>CM042143.1:110442309-110449809 GCA_023376005.1 Doryteuthis pealeii | reverse complement strand
AAAATCCTCCTTCCGGTTTAGAGGTGACGGTGGTTTAGCAGCCTGGCTGAATCGGTCGGGTTTCCATTCCGGCTGGCGGTAGCTTGCAAGTGTCTAGCGACGCTGAAGAGACGCGATACGTTGAAACACGGTGTTTGTGGATGACTACTACCAATTCCTACAACCCCCTACCAATTGTTACTACCTCACACTTCCAATTCCTACGCTACTGCTCGTTTTCCTTAAAAATGAGACACGGAACATAACATCAGTTTCCTACCTGAAAATGGCAAATCGAATTGACGAAAGCGCTTGTAATTAAATCTTTGGTGGACTGCTACACCAGTTCCACCATGTCACCAAAAAGATGGCCATAAAATTAAAAAGGATCGAACAAAAACTCGTCCGACAAGAATTGTCAGTACAGTTTAACATAACATATTTAAAAGAAAAAATGCTGCCAAAATACACTTATACAGGTGTTACGTAGCCGTTCGTCACGGTACCATATATATATATTTTTTACGTCTTACTCTGGTCTATTCTTCCGGCCGTCTTCTGATCGTCTAGTCTTCTGTCTTCTATCTTCTATCTTCTAATGGTCTCGTCTGGTCTTTCTTATCTGGGGATTCCGTGTCTGGGGATCATTTCTTATCAGAAGCCTTGTGTCATTGTTAGCTTTTAGTAATAACAAGACTTCGATTTACCTTTGATATTACTTTATTCTGGATCCCCAAGACCCGACAAATGCGCGCGGAGAGTCACATCTTGCTAGCTTCTAACTCTGCAACTGACTAACTCTAACTGACTACTGCAACTGACTTACTGAGTTGCCCACCTTAAACCGGAAAGGGCTTTCTATCGGGGTTCCGTTCTCACGATTCTATCCCCAGAAAGCAAGGTGAGAGTGAGGTCAAGCATTGTCACTCACTCTCAAGGCCATCAGCTGTACTGATCGCCATAAGGATTTCTATACTACCTTAAAAAGTAATAGGGATCCAATTAATATGTAACACAGGGTCAGGCAAAATGATCTGACACCCGCCGAATTATAGACAACTTTCGTGAACGCCTTCGACAGTGTGTGGACAATAATGGATTCCATTTGACTGATTTAATTTTTAAAACATAATGATACAAAATGGCATTATATGTACTTTTCAAAAATAAAAACACTTTTTTGTTTCTTTACTTCATTTGCATTTTATTAAACCTACAAATGTGTCGGATCATTTTGTCTGACTCTCTCTCTCTCTCTCTCTCTCTCTCTCTCTCTCTATATATATATATATATATATATATATATATATATATATATATGTAAGTCGTCGGGGCGGCCTAAAGTCGGTATCAGCCAATCAGCGAGGGAGTCTATCCTCTTTTCAATAGCGCTAGACCAAGGAGATAGTTTTTAGCATCTGAGGTGGAGCGCCACACCTACCATCAGCTCCTTACTTTACCGCACAGATCCCTGTGCTACTCATACGCTGAGTTGGCGGGGACCGGTATCGAACTAGGAACCTTGTGGTTTCTAGCCGAACGCTCTACCGACTGAGCTAACCCGTGTGTGTGTGTGTGTGTGTGTATGTGTGTGTGTGTGTGTGTGTGCGCACGTGTTCGTGTGTATGTGTGTAATGATATTGAGAATGTTCGTAATATATAGATTTATGTAGTATAAATCTTAAAAAGAACTCGTTGATATCCCCGTTTTGTGAATAATCAATAGAATGTGCCAAGTGATCGTAAGTCAACTCAGTATCGTATTAGCTAAACACTATAAGCAAATTTTTTTTTCTCTCTGCTTTCACAAGCTTTATTCGATTTTTTGAACGGAAAAAATCAATGATCAAGATTTGGCTCTGGCAGACAATTTGGCTGGCCGTTCCTATGTTCAACATTGCGTGTCGCCTCGGGATTCTTCTTGATTAAAAACATTTCGATGATTTCGTTAAACAGCGGAGGGCAAAAAGACACAACGCTTTATGAGTTGGGAAATTCAAAGAGCAGGGCGTTTTCCGTAACGGTCATTTGTACTGTTACGTAGCATCTTAAGATTAACGCGTACGTATTTTGTATTTGTTCAATAGTTCTGAGTATCTCTGTCATGGCTGTTATCTCATCTTTAACTTTCTTCATATATAGATAGATACATGCCAACAGCCGAAGTAAAAAGATGTGCATTTTCGATCTCTCAGAAAACAATACATTTCTATCATTTTCAAAGTTAATATGGGAAGTGATGATTTCTATTTTTCTTTTCAATCTATCTACTAATTATTCATTATTATTAAATCTATTAATAACGGAGATTCGCTTCCGGCTTTTGTCTGTAACAAAAATTACGTCACTGCTTACGTCACATTACCCAAAATCGTCATTAGACAGTTCTCATTATATATAGTTTGTTTTATTTTAATGCATATTTGAATTTTACATTTCAAATTGTTTTATTTTTCATCCTTTAATTAATTTGATGAGTTTACTTACACAGTGTACAAACTCGCTGACATTGAATTTTTTACTCCCACCCCTCAGGCAATATGTTTCAAAAATTATTTTTTACATCGCCCGGAGGGTGTTTTTTATTTTGTACTAGTCTATTAATAATGGAGATTCCCTTACGGTTTTTGTCTGTAATAAAAATTGCGTCACTGCTTACGTCACATCATGCAACATTAGACAGTCCTCATTGTTTTAAAAATAAGTTTTAATAAATACATGACTGGTATTATATATCTATATATAGTTTGTTTTATTTTAACACATATTTAAAGTTTACATTTCAAATTGTTTTATTTTTTAATCCTTTAATGAATTTGATGATTTTACTTACTTAGGATAGAAACTCGCTGACATTGAATTTTTTACTCCCATCCCTCAGGCAATATGTTTCAAAAATCTATTTTTACATCGCGCCAGAGGGTGTTTTTTTTATTTTGTACTAGTCATTTTAATATTGTTGTCTATTGCATAAAATTTAGAAAATTTTATATTCAATTACCTACGATTTGGATCATGTAAATTCTTTGATTATTGCTTTGTTTAGTGTTTATTTACGATAAAAACAAGAAGAACAGTTACAGAGTCGTCATACCATAGCAAAACTAATAGAACGAAATGATGTAAATAAAAGTAGTAAGTCTGCGAAGTGCTTTATTGTTAGCATCAACCGAACAGCAAGGGAGTCTATCCTCTTTTCGCTAGCGCTAACCAGGGATATTGTTTTTGCTGGTCTGGAATACCACTCCAGCCGTCAGCTCCCAGATGCTTTACCGCATGGCCAGATTACTCAAACTCTGCCACTTATCTGCTGAGTTGGCAGGGACCAGTATCGAACCTGGAACCGTATTATTCCTAAGCAGATGCCATACCGACTGTGGTTACTAAGAAACGGAAGCACCGTTTCTGTCATTGTTTTTGTATGAAACGGAAGCACCGTTTCAGCCATATTTTTGAGTTGTGAATAAAAGGCGGAAGTGATCACTTCTCGTGGTTAACGTCGGCTGGACTACCCGTGTTATTATTTCGCTAAGCAGGTTACAACACCGACTGAGATCTAACTAAAGAATCATTGAAAATAATTCATGAACCCGTATATTATCAAAGAAATTATTTTTCTTGTATTCAAATGGAACGCATCCTTTAAAAATACGTAATAAATTAAGAACTTAAAAGTTAGTTTTTGACTTTGATCAGAAATGCATAATACCGTAATTATCATCACGAGTGTTGATACAATGTACTTCAGGGCAGATTGGGAGAAAATAAATAATTTTATAATTCATAATTTTATTGGAGGGCGTCTTCTTTGGACACCTCGGGGTCACAAGAGAATCGCACAATCGATCTTTTTCTCAGTTCTCTTAGTTCCTTGAACAATAAAAATGTGTCTTTTTGTCTGTGTTCTTTGATCAGTAGTGTCTTTGTCTCCTCTACAAGCGATGAGTGTTGTCTATTTCATTGACATTGAAACGTAAAGCTCAAATGACTATGACCATCAAACTAAAGTTAAACTTTCACTGTTTTTCCCACTCCTTTGATATACTGATTATTCGTAGAACAATGCGTGCAAATTTTATCAGTTGGAACATGTTTGTTTAATCTTGTTAATACTTATTGTACAGGATGCGGACGATATTTTGGAAAAAATAACAGTGTTTTTTTTTTCTAGATATATTCACGAAACTTGGGATCAGTTTGGGTTCATGATATGTTCTAATGATTCCCCTTTTGCTGTGATGATAACCTAAATGCGGTTTCGGAACCTATCACTTGCCTTCGTCACGGTCTCCCAATTTAGATCCTCGAAAGCCCTGGTGAGCCTGCCATACAGTTAATTCTTCGGGTTGCAGCTGGATCTGATTGTCTCTCATTCCACCATATATTATGTATGTATCAAATTTCTATAACTGAGCATATTTTGCCTTTCTTACCGTTTATTCAGTGTTATTATATCATTTGATTTATTAATGATGAGATTGAATCTTTGCCTAGTTTAATCTGCTAACAGCGGCTCTCTAACCACTTCAATCCTACCGTAAGCAGCTGGCTGCGGCTCTCGCACGTGTTCCAGATAACAACAATAATAGGACTTTATTTGAATAGAATGAGTTCTGAGATAAAATATAATGAACTTTGAAATATCCCATCATACAGTAAAAAATACCAAAACAATTGGTACACACGTGGGTAAATTTGGTAGGCAAAGAGTTGAACCATTGGGGATTCGGTTAAATATTCTTTTTAACACAACCCAAAGTTGGGGAAATTCCAGTAGCGTAGTGGCTAACGTGTAGGACTGTGAAATCACAGTAAGCAAGTTCAACCTTCAGTAGCGTTGTTACATTCATTTTTGGATGGAAAAAATTGGAAAGGGCTGACCTCATTCCCCAAGATATGGATTAAGTATTACTACTAAAGTCCTTCTGCAAATAGTATTTATCTAAGATTTTTTTCGAAATTCTATTCTTTTTAATAGTATAAATTTTTATCAAAATTGATTAAACAGTTCTTTATGAATTAATTAGTTTTTATAATTGACTGTCAATCTTTTTGCAACAAATTTATGAATATACCTACTAAGTACAACAAATATAGAATTAGAAAATAAAACGTGTTAATTCATTTTACGTATTTGCAAATTAAAAGTAATTAGAAAACAAAAAAACTGCAGTTATGAAACCTTGAAAAGTTAAAAGTTACACATTTGGAAAAGAGAAGGCTCGAAACCTTATATGAAAGAGTTAAAAAGATTAAAAATACTACTTTGGGATTAAATTACCCACAAAAGTTGATACACCATTAAACAAAGGAATGAAACTAAGAACCAACCAAACCAATTGGTGCATATCAAACCCTTACAAGGTATATCAATAATTGCCTATATTTGAAGAGTGGGAGAAAATTGCTCCCAACATTGAATTAGGAGAAATAATTAAACAGTGAGGTATCTAAATTGGGTAAAGACCTATCGTATTGAATTAATAGAATTGTAGATATTCAATCCTATATCTAAAAATATATTGAACAAGGCTCTGCTTTCAAAAATGGGTCACTCGTAGATTATTAAGTATGATAAATCCTGTCGAGTCACCACATTGATTGAAAATGTTAATTTATTGCAGCTAACCCAATAGCGAGAAGCCAAGTCACCCTAGAAGGAAGGTCGAGGCTATCATTCAGCATCATATACTCATAAACGCATATGATCCTCCATAATAATACTGTAATATATTGACATAATCAGGCTGGAAGCCGACTCAGTAGCAGTCACACAACACAAAGTACGAAATCCCGCCAATTTGGAAATCTTGGCTAATATAAACTAAAAGATACAGTCACTTGCCGCCGTCTGCAAAATGGTTTTCTGTCCAGTCAGTTGGAGAATAGAATATTCTGACTAAATCCTCTGTGGATGGGTAAGGTCCCCCGTCAAAAGAAGGAGCGGTGTCCTTGATAGGACCCTAATCTGCATCTGATGATTGTCGATCTAATTGTGGATATCTGGCAAATGTAGAGTATTCCTTCATTGTCATCACTCCCAAATCCACTCTCTCACAAACTGATAGTACATCTTAGGGTCCCATCTATAGGTCAAATAGAGCTGACCAAAATTTCAAGAGAGCGTCTCCCTCAAGAGGGATTATTGTTTCCGATAGAAATAATCAGAAGGACAATGACCGACAGAAGACGTAATTCAAATTGAAATATTAAAAAGAAAAAAATAGTTTTGTTTTTCAAAGATGTAATACAGATAAAAGAAATTGAACTTTCTTAGATGGAGGAAAAAGAAGGAAGAACAGAAAAAGATAAAAATGAAAATAGTAAATAAATAAAAAAGGATCATTTTCCTAACATTAGAAAAAATCTAATTCTTAAGGGAAGGAGAATAAAATTAATTTCCATATTTTCTGCAAAATATTCTTGTAATTTATTCTTAAAGAACTGTAATATATCTGTATTAAGAACACTAGCAAAAAAAAAAAAGAAGCCGAATGAGTGGTCTAAAGTTGATTCCAAGATTACGTAAGAGGATGTTTTGCCACGCCCATTTGTAAAAAAGGGTAGAAAGATCTGTGAAATACGATTTAAATGTTAGCCTTAATAAAGCGTTCTGCTATAAAACATTCAAATAAAATCAATGTCCTTTCTAATAAAACCACGTTACAAATGAATTAAAATTTTCAAGGTTTTTCTTTTGTGGGGCCTCAAAGACGAAAATCAAAACAAAATGTTTTTTTTCACCGTGTGATAAAATATAAGTTATCAATTAATATTGATAAGTTTGAATTATATTGTTATTAATATTAAATAATAATTTTATTGCAAAATATTAAATTTAACTAAGGAACACCTTTTTTATTATTTTTTAAACCTGTGTCATTGAATCAGTAAAAAGAAGCAGATGGGATAAGTATGATTGATGAAACTGTGATTAAATTAAAACTCGTAATGAAAAGCAGACATACGCAAACCTAAACCGGATAGAATTGAATACGCAAACATCTTCAAATTTAATGTAGAATAATATTAGGCGACTATTTCTTGTTTGTACATAATTTTCTCATAAAACTCTATTCCCTAGATAATATATAATATATAAATCAATATTACCAGGCATGGATTTATTAAAACTTGTTTTAACAAACAATATGGGCCATTTAATGTTGTGTTCTTAATATTTGAGTATAATACAGGGTTGTTCTTTATTCTATGTATTAATGATTTTCGCTATATGTTAAATATTTATTGATAAACTTAAATAATTCCTGTTTCCAGACAGACGCCGAATCTCTAGTTTTATAAGATATTCCTAAAGCTTTAATAGTTCACATAATGATTATTCTTAGTTACCTGAAAACATATTACTGCGTGTAAACAAATGACAGTTATCAAATGGAAATTATGACTTGTAATCATTTAAGTGTGTATAGACCATTAGTATTAAATAGGGATATCTAAAACCATACAATTGTATGCTTGAGATTATATAACTGCGTGTGAAAAACACTCTCGAGACAA
>CM042143.1:110429809-110437309 GCA_023376005.1 Doryteuthis pealeii | reverse complement strand
GAGACCATACAAATAACAGTATTGTTGGGATCAGTCCTGAAGAACTAATGAGACTTGCTGTCACTATGCCTCCAGTGAAAAACCACTAGCTCAGACTGGTATGTTAAATTCTCAAGGACTGAGATAATAACAATGAATTCATTGACATTTGTTCGGTCGAGGCAGATCAGAATATCTAAAAACTGAATCTAGTTATTTTGAACAAAGCAAAGAGCTTCTGTCAGATCAAGCTTGTAGATGTCCCAGCGGATCAACAGATGAAAGATAGGAAAATGCTGTAAAATAGGAGATAGCCTTTTTTTTTGAGAAGAGATAAAACTTTGAAAGACGAGTGTGGGTTGTGGTACTCATAATAATCAGATCACTGAAAATAGAATAGATTAGAGAGAAGAGAAGAAGGACTGATGCTATCCGGTTCAACACAGTAGTAGAACCGGCGAATGCACTGCAAAAAAATGCTTTCAATTTGAAGAAACTTCATCTCTATTAATCCCAAGAGAATGGTAACCATCAATAATAATAATAATAATAATAATAATAATAATAATAATAATAATAATAATAATATAATAATAATAATTGAATTGCTGCACAAAATAATGCCATAAGGACAAACTATATCAAAGCGAAAATTGATAAGACCCAACAAAATAGTAAATGTAGACTATGTGGTAATAGAGACGAGACTGTAAACCATGTACTATGCGAATGTAGCAAACTAACACAACGGTAGTACAAAACTAGACACCACTGGGCTGGAAAGGTGATCCACTAGGAATTATGCAAAAAATTCAATTTTGACCATACAACAAAATGGTATATGCATAAACCAGAATCTGTTATTGAGAACGAAACGCATAAAATTCTCTGGGACTTTGAAATAAAAACGGATCACCTTATCCCAGCAAGAAGACCAGACCTAGTGCTGATTAACAAAAAAGAAAGAACTTGTCAACTGGTGGATTTTGCAGTTCCAGCAGATTACAGGGTGAAGCTGAAGGAAAATGAAAAAATGGACAAATACCTGGACCTTGCCAGAGAACTGAAAAGGTTGTGGAATATGAAAGTCAAAGTTATACCAATTGTAGTTGATGCACTTGGAACGGTCTCAAAAGGATTGGAAAAGGGTTTGGAAAATCTAGAAATCAGATACCATCCAGAACACTGCACTGCTGCAATCTGCCAAAATACTCAGAAGAGTCATGGAGACCTGAGGAGATTTGCTGTCACTCAGACTCTAGTGAAAACCCATCAGCTAACGCTGATGTGAAAACTCAAAAGGAATAAATAATAATAATTGTATATGCATAAACCAGAATCTGTTCTTGAGAACGAAACGCATAAAATTCTCTGGGACTTTGAGATAAAGACGGATTACTCTATCCCAATCAGGAGACCAGACCTAGTGTTGATTACCAAAAAAAGAAAGAAAAACAAAAGAGAACGTGTCAACTGGTGGACTTTGCGGTCCCAGCAGCTCACAGGGTGAAGCTGAAGGAAAATGAAAAGATGGATAAATACCTGGACCTTGTCAAAGATTTGAAAAAGCTGTGGAACATGAGAGTGAAAGTGATACCAATTGCAGTTGGTGCACTTGGAACGGTCCCAATAAACTTGGAAAAAAGACTGGAGGATCTAGAAATCAGAGGAAGAATTGAGACCATCCAGACTACTGCACTGCTGCAATCTGCCAGAATGCTCAGAAGAGTCCTGGAGAGCTGAGGAGACCTGTTGTCATTCAGACTCCAGTTAAATACCACCAGCTAACGCTGATGAGAAAAACTCAAAAGAAGTAAATAATAACAATAATCACTAAAATCGGCCAGAATACTCAGAAGAGGTTTGGAGACCTGATTTGTTGTCACTCGGATTCCAGTGAAATACGCATCGCGCCAACGGGAACAGCGTGTTCTCCATTCTCTGCGAGGGGTGCCTTCACTGACTTGGGCATGTCTTTTGTATGGCGAATTAGTAAGAGGTTCCCGTTCGGTAGGTAGTCCACGCCTACGCCTTAAAGATGTCTGCGGGAGAGACATGAGGATATGCCACATTGACACAAACACGTGGGAGGTAGATGCAAAAAATCGAGCGGCCTGGAGCCTTAACGTTAAACAAGTCATGGAGTGGGGTGAGGCGGAGAGGAGAGTAGCCTCACCAGAAAAGAGAGCCAGAAAGGAGAAAAGACAGCATCCTCAGAAAGCATCACAATTTGTGTGCAGTCAGTGCACCAAAGACTGTCACTCAAGAATTGACCTGTACTGTCACTTGCGCAGATACAAATAATTTTTTTTCAATTTTTTTAATTTATTTTTTGGACACTACGCCATCGTCCTTAGTGGACGGAAAGGTGCCAATAACCATCAGCTAACATGGATGGGAAAAACGCACATAATAATAATAATAATAATAATAATAATAATAATAATAATAATAATAATATCTGGGATTAATAAAGACCGATCGCCTTATCCCAGCCAGAAGACAAGACCTAGTATTGATTAACATAAAAAAGAGAACTTGTCATCTACTAGCAGATTACAGGGTGAAGATGAACGAAAACGAAAAGATAAACAAATACCTAAACCACGTTAGAGAATTTAAAACAAAAAAAAAAGAAATGTGAGGGTGAAACTAATAGCAATAGTTGTTGGGGCACTAGGAACGGTCCTCAAAAGCTTAGAAAAAAGACTTGAGGAACTAGAAATCAAAGGAAGAACTGAGACCATCAAAACCACAGAATTCTTGAAATCAGCTAGAATAATTATAAGAGTCCTTGAGACATGAGAAGAACTATTGTCACTCAAACTGTCGTGAAAGACGATCAGCGAAAGCTGGTGCAAAAAACTGGGTTGGGAAGGTGATCCACTGAGAATTATGCAAAAAAATTAATTTTTGACCATACAACAAAATGGTATATGCATAAACCAGAATCTGTTCTTGAGAACGAAACGCATAAAATTCTCTGGGACTTTGAAATAAAAACGGATCACCTTATCCCAGCAAGAAGACCAGACCTAGAGTTGATTAACTAAAAAGAAAGAACTTGTCAACTGGTGGATTTTGCAGTTCCAGCAGATCACAGGGTGAAGCTGAAGGAAAATGAAAAAATGGACAAATACCTGGACCTTGCCAGAGAACTGAAAAGGTTGTGGAATATGAAAGTCAAAGTTATACCAATTGTAGTTGATGCACTTGGAACGGTCTCAAAAGGATTGGAAAAGGGTTTGGAAAATCTAGAAATCAGATACCATCCAGAACACTGCACTGCTGCAATCTGCCAAAATACTCAGAAGAGTCATGGAGACCTGAGGAGATTTGCTGTCACTCAGACTCTAGTGAAAACCCATCAGCTAACGCTGATGTGAAAACTCAAAAGGAATAAATAATAATAATAATAATAATAATAATACAGAGAATTGAAAAAAAGATATAGAAATATATATTGAAAAGATATGGAAATAGACTTGACCATGCCACATAGTAGAATAGCCCAATCTGCTATTTAAACCACCTACCAAGTCTGGATCCTCAGAATCAGATTCAACTTGCAACACAGTTGAATATGGATCAGTCTACACAAATTCAGTTATCTCCCTTAATTCCCATGTTCAAGGAGGGTTTCCCAAGTTCAAGGAGGAGGTTCCCGAGTCTGACAAGAAATACCTGAAGAATGGTCAGGAAAAAGGAAACCTCAAGAAACTGAGTTACTCATAATTGCAGCACAAACAATGTCATAAGAACAAAGTATATCAAAGCAAAATTAGATAGATAAGACTCAACAGATCTCCAGGACTTCTGAGTATTCTAACAGATCTTAACAATGTTGTTATCTGGATGGGCGCAATTCTTCCTCTGGTTTCCAATTCTTCTAGTTTGTTTTCTCATTTCTTGAGATCCGTTCCAAATACTTCAACTATAATTGGTATCACTTTCACGCTCATATTTCAGGGGCTGGGGGAGTGGTGCTTCGTTTTGTTTGTTTTCTTTTTTTTCAGTTTACTAGCAAGGTCTAGATATTTGTCTATCTTCCCGCTCTCTTTCACTTTCAACCCGTGATCTGCTGAGACTGCAAAATCTACCAGTTGACAAGTTCTATTTTTCTTACAAATCAGGCCTTTCTAAAATCCTTATAGACAAAGAGGAAGAGGATGAGTGAGGAAACAATGAATGATCCAATATGGACCTTAAAGCGAAGAACATCTTCTTCGGATATGGTATTGGCGTCAAAGTTTATACTCTTTCATACAGAAACACCATGAATGAATCTAGTGAAAATGTTTAGAATAAAATAAACGAAAGAAACAAAAGTAGCATAGAAACTAAATAAACAAATAAAAAATAAAGAAGAATAAAAGTAATCCTAATTTGACCGAGTTTCTAAGATGAAGCATTTTCAGCGCTGCCATAAAAAGTGACGAACAATAAGATTTAAGATAAACCAATAAAAATCGATAACTCTCCGATTAATCCATGAATACATAAAATGATAAATAGCCCACATATGTTACAGGTCAATATGACATTTTAATATCTCATTTGAGGTACGAGCGAGCTTCAGATATGCTTATGTTAAAAGTTTCTTTTAAAAAATTATGTTTCAAAATTTATTACACCAAGGAAAACTATTATTTATAAGAAATATAAACGTCAAAACATATTACTTCTTATGTTGGCATCCTTCCCTCTACTAAAGACGATGACGTAGTGTCCATTTAAAAAAAATTCTTCAACTGCGTGAGTGGCTGAACCGACCAATTTTTGAATGGCAGTCTCTGGAGCAGTGACTGCAAACAAACAGTGATGGTTGCTGGAGTTGCTGTTGTCTCTCCTTTCCTTTGGCTCTCTTTTCTATGCCGGCTTCTTTTCTCTCTTTTTCACACCCTTTCGTTCCTTGTTTGACAAGGAGTCCCCAGTTCGCACGGTCTTCAGCACAAGCATCCTATGTGTTGGTGTTAATATGGCATATCTCCATATTTCTTTTACAGACATCTTTCAAGCGCAGGCGAGGTCTCCCTACTGGTCGGGTGCCCTCTGCTAAATCGCCATACAGTATGTCTTTAGGGATGCGGCCTTTGTCCATCCTCCTGACGTGGCCAAGGCAACGCAGGCGCCTCTCGCAGATAATGCTGGGTATGCTGCTCATGTTTGCTCGTTCCAGCACTTCTCTGTTTGGCACTTTGTCCTGCCAACCTATGCATATGATGCGGCATAGGTACATGAGGTGGAGTTTTCCAGTTTCCTTTCGTGGCATGGCATTACTTCTTATAGTTCATGATAATCTATGTTTTTAAACAATATACAACAATTTTTCTTATTTGGAAAACTTAAGAAAAAATAAGGGTGTTTTGATACACGAGGAAATTGGATTAAGATTTGAGGAATTAAACTCTTAAGTCAAGATACCACTGTATATCCAAATAATACACACAAACTGGGAGAGACATGAGGATATGCCACATTGACACAAACACGTGGGAGGTAGATGCAAAAAATCGAGTGGCCTGGCGCTTTAACTTTAACTCACCGAGAGGGGTGAGACGGACAGGAGAGTAGCCTCGACAGCAAAGAGAGCCAGAAAGAGGGAGAAATGACAGCATCCCCAGAAAGCATCACAGTTTATGGGCAGACAGGGCACCAAAGACTGTTACTCAGGAATTGGCCTGCACAGTCATTTGCGCAGATACATATAATTTATTCATTTACTTTTTTGACACTATGCCATCGTCTTTAGTGGACGGATATGTGCCAACAACACACAAACACACACAATGTATTAGCATTGTATAACTAAATATAAATGCAATTCGTTATAATTCAACCTCGCTATTAACATTCAAACTAATTACAAATATTGACAACTGGTGGTAGCCAGAATGTTGGGTTTTTTTTTAAACTTTTGAGTATTTTTCTTTTTGAAAATCTTTCAGAGCGTGGATCAGTTTCTGCCGATTTCCAGTTAAGATTGATTTCACTCCTTGTGAATTGTTCTCACCAGTTTTAACTGGTCGTCTTTTTCTAGAGTCTAGTTTTTCTCAGGTCTCCAGGACACCCGGAGATTCTAGCCGATCTTAACACTGTTCTGACTTCCTATTCCCCCATTCTTTTTTTTTTTTAGATGGCATTACTCATAGCATTATCTTATGCTGCTATAAATATAGATTCATTTTTTTTTTACCTAAAATACACTTTCAATGTCAAGCTGAAAGTATTATAGGCAATAGCAATGTAGAAATAGGGATTCCCAATCCAGAATTTAATCTACCTGGATAGATATGTTATTTTGGATTTTTTTTTTTTTTACAATGAAAATCTTTTAGTGACAGGCAGAATGTTAAATGAGGGACGTGTCAGTTTTTTACTTAATTTCAAATTATGACTAATTAGAACCAATTAAAATAGATTAAAAAATGCATAACTCAATCCTAAAACTAAGGAATAATTTAGTATAATAAAATTTTGTGTAATAAAACTAAACAGTGAAAAAGCCTTTCGGAGACAAAATTGATTCGCTCAGCTTTAGTATAGTAATAGCAATATAAGCTAGGGTAGCGTGTATATGTAGTTAACGACGCTTGGTGACTGATAGTTTCTCGCCTATGCGAATCGCATTGTGGAGAAACTGTTAGTAATAATATCTTCGCTACCCTTACATTCAGTTATAGATGAACAATGAACGATAAATAATATAATGTATAGGCGGGAAACTGACAGTCACCAAGCAGCTGTTCTATTGTGTGTTGTAACATGTAGACGTTGCACCAAGGTGGACGCCCAACACGCAAACATGTAAAGTGTTTGAAACCTGAAGAATCGATCATTCCAGCCTAAAATAAGCACAATATGTTTGTAACATCTGTAGTAGGATCTCTCTGTTCAAAGCCAGAACTCATATGAGATCTCGTGACAGCGAATTATCGAAGACTCGTTTTATCAAAGTGCTTCAGGGGCAACCTACAGGTAACTCGTGTCAATTATATAACAAAGTATGTGCGTCTACAGCAAGTTTTATATGAGGGGACAGTGTCAATGGAAAATACAGATAATCGATTTGTCACACGTGTGATAGGGCTTGCAATTATATACTAGGCTTGAGGAGTCACAGGCGCTCCAATGGATACTCTTAGTGAATCGGAGACATGGCATTTTTCTAATCCCCCAACACTTCAGTGGTACTAGGTAATTTTTACAATATTACAATTTTTCCTTAAGCCCTTGTCCCTTTCAGTATAGATGTCTAGTTCCTAAAATTTGCCCCCACACACTAATACTATACATATCCATGATATATATGCACATTAAACTGGTGAGTGTAAATTTATTATAGTCCTTAGCCTTCAGAAAAAGAGCACTGGGGATCATTCTTTGCAAAACTGAACGTATCTGCATTTAAACGTAATGATTTACATTGAAATTCAAATATTCTCTCTCTTTTACTCCTCTCTCTCTCTCTCTTCTCTCTCTCTCTCTATATATTATATATTATATATATAATATATATAT
>CM042143.1:110409809-110424809 GCA_023376005.1 Doryteuthis pealeii | reverse complement strand
GATGGTATGTTTTTATTCTTTTAAATATATTTTCGATGAATTTTTTATTGTTTTCCATATATTTTCTCTCAAAATATCAGGTAGAATTGTTTTCTATGGTTGGTCATATATGATATTTTTACCACATGATCGACAGGGCCAACTGTTGTTAGCAGTAGAGATACAAATTTGCCATGTTTTATGGCTTTTTAACGAAATTATTGATAGCGTTTGTCAAATTCTATGTACTTTTTTTTCAAAATATAGATTAGTTTCATGCAAATTTCGATAACATTTTTGTCAAAATTTGTTATTCATATAAATCAATCTATATATTAAGATATTGTAGCATTGTTCATTTACGGGCTGATAGTTAGGGTAAATAAATTAAGTGGTTTCGCATGAGCTTCAGTTTGTGCTTGGTTTCCCGCGTAAAAATAGGCCTGTGTTAATCCGAGCTGATGAGAGGTCAGAAAAATATATACCCATTGTTCATTTGGTTACCACTTTTGTTTAAAAAATAAGTCAGATATGGACGTCTGTGCGAAATAACAATTTGGTAGGGTGACAAGTAAACTCGGCAAATAACACGCGCGACGTGGATCACCGTACAGCTGTTTCAACTTTATTAAGTCTCATCAGCGGTGTATACATACAATTTCCCTCCGGCAGAAATCGAAACCACGAACCCAGATTCTACCTCTGGGATACCAGCCCGTGGCACACGAAACAAGCCGAATTAACCTTGTCAATTATAAACGCCACTATTATACAAAGTACAGTGAGCGTTAAGGGGATCGCAAATTGGCCTTTGCTCAGGCGTAAGATTTAGAATTTGAAAATTTGCTTTTTGGAGCATTGGTAAGTAAAGTATTTTATTCTTTATATTTTTAAGGCAATTACAATGCATATATCGTATAAAATTCGATAATTATTGAAAATAATGACAAGATAATCATGGTCCAGAGGTAGAATCTCTGATTCTGCGTGTTGGGTTCCCTGTTTCGATTTCTGTCGGAGGGAAATCGTAGGCATACACCGCTGATGAGACTTAATAAAGTTGAAACAGCTGTACGGTGATCAACGTCATTTGCCGAGTTTACATGTCATGATTATTTTCAATAATTATCGAATTTTATACGATATACGCATTGTAATTGCCTTTAAAAATACAATATATATATATATATATATATATATATTATATATATATATCAAACACAAAAGAATGACGCAACACTAAACAGGGACAAGTTAATAAAAACAATCAGAAACAAGAAGAGATAAAAACAATCATTTCAATTCTACGAGAAAATACATTAGCACAATGCATATTTGTAATTTGCCTGGATTACGTACTTTGAAAAAAAAAGTTAGTTGGGTTATTGAGACAGTTGTTTGCGTTAGTATTGCAATGTATAATTTCAATTAAACTTTGTTTAAAAAATATTTTTCAACATTAAATGTATAGTAATTTGGGTTAATTTGGGTTTTTTGTTGTTTATTTTTTGGCTGACTTCTAAAGACGGTCGGTAAATTAAAACGGAAAGTTTTTTGGTGGTCTCCAATGACAGTTTAACTACAGTCTATGAATGAACTTTTTGCAAATCGGATTACGGTTTTAGGGGATTAAGGATGTTTTTAATTGCGTATTGCTTAAAATGAAATAAACAACAAAAACCCAAATTACTATACATTTAATGTTGAAAAATATTTTGAAATTAAGTTTAATTGAAATTATACATTGCAATACTAACACAAACAACTGTCTCAATAATAGATTCAATAATTAATTTCAATGGTTAATTAAATGTATATAGTAATTTGGGTTTTTTGTTGTTTATTTTTTTAAGCAATACGTAATTAAAAACAATCTTAATCCCCTAACACCGTAACCTAATTCGCAAAAGGTTAATTCCTAACTTAACATAAAATATTCATAATTTAACTGTAGTTAAACTGTCATTGGAGACCACCAAAAAACTTTCCGTTTTAATTTTCCGACCGTCTTCAGAAGTCAGCCAAAAAATAAATATTAAAAAATGTGTTAAAAAACTGAGAAAACTGAAAAAAATTGAATACCCTCCAAGAATGAATAAAACAATTGTCTTTGGCATAAAATAGTCCAACAAGGATCCCATGACATAAAATCCTACCAACCAGCCAACCAACAACCATTTTGTTCGAAAGATAATTACATATTATGTCACCGAAGAAGCGTTTTTCAAAGTGGTCCATATATATATTTACCAAACCCTCTGCACGAGCAGGACGAGACAAAAGTTCAATGTCTTAATATGAGTTTAATAGGTTTGAATTCCCTTCTGCTAGACTGGTTACCTACCCATGGTTAAAGAGCTCTGTCTGCCCTGCTATTTACCCATAGATGGAGGGAGAATTGGATTTCTACCGTTCCCGAGGATATTAGCGCCATGTGAAATGCAAACAACTTTGTCCAGGAATTGAACTCGGGTCGATGAGTCCATTTCCTACAACTCTAACCATTACACCACGCACCTTCGAAAGTGTTCCATATAGAACTCGGGGGGGGGAGGGATAACATTCTGGAAAGGGAATAAAAGCATTGAAGTCCACTGGGGGTGAAATTATCTTTTTTTAATTTCTAAATCCTTTTACAACTGGAGAACAATCATCGCTGAATGATGTAGAGTATTTACCACTTACCCCACGTGTACGGGTTAGGCACAAGGCCATTTTATTGTGGGACAACTCACGAAACGGTGCTCATGGGGGGCATGATCCCGTTGGCATTCCCCTCAAGGGAGCGCCTCAGGCACCAAGCAATAGACCCAGCCCTGCCCTTTTAAATCGAAAGGACAAGTGTTGCATGGGTGGATGGACCCTGGGATTAATGTTGTTAGTTTTTACGGCCTAGGGACGAAACCACATGTCCCCCGGTCGAAACCAGAGTTTCGCTGAATAATGTAGAACAGTCGTTAAATATGGAGAACAATCTGGAGAACAAACATCACTGAATCATTGTTGTGGACTAGTCTAGTTTACCTTTTGTAGAGAGTAAATGCGCTGGTCCAGGACAAGTTATACACTGCTGTTTGAGAACAGTACTTACTGAGACTGCAAAGATTATGGAACCATTACGTGAATCTTCTACCTAGATGTTAGCACTCTGTTGCGAGTTACTATATGCCTGGCGCAAACTGTTGAATGTTGAAACTAGTTGAATGTACTAGTATACTGAATTCTCTATGATCCAGTATACAAAAATCATGTAGACTAGTTGCAAGATATGGTTCACTTAGCGAAATGCCAGATTGGGACTGATGGTTGAAACTTACAAATCTGCAATTTAATATTAGTTTATTGTTGTTTATTGTTTATTGATTTTCACGGCATATCAAACCGTTTGAGGTTATGCCATGCATAACGGTTAGGGAGTGATACATATCGTGTATTTATATTTATACTTTTTAGTAATTGGTTTTAACAATGTGTTAGTATTATTGGGGATTATGTCGTATGGTATTGATTTGTTTCATGTCTATATTCTATGTTATAATTTTCTTTCCCTAAACAAAGAGAGAATATTCTCCATGTTGACGTTTTCCAACAGATCTTTCATATTGTTTGCTTTAGAATAACGGTTTCTGATGTGAGCAAAAAAAAACTGCATTCTAGGAATAAGTGTTTAACTGTCAAGGGTGTTTTACATGTTCCACATTGTGGTTGTTGTTCTTGTTTTGAGTATATTGGAGTGTGTTAATCTTGTATGAGCAATGTGTAATCGGGATTAGTGATCCATTTATTAGAGCAATGTCTCACATAACTGCAATAACAATTGCCTGGCGATCAAATGCAATTTAATATTTCGTGAATTTTAACCTGTAACTTTCTGAGTAAGAAATAAATGATGTATGAAAACTTATTAAGTTTAACCTTGGTTTATGAAAGTTTTCAATTAACTATCATATTTTAACCATTACAACTATTTAAGCTATTTCATAAATTTTATGTCTCTGCAGTCTATAGGGACTATGTAATAAAATGATTCATTTTGAACACTAAGTGATAAAAAGCTTGTGATCCTCTTCCCGACTGGGTGGTTGTTGACTCTGTACCTACGTTATCCTAACTTATCTCTTATAAAAAAAAACTGATATCCTTTCATTTTGAAATGGACATCAGATGTCACAGGCATTTTGAAAACTTAAAATCGTTCATGAAATCTCCATACCCTTCAATTTCTCACTCTAATTCAGATGAATGAATTGTATTTTGCTTAACCATTTAACTCTTTGCCCGACCCTCAGTGTGTGTGTGTGTGGGGGTCAGTGGCTTCGGTCCTGGATCTTACAAGCTAACATCGTTGATTCCAGGGGGCTATCTCCCAGGCGATACCTGCCCTCTTGATTTAAAGGGACAGCGCTGGGTTTATTGCCCAGTGACTGAGGCGCCCCCTTGAGAGGGAATGCCGATGGGATCAACGCACTTTTGCACCCGCCACCCATGAGTCACGGCTTTGGGTAATTCCACGTTAATAGGGCCTTTTGCTTAACCCGTACACGTGGGGTACGTGGTAAATACCATAACTCTTTGGTAGTTCATGGGCACGCACACACTCGCGATTTCTATATATTTCATGTTTTGGGCGTGTTGACAATGCTGTGACGTCGACATTTCGAATTTGGTTTGCTACTTGAGAATATGTATGTTTTAATTTTCTGTATTTTCCGTATTTGCTGTTTCTATTGTCAGGATTGTGTAAGTATATATATGGGCACATAAATGTTTTTTTTAAAAGGATCTTTCATATAAGTTTAACATTATTGGAGTTCTTACATTAATTCTATTTATAAGAAAATTAAATTAAATCATATTTAAGTGGAAACCTATTTAAAAACAATTTTGAATGCTAAAATTGTGAAATTATGTAAGTTGAACATAGATTAGAAAAGAGAGTTTATTATATTAAGGTATCTTGGAGATTATGTCCATTTTATTCAGGTCTGTACCGAAATTTATATACTTATCCTTCTAAAACCTTAAAATTTGTTAAGCATACATACTTTATATAACTCTTGAAAAGAACAGTGTACAAATAAGAAAACAATTTTTGTTCATTTGGATGTTAAGTTAAGTTCGTTAATGAGGCAGAGTATTCAAAAAACTTTAAAGTCTGACTTGTTTGGATGTTTTCGGTTTTTGAATTTTATTATTGCTATTTTTTCCTGCATACAGTAGTGGCATTGGTTTTTGAATCCTGTTGATGTTTTTGACTTTTTAATGATTTACTATTTTATTTGTTTTTTTGTTTTTTTTTTTTCTTTAATTTATTTTAGTTTCCAGAAATGTTTAGAAAGTTCGGTTTGATTTTTGAATGTTTGGTTTAAAATTAAAAAAGAAACCGAACTGAAAAACTTTCACGTCTTCATTTGGAAATGAAGAGGTGAAATAGCCGATATAAACTTATATCTGACAAGTTTAGGTTTTCATATGTCTTAAAAATAAAAATGTAAAATACTGGTTTCACAATTGAAATGAAATACCCTCTCCCAATTACTTTCATTCTCTACCCCCTCGAAGAACTACAACTTGTACAAAACACCAACTAACTAACCCTTCTCAATATACAAAAAATATAAAATTCAACCAACTTACAACATGTTATAATTTAAGAATCACCCAATTTCATTTTAGATAAAATTATTTCTAAATCACTTACCAGCTTTTCGGAGTAAATAATTTAAACCATCTCCCAATAAAATCCATTCATTTAAAAAACAAATTACATCAAGCGATTTTTAATTTGGCAACAACGTGTATAAATATATCCATCGTGCAGACTATTAATTCGGACACAAACGATAGGTCATCAGTATTTCTTAAATATTAGTCTATTTTAATACTAACATTAACCATTCAATCATGCGTTAAAAAATAGTATTTTTACTTTTTCTATTTTTATAGCACAAATATACGAAGCATAGATGAAACCCCTTCAATAACAAATATATATATATATATATATATATATATATATATGTGTTGTGTGTGTGTGTGTGAAATAAAATGGAAATTAATCCGACAGTATGAATAAGATATAATGAAAAAACAACGATGTTTACAACTGAAATAGGCTCATCAGAAGAGAAAGTGTGCAAACCGTTTCGGGGCCTAATTCTCTTGACGGTTTAAAAAGCAACACTCGGCCCATCCTCAACTAATATGAGGACCCTATTGCATTATAATGTATCAACCGCACGTGGGTCGGTCATCAACAAAAATATAAGACAGGGAAAAAGACCATTAGTAAAAACAGAACGCTGCTAGTCAAACGTTGAAACTAATCGAAAAAAAATTGTGCTGTCTGCATTAAAAATAATATCGATTTTATTTTAAAATAAAATGAATTTTATTTAAAAATAAAATGAATCTCATATTCATATATGCAATCTCATATTCTCATGAATCTCATATTCATATATGCAATAGGGTCCTCATATTAGTTGAGGATGGGCCGAGTGTTGCTTTTTAAACCGTCAAGAGAATTAGGCCCCGAAACGGTTTGCACACTTTCTCTTCTGATGAGCCTATTTCAGTTGTAAACATCGTTTGTTTTTTCATTATATCTTATTCATATATATATATATATATATATATATATATATATATATATATATATATATATATATATATATATATATATATATATATATATATATGATCGAAAATAGAGGTCGAAGAGGATATAACAACACAACTAAATTCAATTGATATTTCACCTCGTTATTTAGTGAAGCTTCCTCGAATTTTAGTATGAGACAAATGCTTTTACAGTCTGCTTTTATCAGTAAGCATTCCTCACACAATAAATTCTCAGGAAGCTTCACTAAGGCAAAATATCAATATAATTTAGGTGGTGTGTTGTTTTATCTATCTTTTCCTTGACTTTCAACCATATTTTGTCGATTTACTAAACCCTTCAATCTTTATATATATATATATATATATATATATATATATATATATATATATATATATATATGCGTGTGTGTGTGTATTTGGGCAGCATTCTTTCATTTATACATGTAGAATTAAACAAAAGGCACGTCTCCTGTTTAACAATTTTAGTAACAATCTTTTTGAGCCTTCTGGCTGAAAGTACTTGGATAAAAACTTTGGTGGACTAATCCACGGAATCTATCTAAATGTAAAAAAGTTGGCCAGAAAGCTCGAAAAGACTGTTAAACGGGACACGTACCTTTTGTTTAATTCTACATGTATACACACATATACACACGCACAGACACACACCACACACACACACACACACATATATATATATATTATTATAATATATATATATATATATAATATAAATGAAGAAAAAAGTTTTTTCCTTCGTTTTTCCTTCATTTACTGAATATCTTGCTCTGTCCCTCCACTCACTGGTATTAGGCACATTGAGGTCTCCTTATGGTCTAAATGCATCAGCTTGGTTAAACCACACGTGGAAAGATCCTAACTACAGGAATATATATATATATATTAATAGTAGTTTCGTATGGTCAAAACTCCAATAGTATAAACTTTCCCTGAGGATTGAACTTCCTGAAATGAGCTTGGGATTTTTTTAATTTAAAAAGCGGCCAAAAATAGAGAATCTGTGAATCATAAAACGAATGAAAGTGTGAGGGTCATGTAAAAGAAAGTAAAATATAAGTAAATACATAAGTAAATGCCAGAATAAGTTAGAGTAAGAATAAATGAATGGGTTTGCGAAGGAAATCGCGAAGGAGTGAGTTAGTAGTTGGAAGAAGCCGAATAGACGTGTGCCGTTTCATCTCTACCGACAAGGGACCGGAAGTCGACCCGACGTTCTCAAATAGCGATTGGCTCCAACAGCATCAAAAGACTGGCAACAGTCTTGAACAAAGTGAGAAAAGAAAGACGAGAAGTAAGAAGAAATATAGAAGAGAAATAGAAAGAAAAAAAGAAAGTGTAATGGTTTTTGGGGGTTAAGAGCGGTAAAACAAAAAGAAAAAAAAAGAAGAGAGAAATGGAAACTCTGAGCGTCCCGGATTTTCAAAGAAAATAAAGCAAGAACCTTGAATTGAATTATGGTGCATGTTCCACAAGGCGAAGAGAAATAGAAACGTGGAATTTAAAAGAGGTGAGGAATGAGAGAAACGATGAAAATAGAGTTAAGTGCAGTAAGTCAAAAGGCAAAAGAATTCCTACAGTCAAACAAGCAGCTAATAAATAACAACAAAGCCATCACCGCAACGAGTAAGGACAATACAAAAAGAAGACAAAAAAGAAAGGGACAGAAAGATCTAAGTTAGGTTTCTTCTATCATGGAATCTGTTATTGGGTCCTAAACATAACCTTATGGGACAAATAGGGCGTAAAGACAGATAGGGGCGAATAGAAACCGGGGAAGTCTAAAAAGGGATGCCCTTACCAAGGTCCTGGTCAATAAGGGAAAAAAGGAGTATGAGATAAGTGGAAAAAATAGACGAAGAAGTGGAATGAGATTAGAAGAAAAAATACTATAAAGCATGATTAATACAATTAGTAAAGTCGACGTGTGGCATAATGTCGGTATCAGCCAGACAACGAGGGAGTCTGTCCCCTTTGTACTAGCGCTAGACCAAGGAGATTGTTTTTTGCGTCTGAGTTGGAGCGCCACACCTACTAAGAGCCCGTCACTTTACAACACAGATACCTGTGCTACTCATAGGCTGAGTTGTCGAGGGCTGGTATTGAACCACTAACCTTACGATTTCCCAGGCAAGTGCTCTACCGACTGAGCTAAACGTTCCCAAATAATGGTTAGATGAAAATAAATAAATAGATCATCATCATCATCATGTCGGACAATTAGGACGGATATCCATGACAATCTCTCGCCAAACCTCTTTATTATTCATTGTCTCAGGGAGGTCCTCTGCACAGCATCCAGTATCCGAGCAGAGTTAGTCAATGTAGGTCCTTGCTGAGCGGCCCAAATTAGCATGTCCACCTGTTGGCTTCCACAGGAGAATATCGCTTATGACCTTGCTCCTCCAGCATTATCCAGCATATCTTGTCCGTCTCTCTCGAATGGTTTGGGGGATAGGGGGCAGGTGGCCGTACAACTTCTAAATAGATAGATAGATAGATATTATCAGTAATACATAGAATTAATCTTATTTATTAACGATGCCTCTATGAAAATCTGAATTAGATTTGTACCAAAACGAGCCCTGTTATTACTGCGTTTAAAATCCTGCAATGTGTCTTATACATCACTAAGAATTAAAGGTTTACATAACATATGGTGTGGCTAATTTGCATACTGTGGTTAATTTGCATAGGTGTTTACTAAATAATTACTTGGTGTTATTGATTTCTACTATTATTGTTTTATTCACCAAAGTATTAAAATCAATCCTATCAATGATTCTATACAGAAAATCTATTGGAATCAATTAATTTTAGTTTTCAAATCAGTATATGGTATCTTGAGTGTAGAGATATTTAAGAATGCATAAAAAGACTGGAGTAGAGATAGAAGAAGTCCTCGATACAAAAAGAAGTTACGATAAATTCAAGGGGAGTGATGGTGTATTAGTTATTGCCTGAGAAAATAATCAAATTCTCGATGAGGTTGTTTGCTCTTTCCACTTTGCTCATATAATCGGACCTTGTGTCACATCCTTGGCTGTGGCGAAAAAGGTTCAGAGTTAGGTTGTGGTTGGATAAATACACACAGTGCCCAATCGTAGAGTAGTGCTTAGCAAGCTTGTCGCACAGATCCATTACTGCTGATTTGCAATTCTGATCCTCGCTGGATGCTCAATATATGCGACTTTGTGTCAAATCTTACCCCTGTCGAACGAGTTGAGTAAATGTCAATTCAATTTGCTGAACCAAACATAACAGATCCAAATATCATGACAATAACTAAGTTTTTTTCTTTAAAAAGTCAAGACTGACACGCAAGTAAGCAACTAAAAAATATATATATATATAATTTCAGTATTAATATTTTATCTCAATATTAAGCTGTAGCGGAGACTGAATTAGCAACCCCCTGATCTTGTGTCGTGGCTCGAAGTCAGACTAAATCGCTGGCGCTTATGCAAATTTCTATATTGCGATGGTAGCGCTGAGTGCGATTGGCCTGGATATGATATGTTGGTCAGGACAGTTAATCATTATTTAAGACCTGCCATCCCACGCCGTTTTGATTCGTGTTTGATCTTGATAACAGAATATGCGTCGGACAAGAAACTAGTAAACTTTGGTGAATCGATTCAAGACTGCTGTAATATTGTTGCAGGCGGACAGACATTGTAAATGGACTATTGCAGTTGGGAGAACGTCTTTTTCAGTGGAGAGATCCGGCTGTTCGACCAGTGAATCTCAATAAAATAAATATTTCAAAATAATCAGAATGATATGGCATTAAACAAAGAAACCGAATAAAAAAATAAATAAAAAAAAACGTTTTATTTTCCATTCTTGAAATTAATCAGTAATATTAACTGATTAAAGACAGATAATCTTCTCTAGAATTAGATATCAAGAATTGTAAAAAAAACAAAAAAAAAACAAAATGGGATTAAATATATTAGGTAAAGTGTGTAGAATCAACATCATACTCACCTTCACAGGTAATCTGTGACTAGCCTTCCAGTCAAAAGACAAAGAAAAACAGAATGAAACCGAATACACTCTGTACAACCTGCCAGAATAGAGTCAAGTCTTGGGTATATATGGATAAAAGTATTCACGCAAAACCTTTCAGCCAATGAGAATTCTACGAATGGACTTGGCCTAGATAGATTGATGAAAAGGAAGGAATGAAGAAAGAAAGAAAGAAAGAAAGAAAGAATGAATGAATGAATGAAAGAGATTGATGTATAAATAGAAAGAAAGATGAGATAGATTGATAGATAGATAGATAGATAGATAGATAGATAGATAGATAGATAGATAAAAGGCAGAAAGAAAGAAAGTGATTGATATATAGATACAAATAAATAAAGAACATGATAGATAGATAGATAACAAAGAAGGAAGGAAGGAAGGAAGGAAGAAAGAAAGAAGAAAGAAAGATAATGATATATAAATAGACAGAAAGAATGAGATAGATGGATAGATAGATAGATAGGTAAATAAAAGGCAGGAAGAAAGAAAGTGATTCATATATATAGATAGAAATAAAGAAAGGATATGATAGATAGATTGATAAAAAGGAAGGAGGGAAGGAGGAAAGAAAGAAAGAGATTGTTGTATAGATAGAAAGAAATAATGAGATAGATAGATAGAAAGAAAGAAAGTGATTGATATATAGATAGAAATAAAGAAAGAATATGATAGATAGATTGATAAAAAGAAGGAAGGAAGGAAGGAAGGAAGAAAGAAAGAAAGAAAAGAAAGAAATAATGAAAGAGATTATTAATGTATAAATAGAAAGAAAGAATAGATAGATAGATAGATAGATAGATAGATAGATAGATAGATAAAAAGGCAGAAAGTAAGAAAGTTATTGATATATGGATAGAAATAAAGAAAGCATATGATAGATAGATTGATAAAAAGGAAGAAAGAAAGAAGGAAAGAAAGAAAGAAAGAAAGAAAGAAAGAAGAATGAAGACATTGATGTATAAATAGAAAGAAAGAATGAGATAGATAGATAGATAGATAGATAGATAGAAAAAAAGTGAATGATATATAGATAGAAATAAAGAAAGAATATGATAGATAGATAGATAGATAGATAAAAAGGCAGAAAGAAAGAAAATGATAGATATATAGATAGAAAGAAAGAAAGAATATGATAGATAGATTGATAAAAAGGAAGAACAAAAGAAAGAAAGAATGAAAGAGATTGATGTATAAAATAGAAAGAAAGAATGAGATAGATAGATAGATAGATAGATAGATAGATAAAAAGGCAGAAAGAAAGAAATGATAGATATATAGATAGAAAGAAAGAAAGAATATGATAGATAGATTGATAAAAGGAAGAAAAAAGAAAGAAAGAATGAAAGAGATTGATGTATAAATAGAAAGAAAGAATGAGATAGATAGATAGATAGATAGATAGATAGATAAAAAGGCGGAAAGTAAGAAAGTGATTGATATATGATAGAAATAAAGAAAGAATATGATAGATAGATTGATAAAAAGGAAGAAAAAGAAAGAAAGAATGAAAGAGATTGATGTATAAATAGAAAGAAAGAATGGGATAGATAGATAGATAGATAGATAGATAAAAAGGCGGAAAGTAAGAAAGTGATTGATATATGGATAGAAATAAAGAAAGAATATGATAGATAGATTGATAAAAAGGAAGGAAGAAAGAAAGAAAGAAAGAAAGAAAGAAAGAAAGAAAGAAAGAATGAAAGACATTGATGTATAAATAGAAAGAAAGAATGAGATAGATAGATAGATAGATAGAAAGAAAGTGAATGATATATAGATAGAAATAAAGAAAGAATATGATAGATAGATTGATAAAATGGAAGAAAAAAAGAAAGAAAGAATAAAAGAGATTGATGTATAATAGAAAGAAAGAATGGGATAGATAGATAGATAGATAGATAAAAAGGCAGAAAGAAAGAAAATGATAGATATATAGATAGAAAGAAAGAAAGAATATGATAGATAGATTGATAAAAAGGAAGAACAAAAGAAAGAAAGAATGAAAGAGATTGATGTATAAATAGAAAGAAAGAATGAGATAGATAGATAGATAGATAGATAAATAAAAAGGCAGAAAGAAAGAAAGAAAGTGATTGATATATAGATAGAAATAAAGAAAGGGAGAGAAAAAAGTGATCTTGAGAAGCAAACGATTTCAAAAGAAAGAAGAAAAAGACCGAATAAAAAAAGTGCCGAGAAAATCGTGCGCGGAATGAGGGCTACGTTGTTGATCTATGGTGGGGGACCTTTTCAACAACGACCATAAAATTACAGTCAAAGAAAATCCCGGAATGTTGTCTACCAAGGAGGCAAGGTACATTTCTTTCTTCTCGTTTTCATCTTGCTTACCCCATGTCAGAAGTTATGGTCTGACGTTGGAAAACTCGCATTAAAGACAAAAAAAGGACCGCATAGCAAATCTTAAACCTCAGTTTGAGGTATCGTTATGTCTTCCTAACCTTCATAATATTCTTTTGTATTTCTTAATATTCGTGAATAAGAATTAACTTTAGAATTGGGCAAAATCAGGTAAGAACCAAAAGAATATCAACACCAGTATCGGAATATTAGATTATCATTAAGTAAGTTAAAAGCCACACTAACGTCCCATGCAGCACCTGTGGCTCGACTAAAAGGGGTAAGGACCGTGTTTATTTCCCGGTTCCTGAGACGCCCTCACAAAAGAAGAAGTTATTTACTGACATCACACCATGTCAGTTGAACACCAAGTACGATTAACGAGGGGAGCCACGCATGAATAGGTGGCCATGTAAAAATTGCGTGTATCTCCTCGATATTTCTCTTTGGGAGCGCCTCATGTATTCCTCGGAAACGTGGACTACATATCCTCGACACATAAAAACCTTAGAGAGATTTCATCAGACATGTCTTAGAAAGAGTTTAAACATTGAATGGCAGTCCTTCACGCCAGATGCCGATATGTATCAACAAGTCAATGTATCCAGCATAGAAATGCGCATCATACGAAACCAGCTGCTCTAGGCTGGACATCTTGCTGGAATTGAAGACGGCAGGCTCCCGAAATAATTATTCTATGGAGAATTGCAGTGTGTGAAACGTCCGAGGCACAAACCCATGAAACGTTTTAGGGATGTCATCAAAACCAACCTTAAAACTCTCAGCATAAATGTTGAGGTTTTGGAAAAGGATGGCTATAAATCGTGTGGGTTGAAGGAGAGTTGTTCATGGTGGCTGTAAAGGGTTTACGGAAACGGCACATGTGAGATGTTCTGGAAACTTTCCCTAAATTTAAGCCTGACCACATATGTGTGTGGTAGGGCAAGCCTGTCGAGGGCTGGTCTTCTCAGTCACGTACGGTCCCATACGAGAGAGAGCCGGGGTCTCAGGTGTCATTTGTGCGATAGGGCGCGTAAAAGCTGGATTCCTGAGCCATCTCGGTGCTCACAACCGAAATTGTAGAAATTACTTTCTTCTAGGAAAAAGTAGCAATCCCCATCTTTTTATGTATGTATGTATGTATGTATGTATCTGGTGGTGGAGTTGTGAGATTGTGAGGGACGGCAATGATCTGTAAAGATTATGCTATTGCCATGTATGTATATCTGGATGAAACTACAAAATTAAACAATTAACGACAAAGTAAAAATATATAAACATTAAATATTATCAGTTCTTGCTTTGTGTAACGATTATGAAAATTTGATTTATATTCGAGATATTTAGAAATTAAAATACACATAGTTGAAATTCTACTTGAAAATGTCCAGCTTTTGTAAATCTTAAAAGTAAACAAATAAATACACCAGTTTTTTTCCTCCCCCTCTACTCAGTTGACGCTGGGTAGCCACCTCTAGTTCATTCTATTTCTCTTCTTACATTCTTCCAATGCTTTTATGTATTTTCAGTCAGCACAAAAAAATGGAAAAAAAAAGGAAAAAAAAAAAAAAGGAATTCAAAAGGTTATTTAGTGCAATCGAAATTCAGATATCAGTATATATCTTTATCTATCCGTCTCATTATAATTTCACTTGACACTCTCTAAGCAATGCTTTCTTTTTCCTCGCGCCATGTTTTTCTTTTTTATCGTCTTATCCATCGTGTGATAGCCAGTCAGAGAAATCATATCATCAACAGTTCGTGATAAGCAGACATATTTCCCATAACTGGAATTACTCAGGTCGTTTAGCGCTGAAAACCAGAATGAGAATGGCGAATCCTGTTTCAGTTCTCGAATAGTTGCACGTGGCCACTTGAATTGTGAGTTGGCCTAGTGTCTTTTGGACAAGCAATACATTGACGCGATTAGACACCAATGAACTTTTCGTCTTGTTTACTCACGTATTATGATTCTTAATCCTTCAT
>CM042143.1:110347309-110407309 GCA_023376005.1 Doryteuthis pealeii | reverse complement strand
TCTGTTCAAGTGAAATCCAAGATGTGTGAGTGTTCTGGTGTTGAGTAACGTCAACGGGGCCGAGTTGAGGAGTTTTCATATCATTTTGGGGTGATGCAGAGTAGAAAATAAGGATTTACATTTGTTACACTATCAATCGAACGAAAATAGTATTTGAGGAATACAATTGGTATTCATTCCACACTGAGAAGAATTCTTCAAAATCTTCTTCATATATAAGTTGTGCAAAAAATGTCTCGAGATTTTTTGTACTTTTTGACATACATTGTATTTTGAAATAATATAACTTTCCATACATTATTTTTTTTCAGAATACAAGGTGTGAATAAAAACACTAAGTGATTTCTACGATAAAAATGCATTGGCAATGATTGTTACTATAAAAATTAATTGGAAATGATTTTTACAATAAAAATTCATCGGACATGATTTTTACTATAAAAATGCATTGGAAATGATTTTTACTATAAGAATACATTGGAAATGATTTTTACTATACAAATTAATTGGAAATGATTTTTACTATGAAAATGCATGGGAAATGATTTTTACTATAAAAATTCATTGGAAATGATTTTTACTATGCAAAATACATTACAAATAATTTTAACATTTGCATATTAAATAACGTTTACTATAAAAAAGCATTGTATTTCATTGCTCAGTTCTGTCGGGATCATTCTTGAGGGGCGCTTCAGGTTCCAGACACTCAACAAAGCCATTAGCCCTTTTAGGCAATTAGGCAGGCTGTATTATTTATAGATTATCCAACACGAATGCCAGGTAGTCAACGAGATGGTCGGAGACTAATCTCAATATTCTAACAATCCCTATGCGAGTTGAAGAATGCTTCAAAATCCTCTTCATATAAAAAATGTGTAAAAAATGTCTCGAGATTATTTGGACCTTTTGACACACCTTGTATTTTGAAATAATATAACGTTGTATTCATTATTTTTTCAGAATACAAGATTTGTCAAAAAGTACCAAGTTTAAAGCTGTATTTACTAAGATAGAAATGAAGAATGAATTGAACGTAATTTTTTTTCAGAATACAAGGTGTGTCAAAAAGTACAAAAAGTATCGATGCTTTTTTACAAACTTTGTATACAATGGTGTGGTGGTTAATGAGCGTGGCTATGACATCGTTCTAAGCGAAATGGAACACCTCACCTGCAATTACGTTCACTTCTTGACTAATTCCCTTGGGAAAGATATGAAAGGTATGATCAACCCCAGCTATGAGTTGAATGGTACGACTAATGTTCTTTTACAAGGATGGCTTCAACATTAAATAAACCACAAAAGTTAATATGCCATTTAAACAAAGAAACCAACAAACTAACCCAAGAGCTTAGCATTACGAGTATTATTGTAGGAAATTGAATCGATGACCGAGTTCGACAAAACAAAACCAATTTCAGAAAATGTCGATAACTCGATTTCTGTGGCATTCCCAAACCGTTATAGAGATTTTAGATGCGGATCCGTCTGTACTTCATTAGGTTACCCTCAATTCAGAGCAGGGATTATGGTAATTCTTTTTTAAATTTAAATTTTCTAATTTATGGTTTTTGAGTTCAGATAATACAAAGCAAGGGACAATGTGCAATGTTGTTATTTATTTATTTATGCTCATATATATATATATATATATATATATATGAGAGAAAGAAAGAAGAGAGAGGGAGAGAGAGAGAGAGAGAGAGAGAGAGAGAGAGAGGAGATAGAGAGGATGAGAGGGTAAGTATGTGAACTACTCTGTGTTTGTGCAAGGGCTTTTGGATTATCACAATTGATTGATTTCTTTTGTTGATTTACACGTCCATGGAGAACAGAGTCACCGTAATTTAAGCCCCGCCCACAGCGTTTATAAAAGATAACTTTTCGTGTGATATATGTAAATAATCCAAGACGCCATATTGCAAAAAGAAAAGAAATATCCTCAGGTTACTAATGTACTTTTAGAACGATTGTGCCAAATGCAAAATAATATATGTGCTTTAATATATATATATATATATATATATATATATATATATATTTATGTGTGTGTGTGTGGTGTGTGTGTGTGTGTGTGTGTGTGTGTTTCTGCGCTTCGCTCAATACACAGAATCACATAAATACATAAAGGATACTCGTGCATTTTATCTCGAGTTAATGCCCTTTGAAAAATGGTTGAATCATACGTTTGAATTTCCACTATTCTACACGCACGCTCGCACACACACATACACACATATATATATAGTGAGAGAGAGACAGATAGATCGGTAGATAGATAGATAGATTATACCCGGGTGACAAAATATGGAAATAAATCCGACGGTATGTGAAAAGGTAAATCAGAAAAAAAAAACTATTCCAAAGGATGAATTTCTTAGTAGATGTAGAATCAGCCAACGTTAAAACCTTTCGGGTTTTTTTATAAATGTTACACAACATCCAATGCATCTACTTGTCCTGACAATGGTTTTAGGAATAAACAGAAACGTTTTAACGCTGAGTACCGCTCCATATAAGGGCCGGTTTAGCTCAGTCGGTAGAGTGTTCGGCTGGGAATCACAAGGTTTGATACCGGCACTCGTCAACTCAGTGAATGAGTAGCACAGGGATCTATGCGGTAAAATAAGGAGCTGATGGTAAGTGTGGCGCTCCACTTCAGATGCTAAAATAATCTCATTGGTCTAGCGCTAGTGAAAAGGGGATAGACTCCCTCGCTGTCTGGCCGATACCGACATTAGGCCGCACCGACGATTTTACTTACCGCTCCATATATATATTTTTACTTGTTCTCTTATTTACACACACCACACACACACACACAGAGAGAGAGAGAGAGAGAGAGAGAGAGAGAGAGAGAGAGAGAGAGAGAGAGAGAGAGATAGACACACACACACACAGACATATATATATATATATATATATATAATGTTGGGCTGAAAATTTCCTATACGGATGCCTTATCTGATGCCCTCATAGACCAACGGCATCTAAGTGCTGCAAAACCGATGGAAGTGGTGTTTGGACCCTAAGGAGAGTATGTTGAAAATAAACCTCATTTGGTCACATTCCATGAGAGTATCTTGTTCAACCTATGAACACTTCAGCCGACCCTCATATATATATATATATATATATATATATATATATATATATGCACGCTTGTACGTGTATGCGTGTTATGTATAATGATGTAAATGTGTATGTATGCTAACAAGGGGCTGCACAGTTCTGTCCAGTTAAAATTTCTTTTTTCTTTCCTTTTCCTTATTGTATAATACAACCATCATTCTTTTTCTTTTTCTTTTTTTTTTCGATGGCGTCCACAAGTGCTAGTCTCATTCACAAAAGATATTTATCAAGAAGTGTCAACGGGCGATAAAAGGCCATATTAATTTTGACACTAAACGCTTGATATTTCCTTTAAGATCGCTCGCATTACATTCATGTGAATGAGGCGATTGTTGATGGCTATGTGTGTGAGAATAGTTTATCTTGATCAAATGTCATAAGCGTTTCTTGAGGGTACAGCCTGGTAATCAGTAACCATAACATGCCACCAAACACGTACCGTGAAATAAAGGGATACGATGAGCCCTATATATATATATATATAATATAATATAATATACCAAGCGTGTTGGTAGATCCTTGCGGAGAGAAAAAACCCGGCAGAGAGTTTGATTGTAAAAATATACTACCAAACATCAACCAGGAAGAAAAAATTTTTTGAAAAAAAGAAAAGACCAAGATATTCGTACCAACAAAAAATAATCTATTGGTATAGTATTTGGCCAAAAGAAAAAACAATTTATATGTATATATATGTATATAAGATATATACATATATATTCATATAACCGCTAGGAGAAGCTAATTTGTAAAAAGTGCTCGATACCTAAGTAGAGCCAAGTAACAAAGATAATCTACTGAGTCAGACGAACCTACTATTAGTTTCGCAATAAAGCTCTTCAGGGCTAAAATCTGACTGATTTTAGCCCTGAAGAGCTTTATTGCGAAACTAATAGTAGGTTCGTCTGACTCAGTAGATTATCTTTGTTATATATATATATATATATATATATATATATATATATTATATATATATATATATATATATATATTATATATATATATATAATATACATGTATAAAGTAAAGGTCGACGGGGCGGCCTAAAGTTGGTATCAGCCAATCAGCGAGGGAATCTCTCCCCTTTTCACTAGCGCTAGACCAAGGATATTGTTTTTTAGCATCTGATGTAGAGCGCCACACCTACCATCAGCTCCTTACTTTACCGCACAGATCCCTGTGCTACTCATACGCTGAGTTGGCGAGGACCGGGATCGAACTAGAAACCATGTGGTTTCTAGACGAACGCTCTACCGACTGAGCTAACCCGGTCCTATATATATATATATATATATACACGAAGCCTTTATCCCTTAATACCCTCGGGAAAGGTATGAGTCCTACTCTCCCTCCAGCTATGGGTAAATAGTAGGGCAGACTGGGCTCTTTAACCTTGGTTAGGCAACCGGTCCATGAGAAGGAAAACTCTGAATTCAAACCTGTTAAACTCCGCTTAAGAAATTGACCTTGTGTCGCATCCTGCTCGTGTGGAGGGGTTGGTAAATATATATATATATATGGACGAAGCTGTTGGCATTTCACATAGCGCTAATACCCCTGGGAAAGGTATGAATCCATCTATTCTCCCTCCAGTATGGGTTAAATAGTAGGGCAGACTAGGCTCTTCAGCCTTGGGTAGGTAACCAGTCTAGGAGAGGGATAACTCCGAATTCAAAATTCCTGAGGTCGGTCGTTGATTGCGTTTGTGGCAACCCTTGATGCACCAATTCTTTCCTATCGACTGGGCAAAAAGTGTGGATGGTCCAACACAAGCCTTCACCACTATAAAAAAATCCCTGTGTGGGAGTTCCTTGTGTGTATGAACCCTCATACGTCGAAAATCGACGGAAGAGTCCATAATATATATATATATATATTTGAAAATGGTTTTGAAAAGCGTGTGCATTGTGAGATGTTATAATAAATACAATTTCACAATTTTTTTTTTCTTCTGAAAAAGATATCTTTTTTTCGGTCACGTCTCATCAGAGAAGCATACCGTGACACTAATGTTTGTACGAGGAATAATGTGTAAAATTAGCAGATGTGGAAGTAAAAATTAAAAAAATATATATATATATATATATATATATATATATATATATATATATATATTACGTAGCAAAGTTGTGAGAACAGGCAGAGTTATTATCAGCAATATTATTGTTGGAGGAGTGGTTGTTGGATCCGAATAACAGTAAGTTGAAGGATTGTTTTTGTATACAATGTTCGGGGCGGAATTTGTTGATCAATAAGGATTCAAGAATTGAGAGACGTAATTCGTTGTCAGCGGCCTCTAATATATATATTGCTACGTAATATATATATATTTTTTACTTCCACATCTGCTAATTTTACACATTATTCTTCGTACAAACATTAGTGTCACGGTATGCTTCTCTGATGAGACGTGACCGAAAAAAAGATATCTTTTTCAGAAGAAAAAAAAATTGTGAAATTGTATTTATTATAACATCTCACAATGCACACGCTTTTCAAAACCATTTTCAAATTTTGCTCGTACCACAATCTATTCATATATATATATATGTGTGTGTGTGTGTGTGTGTGTGTGTGGCACAAAGAACATGAATAAACACATAGATAAATACAAGGGTACAATTATAGAGTAACGTCCTATAGATTAAATATTCCTTGGACCTAATCGTATTCTCCTCCCAAAAGGGCAAAATCGAAAAAAAAAGGATTCATCCATGAAGCCAGAAAGCTCTCGTTTAACTACCCGACTCAATTTAAGTTGAATTCGAATAATAAGACAATTCCTGGTGCCTGACAGCCCTATCAGCTGAGGCTGTAGACTACGCCGACTGCATCTCTGCAGAGGGGTAAGATCCTCCCCACTAGAGACACCTGTTAGCCTTGGGTGGTAACCCGTAATCTTTGAGAAGATAATTGCAGTAGCTAAGCGGTATGTGACCCGGGAAATATGTGGTCCCTAAACATACACCCCCCTTCGGTCTTCACTTGGGCTAGACGAGTGATTAGAGAGACTGCATCCGATCAATCGGCTGTTCATGTCAATCTCTGGCACCTATAAATTTGACACGACCATTTTCTTTAAATTGTTATAATGGCAAATACCCAACCCTTTTTATCATAGTGTTAGAAGGCAGGTGCTTAGAATCAACCACCTGTTTATTATTTCTACCAATTTATTAATTCGCATGAAATTAATAAAAAAGAAATACTTACCCACAAACGCTTAAAAATCATGTATAAAAGAAAAATCAAAAGTTGTCATTAAACAACCCACAAGGGTTGATATGCCATTAAACAAAATAAACAAATAACCAACCAGCCTGATGATTGAAGAGGCACTGAAATTTCAATGTTATGTTTTAGATTACGAGGTTTGTCAGAAATGTTCCAGGTCTGGTGTCACAAAAAATAATTATTCCAAATCCAATCTACAAGCTATATCCTTCAAAGTAATCCCCCTGGAGTCTAATGCACTTCCCATGCTTCTCTGCCACGCTTGCATGAACTTCTGGAAGGATTCTTTCGTGATTCTCCGTAGCTCTCTAGTCACGGACTTTTTGATGTCGTGCACATCCTCAAGACTGGCTCCCTTGATGACCAACCTTGAGTTTGGGGAAGGAAAATTATATGGAGCCAGGTTGGGCGAGTAGGAAGATTTCTCCAGCACATTGATGTTCTTCTGGGCCAGGAACACTCGGATACTCAGGTCAGTGTGGGCAGGTGCGTTGTCATGGTGGAGCACCCACAAGTTGTCCTACCACATTTCTCGCCTCTTCTCGCGCACTGAACGAAGAAAACGTCGCAGTATCTCTTTGTAGATATGCTGTTTGATCATCTGGCCCAGTGGCAAGAATTCGCAGTGGACGATGCCCCAAACATAATTTGTGACACCAGTCTTGGCACTTTTTTGACATATGTCGTATGGTGTAATATCTTCTATGACTTTCAGCTGAGTATCAGATGTTCTGTTAATGTGAAAATAGATAATTATTCTCAAATTTATGAAAACCTTAAGACAAATAGCAGGAAATTTGGAATTTGACTCATGAATTAATAATATAGTTTCCTTTAGCGAAAAGGCAAGAGAGGAATTACACATGGTTGTTACGTGCAGCTTTAGCAAATCCTGGAAGCAGTACCTTACAAAACAGCAGCTATATGTTTCCTTAGCTCTCATTACCCAAACCATCGAAGTAAGGCCCGATTCTGTCCTCACACATTATGGGTCGTCACTCTCGGCCTAAAGGAGACCTCATTATTCAGAAAATACACTTTTTTAAAAATATATTTTGATTTGATTTAATTTTGTTTAGGCTTGTTTCGTAGCATTGTATTCTCTTGTTTATTTTAAATCTTAGGTCAAAATTTGCGGTCTTATGCAATACTGGCAAGGACGATGTTCTCAGAACCCATGGTATTAGAGTATCCATTAAATCAATAAAAGTGATTGTTATATTTCATCAAGTGTATAGCAAAACCTTTTGAGAATCTTTTTTTGGGGGTGGGGGGATTTTACAGCATTTTAACCCTTGTTATTTTTTATACCGAAGACTTGTTTCTGTTCATTTTAATGGATCTTGAAACATCTTTTTTATCCATTAAATCAATAAATGTGATTGTTATATTTCATCAAGTGTATAGCAAAACCTTTGAGAATCTTTTTCTTTTTTTTTTTTTTTGATTTTACAGTATTTTAACCATTGTTATTTTTTATGCCGAAGACTTTTGGGGCCTTGAAAAATCTTTTTTAAACTCAATTTTATTATATGGGTGCTAGAAGGCAGTGCCTGAGGGTCTTCATGTCCTGGGAATGATGTTAAACTCTATCTAATGACGAGGTTCCAGTTCTGGAGGTTTGGGGAATGTGGAGCACCTCTTCATCACCATTGCCCCCTGGTCCACTCTGACCCAGTGGTAGTACCTGTTAGGGTCACATCAGTGGGTTAAATAGTAAAATGGGTTTATGAAAAAAAAAAGACCAAGGAGTAATAGTGAGGAAGGCGTACTCCATACTACCCAGGGCTCCACAATTGGAACTACGCCATTAGATGCAGTTTAACGTCATACCTACGTAACACCATACGCTGAACAGCCGATCGATCAGTGGGGGTATATCCAACTGACCGTCTAGTAAAGGACAAAGTGGGGTGTTGCAAGTCATAGACTCCTCAGCCACCAGGTTTCGTCTTTAAACATCACGGGTAGTCATGCGGCCCCATTGGGAGAGGGGGTATTATCCCTCTACACAGGTGCACTCCGCGTATTCTATATTCCCAGCTGACAAGGCGGATTCCTGAAAATGTATTCCTGGTTTTCGTATTGACAGCTATTGCCTTTCGCATTGTTTTAATTAATACTAGCAGAGCCATCTGGGATTTAAAAAGGGGGAAATAAATATATTTGCATATATTTATTTACCAACCCCTCTGCACGAGCAAGATCCAACACATGGTCAAACTTTTAAGCGGAGTTTAACAGGTTTGAATTCAGAGTATTCCTTCTCATAGACTGGTTACCTAGCCATGGTTAAAGAGCCCAATCCACCCTGTTATTTACCCATAGCTGGAGGGAGAATTGAATTCATACCTTTCCCATGGGTATTAACGCTATGTGAAATGCAAACAGCTTCGTCCAGGAATTGAACTCGGGTTGACGAGTCCATTTCACATGTCTCTAACCATTAGATCCTGCCCTCAATAAAAATTATCTTTATATATATATATATATATATATATATATATATATATATATATATATATATATATATATAGTGTGTGTGTGTGTGTGTGTGTGTGTGTGTGTGTGTTTTACCATCTTTCTTTGTCTTTAATTAATTTGTTTAATTCTTTTAATAATTTTAAAAATTATCATTTAAATTTTGCCTTATCATATTTCATCAATTTTTCACATACAAATAAACTAAATTGTATTAATCGGTTACAATCCCACCACACAAAAAAACCCCTACTGTATTGTAGAAATTTTAATGAATTAAATGCTGTATGTTTTATAGCTTATTTTCTTATAACTAATATTTTTGGCGTAATAAATTTGAAAACTTCAATATTTTTAGTGTACTTATTAATATAAGCGTATCCGAAGAGAACATAAAATAAATAATCGAACGAGTTACAGCTTGTAACTTGAAAAACTTGTAAGTTGGGACACTCGCAAGTCAAGACCCAGCGGTATGTTTCATTATCACTGTTACTTTGCAGCCTATATAAAATTCATAAAACTTGAAATTGTGATTATGACATTCATTAAAATCCGTCTTTTGGGTGTTTAGCATAGATTATAACAGACGCATGGCTCGATAGAAGAAAACATGTGATACGAAATCTATGTCTCGTGTCTGAACATTTTAGCAAGTTCTATGATAACTTGTTAATTTCCTCACTGCATATTTTCAACTATGATATTACTTTCCAAATAATTATTTTTGACTTCAAATACACGACTCCATATGCGACAGAAATAAAAATCAAACACGTGCAAGAATATGTACTTTAACAGGGATAACCTACTCGAGTTTCACCATAAGGATCTTCAGCGTTAAAACCACTGAATTAATCGAGAAACCGATTAATTGCAGTCGACTACACGTGTGTGTTCTTCGCGTTAAACGGTTCGTTATGAGGAACGATGGTTTCAAATTCAAATGTTATAACAGCGGAAGTTGATTTTTCGTAAGGTTCAAAATGTAAACAATGGTAGTAAACCGTTTTGTGTTAAGGTTTTTACTAAATTATATATATATATATATAAATATATATATATGTGTGTGTGTGTGTGTGTGTGTGTGTGTGTGTTTGTGTGTACGTGTGTGTGTGCGCGTGCGCGCGGGCGCGTGTGTGCGTGTGTAGGTAAAAAAACCAACTTGCCCGTATGTATGGGATAATCAATATCTCCTGTATATCCACAATGTATGCTCATGTTGATGTAAACTCAGAGATTTAAGAACTTTTACAAATCCCTAAGGGAGCTCAATGTATAATCATTTATAAAGTAATTGTATACAGAGCAATGATTATACTTTCAATAAGAATCGAACACTGAACAAATCGTCATTTGGCTATTGTAGATTTATTACGACCAGAACTAAATATGAACCTAGTCACATCAGATAGCTTACTACATAATGACTGAGAAAAACAAATTAGAAAAGAGAAAATATGTCTTCCTTTTCTTTCTCTTTAAGGGAATCAGTGAAGACACTCCTTATCGAACTTATGAGACTTGGCTCATATTGAGTTCTCGTCTAAACAAATTATAATAACCAAATGGAAATTCAGTTTTTCTTTTCTTATGGAATATATATATAATATATATATATATATATATATATATATATATATATATATATAAATTATTTATTCATTATAGTGTATAATACATTTAAGATTTCGTTCTACAATGGTTTTGAGCGTCATTTTTAATGACTGCTCGTCATCAGGAATTTTCACTTCACACCTTTTATATATATATATATATATATATATATATATATATATATGGGGGGGGGTAAAATATCCAACTGGCTGGTATGTAAGGGATAATTCTATTAAGAATTTTTCAGGTATGTGAAAAATTCGTGCTGACGAGCAGTCATTAAAAATGACGGTGAGAAACCATTGGTAATGTTACATATTAATTGGATCCCTATTACTTTTTAAGGTAGTATAGAAATCCTTATGGCGATCAGCACAGCCGATGGCCCTGAGAGTGAGTGACAATGCTTGACCTCACTCTCACCTTGCTCTCTGGGGATAGAATCGTGAGAACGGAACCCCGATAGAAAGCCCCTTCCGGCTTAAGGTGTGCAACTCAGTAAGTCAGTTGCAGTTAGAGTTGCAGTTAGTCAGTTGCAGAGATAGAAGCTAGCAAGATGTGACTCTCCGCGCGCAGTTGTCTGGCCTGGGGATCCGGAATAAAATAACATCAAAAGTAAATCGAAGTCTTGTTGTTATTACTAAAAGCTAACAATGACACAAGGCTTCTGATAAGAAATGGTCCCCAGCAGAACCAGACACGGAACCCAGATAAGAAAGACCAGACGAGACCATGAGAAGATATAAGACAGAAGACCAGACGATCAGAAGACGGCCGGAAGAATAGACCAGAGCAAGACGTAACAAATATATCTATATGGTACCGTGACGAACGGCTACGTTACAGTAAAACGAAATCTTAAATGTATTGTACACTATAATAAATAAATGCAGCTCTTACAGAAGTAATTGAGCATTTTATTATCATTTCTCCAATACCAACAAAGGAGTAACTATATATATATATATATATATATATATATATATATATATATATATATATATATATATATATATATATATATTATATATATATATATATATATATATATATATATATACCACTTTTTGGTACAAATAATCTAATATGATCAACTACCAAGTATAGGAGAAGTAAAAATGGAGATAAAACAGAAAAAAAGTAGAAGATTCGTAATCATAATTACACGCAGTTTACGTGTTCATATACTTCGGTAGTAATATCTTATCTACTGAGAGCGATGTCAACACACACATATCATGGGCTGCTATTGACAGGTTATAACGAGCATAAAGAAATTTGGTCTCTTTGAAGAAATCAACGATATATTTTCCAAAATGTTTAGATGTCAGTATACTATATACTAGCAAAAATTTAGGCTTCAGCGCTTGAAAAAAAAAGCTACATGCAGACTATACCAGGATGCTGCGAGATTTTTTTAAAATTACTTCTGGAAGAAGCACCCTACAAAATATCGACTGTTCAACAACTTACCTACCATCCCACAAATCATTCAAGTAAGACAAAAAAGAAATGTTGCAAATGACTGCAGACTTAAGAAGTGACTTTCTCCAATGGACTTCTATGAATGGACATACTAGTGTTGTATTACATAGACATTCTTTAGATCTACATATACTCATCTTTTATATTACTACTACAAAATAAAAAACACCCTCCGGGCGATGTAAAAAAAATGTTGTAACATATTGCCTGAGGGGTGGGAGTAAAAAATTCAATGTCAGCGAGTTTGTACCCTAAGTAAGTAAAATCATCAAATTCATTAAAGGATAAAAAAAATAAAATAATTTGAAATCTAAACTTTAAATATGTATTAGAATAAAACAAACTATATATAGATATATAATACCAGTCATGTATTTATTAAAACTTGTTTTAAAAAACAATGAGGACTGTCTAATGTTGCATGTTCATATTTTGAGTGTATTTATTCTATGTTATGACGATTTTGGGTAATGTGACGTAAGCAGAGACGTAGTTTTTGTTACTGACAAAAACCAGAAGTGAATCTCCATTATTAATCGATATGGATGGATCTGCATAGCGGTTATCTGTTATCTGCGTCTGTTGATTCTGATATCTTCTATCTGGGCTTGGTTGGCTCACTGGTCTTTCTTTTGGCAGGAGTTCCTTGAATTTTTTTGCTGAAATTTCTACTCTTGGGTGGTTCTTGTTTTGTGCCGTTGCTTATTTTTAATTACCGAACACAAGATTTATTGATTTTCTTTAGATCTTTTTATTTACTTTCAATCCGATTTCAATACAAACGCGCGGAGATTGTCATTGCAATCCGTCTCGTTCAGCTTCCAGCCAAAAACTGATTTCTTTAAACTAACTTCTTACGTTGGCTGTCCAAGGGTCAAACACTGAATTAAATGCTGTCGATCAAATTCTCTGCATTTTATTTTTCACAAAACCGGTAATTTGATTAAAGTACACTACCGTACACAATTGAGAGGTAACCTATAAATTAGGTAAAGCTGATCAGCAAAAAATTACATTTAGCTTTGTTGGAACATGGAACTCATTAAACAATTAAATCCAAATACAGAAAATAAACCAAATACAGAAAATGAACTTCTCAGAAGGGTTTAGTTTCAGTTAACTCATAAATGATTGATATCAAGTCCCTAAATCAGTAAAGATTATATAATCCCGATTAGTATTTATAAAATATGAAAAGGTAAAGTTCCAATTGTTAAATCCAGTATAGGAAAGATGTTATTTTCTGTTACGATTTCATGGGCCATCCTTTAGGCTTCAAGAAAGAGTGCTTGTCCAGCGGAAATCCTTGGTAAACAATTCTTTTGGTTGTTCCTAGGTGCTCTTCAGTATTGCAAGTCCTTCGTCAATAATACTAAATGGACGCCTCTCAGTATCAGTTAAGTAGTCAATCAGCCACGCATTCGGGCTGTTGATTGACTGAGTTTTAAACCACGTGACATCGCTTAGTCTATAAATTTAAGTGGTGTATTGTAGTACGGCTTATATACCGAAATAATCCAACATTTTCCTTGTCGAAATTCGCATTAAATGACTGATATGAGTCTTTTTTCCCCATAGTAATTAGAAGATATTTTTCACAGAATGCATTACTACCAGGAAGATGTTTATGGCTTATACCCAAAACAATCTTCAAACAAGGTATGTGCGGACACTAAATACCGTATAAGTAACCTACCAAGAGCAATGTCCGAGAAAGATGGATAACTAGAAAGAGAGACGGAGAAAGAAAGAAAGAAAGAAAGAGAGAGAGAGAGGAGAGAGAGAGAGAGAGAGAGAGAGAGAAAGGGTGAGAGATGAGGAGGGAGAAGGAATGAGAGAGAAAGAGAGAGAAAGAGAGAGAGAAATAAATAGTGAGAGATGAGGAGGGAAAGGAGTGAAAGAGAGAGAGAGTGAGAGAGAGAGAGAGAAGAGAGAGAGAGAGGGGAGAGAGTGGACCCATGCTGTCGGCATGCCTTCATAATAATGATTACTTGTCAAACATAAATCTCTGACTTTCCATTTAGATAAGGGAAATAAAAAATAAATTAAAAATTATACTTGCTCGCAGGCGTTTTGTATTAACACAGCATATTATAAATACTTTCACTATTTAATCATTTTGCGGGGTTAAATTAATGTGAAAATGTTATAAGAATTAGTGGGCATTAGTTTAAAACCAACAATAAGTCTTTATAATGAATTGGTGTATCCAGAAATACATTAACACTGAATATTCGGTAAGGAAAGGCATCTAACTCTCATGAAAAATGCAAAAATGAATGTTTAAAAAATTCAATAACAAATAACAAAATACGTATACCTCAAAGAAATTAATAGTACATTATGTATCATATGCAAAGTTTAATCTATCTATACATACATACATAAACGGCAGTTGTGTATATGTGTATGTGAGGAGGAAACATCGAAAATAAAACAATTAACGACAAAGTAAATATATATATACACATTAAATATCACCGGGCTTGGTTTTTGAACAAAAATAGAGATTTGATTTATATTCGGGAAGATAATTAAAAGATACAATTTAAATGATAAGAACATGGAATTTTTTTTTCATTTAATATTTTAGATCGTAGACATTAACTTTTTTTTCAGAGTAGCTGGATCAATGCATGGTCTAATTTTTACATAGGGATTTAAATGGGGCTTCCCACAAGGATTCAAATCACGATTAAGTATTAGTGGATCTGCGAGACTAACTTAAAAAATCCTCCTCTACCCAGGCGACGCTGAGTAGCCGCTGCTAGTTAGTTATAAACGAATAATGGTTTCTTTGATTACAAGGGGTAATAAATGATGAGAAAGTTGGAGACTAATTGTCTCTATTCTGCTCTACGAACAGAGATGTGAAATGTGTTCTTTTTGTTTGAGGAGATAGGTGTTGTCCCTTCGAAGAAAGGAGATAAAAGAGAAAGTTTTAAGGGATTGAATTCTCATATGACCAACAGATACGTAACTTGGGTAGCCATATGTTAGCTCTGGATAGCGATCCGTTATGCTTATAGATGAAATCCTGGTGGCTGTGCAGTCCTTAAAATGCAACACCCTGGCCCATACTTGGGCAAGACGTTCTGTAGAAGACCATCCTTCTAGCAATCGGCAGGTCAGGTCAAACCCTAGCACCTATGATTGATTGAGCGTATTGCCCTTATGACAATCCTTTTTATCTTGTACTAGAAGACTATGGCAGAGAGTCATAGTTTACTGTATATGATGCTAAACTGGAACTAGTGGTGAGGTTCCAGTTCTGTGGAGTATGGAGTAACCCATCATTGACATTACACCCAGTTCGAGTGGTAATACGTGTTCCCATGTATGGGTTAAATAGATAAAAGAATGAGTTTAAAAAATGAGACCCATCTATGGGTTAAATAGAAAAATGTATTTATAAAAGAATTGATTTATTTCAAAACTTTATTGGCATTAAATGACCCACTGAGGTTTATATGCCGTAAGAGATCTCCAACAAGAATAAATAAAACAAGACCGCATTCGGCATCAAATAACCCAAGGGTTGATATGCCTTAAATTCCAACCACCAAACCAACTAATCTAGCAAGATCATTGACCGTTGCCCATCAGTTAAACCCATCAATGTTCGCTGCTGTAACAAAATATGTACAAGTCATTACTTTAAAATATATACAATCAGTTAATTAACAGAAACTATCAATTACATGAATTAAATATATTGTTAAACAATAAAGAATGATTAAGATCCTTTGAAGTCTTGGTCATCTACTTCTTCAAAAAAGAAAGTGAGAGTGTTCTGAAAATACGCAATAGAAACTAATGATTTTAATGTATAGCCAAGATTGATAGATTTCTAAGTATAGGAAAATGAATAAGATTCCATCTATACTTTTGCGTAGATATCAACAATATTAAAGGTAGTATTATTGAGTCTTTCTTCTATACAGAAAACGTCTCAATGATAGAAACACATTGTATGCATTTTAAAATACGGAACGTAGGAATTTACTTCACAACTATAAGAATAAGGTGGCCTCTAAATCGGAAAATATATTTCATTGTATATTTTTAATGTTGCTTGTTTAAAATGATATTCCCGGGTCAAATCATAAAAAAAAATTCCCACCCACTTTAATTTTTGGACTGTGTTAAAGTTATTTCGATTTTCAACTCTCCAAATTTGGTGAAATTCGGGAAAATGGCGACTATTTTTAGCCTATTTGTGTCTGTAAAATGAGATCTAAAAGCTTCTAAAAATTTGTTTATGAAAGCATTTTTTGCCCATGGAAATGTCCATAGAAATGCTATCAAAGAAACTCTTTCTATCTAACCAATTTTAAGTTATTGATGATTTCTGATTTTTTTCATAGAAAGATCAATATCTCGATGTGGCATTCGTCTATGACATTTTTTTTCTCTTATGATTTCACATATATCGAATATTATTTATACCAAAAAGATAGTTTGGATACATAGTTTCGACATAACTCAGAAAAATTGAAGTGGCTGGATGATTTGATATGAAATTACCCTCTCTTGACTTGCCCCCAATTTCTCTCTCTCTCTCTCTCTCCTCCCTCTCTCCCTCTCTCTCTCTCTCTCTCTCTCTCTGCATCTGTATGTCTTACTCTCTCTAACTTAACATATTTATATGTGTGTGCGTGAGTGCGTCTCGGTCTATGTCTCTGTCTCTCTGTCTGTATGTGTGTGTGTGTTTGTGTGTGTGTTGTCTTTGTCTGTCTGATCACCAATGGAATTGAAAACAAATCCCTGTACCAAGGTCAAACAAATAATTTTACGAAGAATTCAATTGTCGCATTCTTTTGGGGTCACTAGGGATCAAATTGATTACCGACTGTGGTCTGACAAAATTTTAACACTATTTAAGTGTTACAATTGATTGGAGATCTATTAATTATTTACTAATTAATTAAAACTACCCTAATTATTAATTATGGTGGTTTGTTAAAATTAAAAGTAATAATAATAATAATAATAATAATAATAATAATAATAATAATAATAATAATAATAATAATGTTTATATTGGAGGTATATATTTATCTAAACGAAAAATCCTCACGTAAGCATAAATTCTTTAGATTATGGAATTTAATATATATAATCGGAATTTAAAATTTTGCCAAAATAAAATGATAATTTAATAAATAAAATTCCAGTTTTTGAAAAGTTCGTCAACAGTTTCAAAAACTTAGATAAATAAAACAATGGTTGGCCTTGACACGTTGGAGTTGGGAAAAACCCAAATGAAAGATACAAGCTAGGCTGCACAAGGCCATTTAGACACGTAGGCAATAGTATCGAGTGGCTGGCCAATCAGAGACATATGTTAGGGGTGGGGAGGTCTGGATCCCATAAATAACAGACCAGATAGAGACCGAAGCGAGCGATAGGAGAGACCGGGACAGACCGAAGAAAGAAGAAGAGAAGAGAGCTCGCCACAGCTCGGGGCCCTTGATACAACTTTACCGATACACTCTGATGCTTTGCCACTCGGTACAAAATTGATAACTTAGCCAAAAACTAGCTGTAGATCGCCAATCAACTGACAAATAAATCACCTCGCTCCTTTGTAAAATAAATGTATATATTTTGTACATAAGCATCAAAAAGCGTTGTGTTCAATTGTTTTGTTGATCCGTTGACAGCTTTTGGTTATTTAATCGTATTTCAGCCGAGTTGGTAAAAGGAACGAAACCAGCTCTTTTTCAGCCTTCCTGTGAATCAACAGACAATATAAGAAGGGAGGTTGGAACGGGCAGTTTCGACGACTGTAATACTGCGCCGGAGCATCATTCTCATACATAACATACATACATTGAGACGGTGCCCCAGCACATTGTATTATAAAATAGTAAAACAAAAAGTGACCTTTTATTCCAGAATATTCTAAAGACGCACATTCTTCCTTTGTTCAAAGATGTATTCTAAAATATAATAACTAAATTTCCGTTGTAATATTTTCACCATAAGCACGTGATAGGTACTGTAATCCTAGGGTAAGTAATATGAGATTCATAAGTATATAGTTAGGGGTAAATATTCGGGCAGATTGTGCTAGTTAATCTTAGTTAGCCGACTAATCTAAAAGAAGGAAAAGTCTAAATTCAAACCTATTAAACTCCACTAATTTATCTAGTTTCACATCCTTGTCATGGGATGATGATGGGGATGATAAACGATCATTATATTGTAGGAAGCGCGTGATGTAATGGTTAAAGTCATGGGAAATGGACTCGTCACCCCAAGTTCAAATCCTGGACGTGGTAATTACTTTTCACTTAGCGCGAATACCCTTGGTATGAATCCTACTCTCCCCCCAGCTATGGGTAAAATAGTAGGGCATACTGGGCTCTTTAACCTTGGTTAGGCAACCGGTCTAGGAGAAGGAAAACTCTGAATTCAAACCTGTTGTACTCCGCTTAAGAAATTGACCTTGTGTCACATCCTGCTCGTGCGGAGGGGTTGGTAAATATATAGAGAGAGATATTGTTGTTAGGTCAGTGACTGTGTAGAGAGATGTAGCCGTTATGGATCTAATATAAGTTCCCTTATAAACCGTATGAAACAACTTATTGTATATGATGTGTCAGAATGTGGGAGAAGAGAGTGACACATCTAGTCACCCCTGTTGTTCTGCTTTAGTTGTTAAGGATTATAATTATGAGACTATCATTTAACAGAGCAAAGCCACCACTTGAATTTCATCTTTCATAAGTAACATCATCATCCCCACTCCAGTTGAATAGGGATACTAATATCCATTCATAAGAATAAAACTAAAATTAATATTTCAATAACAATTCCAAGAGATGAAACTCGCCCTGTCGATGGGACTTTTAACTTCTGCAGGTATTACACTACATCTGCTGGTGAGGCTACAATTCTGGCTACAATTCTGGAGCGCTGGGGAATGTGTAAAAGTAAAAAGTAAAGTCGTCGGGGCGGCCTAAAGTCGGTATCAGCCAATCAGCGAGGGAGTCTATCCCCTTTTCAATAGCGCTAGACCAAGGAGATTGTTTTGGCGTCTGAGGTGGACCGCCACACCTATCATCAGCTCCTTACTTTACCGCACAGATCCCTGTGCTACTCATACGCTGAGTTGTCGAGGACCGGTATCGAACTAGGAGCCTTGAGGTTTCTAGCCGAACGCTCTACCGACTGAGCTAACCATGTCCCTTAAAATGTGTAGTACTCCTTTATCTATATCTAAATCAGCAAAATCATTTTTAAGTTAACATATTTATCCAAAGATAACGAGTAGGATGTGATACAAGGTCATTTACTTAAGCAGAGCTTAACAGGTTTGAATTCAGAGTTTTCCTTCTCCTAGACCGGTTGCCTAACCAAGTTTAAAGTGCCCAGTCTGAGCTACTATGTTACATAGATTAATGGAGAATAGTTGGATGCAAAATTTTCGGATAGTATTAGTGCCGTGTGAAATGCAGACAGCTTCGTCCATAAAATATTCATGTCCCTATAGAATATGAGGATGAATATGTAAATCATATGAATATGTTACGTAATTAATGAGCAGTTATAAATTATGAACGTACCTGTAGTTAGAATGTTGAATAAGGGTTCATTAATTTAAAATGACGAGGTCCTATGGTAAGTTACTCACTGGTTATGTGACCTTTTGAATTGACCCTTTGAAAATGCTCCCATTACAGACGCGTGAAAATAAGTTTTAGTTTAGTTAGAGATGTGAGCCGGCACATTAGGAGAGATGATATCTCATAGGGTTTGCAATTCATCCACGGGGGAATCATGGGCTTGGGAAATAAAACTTAATCATGAAACAATTACTATATGTTCCCGCTTTCTTTACGTTCCCTCAATAATACACTGTGACGGCAAAATCCACGAGATGGCAAGTTGTCTTCTAATCAGGATTAGGTAATCCGTCTGTATCTCAAAGTCCTAGAAATGTTTATGCATCTCATTCTCTAGTGCAGATTCCGGTTTATGCATATACCATTTAGTAGCATGGTGAAAATTAGATTTATTCCGCCATTGGATTACCTTTCCCAACCAGTCGTGCCTAATCTTCTACTTCCATTTTTGCAGGTTTACTGCATTAGATTTTGTATATGATCTACCGTTTCGTCTTTGTCTCCACGCATCCTACACTTGCTATTCTGTTGCGTCTTATCTATTTTTGCTTTCATATAATATAATCATATGGAATTTCCTTGTGTTGCAATTATGAGGGATTGTAGTGTAATTATTATGGTCTACGGGGAATTTAAAGATTGAAAAGAAAATGGTAATCGGATTTCTGGAGAAAGAGAAGAAAAATAGATAAGAACAAAGGTTTAAGTTTGGAAGGGTAAACACTCAATTGGAGCCAGCAATTGACCGACAAATGACCCCGAAACTAGTATCAAAAATAAAAACGGATGTTCCGAGTTTTGACCGGAAGCGGAAGGGTGTGACCATCCCACACCGGGACGAGAAACGGAAGAATATAAAAATCGTTTTTTTTTTTTTCAGCTAGGCCTTGGTAAGAAGCAGACGGGGCTTTCCTGATTCCTCCGTATGGGTTTCGCATAGTAATACCGAACATGATTTACGAGAGAATAATTTGACCTTACCTCACCTCACCTCTCTCTCTCTCTCTCTCTCTCTCTCTTATATATATATATATATATATATATATTTATATATATATATATCCTCAGTCTCTCTCTCTCTCTCTCTCTATATATATATATATATATATATATATATATATATATATATACCTCAGTCTATCTTAAAAAGAACCCACGAGCCTAGAAAGGAATAAACAACCTTTTGTGACTATACGACTTTCGTACGTTGTTTCTGAACTAACGACTACTACTATTACTACTATTACTAACGTCTATTACTACAACTCGACTTTGGGTCCCCATGCAACAAGATTCACTTTCTCAATATTTAAATATCTGATCTTGTAATTTTAATTCACTCCATTTTCAAATTCCGTGACTTTTTGCACCGATCCCTTCTTCCGCTTTTAGGGCTGAATTCTTTTCAGACTATATTACATGATGATCATAAAAACCTGAAACTATTAATAGCAATATATTGTCTTGAATTTTCTTTTACACAGTCGACACATGCTTTATCAATGATATAGTACATTCTCTTAATAGTTACGGCAACCTTTAAACACATTAATGTCTGTGAGCGCATGTGTGTGTATATATGTATGTGTCTGAGAGACATATATATTGGTTAATAAGAAGAAATAGAGTAAAAAGTGTAAGATAATAAGCTTACACGTTTTGAATTTGTTTGTGTTTTTAACTTTTCAATAACTTTTTTTTATCTTTTTTTCTCACATTTTCACAATTGAGAAGCCGTCAAGTCTAGCGTAGATGCCCGTAAGGAAAACTAGGAGTTATTGACAAGATGACATTCAACTCATAACTAACTATAACCAGAAGGGCCATTCTCCCTGCCCCTCACATGTTCCTTGCCAGCGGGGGCGAAATAGAGACATGTTTGTACATAATACAACAATTTATAATAATAAAAAAAAAACAAATGAGAATCTGGTTAGCTCAGTTCGTATAACGTTCGGCTAGAAACCACAAGGTTCCTAGTTCGATACTGGACGGTAAAAAAAAATCAGTAAGGAGCTGATGATAGGTGTGGCACTCCACCTCAGACGCTAAAATAATATTTTAGGTTTAGCGCTAGGGAAAAGGGGATAGACTCCCTGCTGATTGGCTGATACCGACTTTAGGCCACCCCAACGACTACTTTTACACACACACACACACACACACACACACACATATATATATATATATATATATTTGTTATAACGCTGACTTATACGACTAACACTTATACCAACCCAATATTTTTACCGGTAAGTCATTCCTTTTATATATATATATATATATATGTGTGTGTGTGTGTTGTAAAGGGAATGACTTACCGATAGAAATATTGGGTTGGTATAAGTGTTACTCGGATAAGTCAGCGTTATAACAAATATAAAATGCTCAGTACCAAGTAGAGTGGATTTGGTATTATAATATATATATATATATAATATATATTATATATATATATATATATATATATGTTTTAAATGAAGCTCATCAAGTTTATGATATTATGTAATTCTCTTGGTTTAATGTAGATGTTTCTATTATGTTTTTCTTTTTTTTTTCTGTCTCACTTTTACTCGTTTGTGATAATGATAACGAAGATGTTTCTAATAAAATCGCTCATATTCCTAAACAGACCAGAAAGATTATTTCAACCAAACTAAATGATTTACAAGCTGAATCTTTTTTATTCCTTTTAAATTAGTATTGTAATATAAATCCTCCACTTCAAGATCCTAATTTAGATGTGGAAAATGAGGAGCTGACGTAATATTTAAAACCATGCAAAATGGAATCCACCACCCGACTTACCTGTTGGTACCATGTGACTCAGTACAATTCATTTCATGTTACACGAAGAGGAAATGGACCCTAACAAGAAAGATTATTACCACGAAAAATCCCAGCTTTTTATACATAGTGCTCTAGGCACTCTGTATGTATTTACCAAGCGCGTGGTGTAATGGTTAAAGTCTTAGGAAATGGACTCGTCGCCGCGAGTTCAAATCCTGGATGTGGTAATTGCATTTCACTTTGCCCCCTTGGGAAAGGTATGAATCCTACTCTCCCTCCAGCTATGGACAGTCTTTAACCTTGCAACCAGTCTAGGAGAAGGAAAACTCTGAATTCAAATCTGTTAAAGCTTAATTGAGTGTTCCTGATCGTGCGGACGTGCCACAATATAAATTTTAAAAAATAGTTTAATATGTTTGAATTTTATTACTACCAGATCAGTTGCCTTGCTTAGGTAAATGATCCCAGTCTGCTATCCTAGAGCTGGAAGGAGAATCGTTGGAGTAATATCTTTCCCATGGGGAGGGCGTCCCATCCAGCGAAGGTCGAACACTCTGTTTAGTAGTAATGAGCAAAACTAAGCATTACACCAGGATGCGATAACCTCATAATCGAAGAAATATGTTATCATTTTATTTGTATTTTAAATGTTTTATAAAAAAAAAGGTAAAGTTGTCACGGTAGCCTAAAGTTGGTATGGGACATATATGGAGGGAGTCAAATTAGCACTAGACAAAGGAGATTGTTTGGGCGTCTGAAAGCGTTACCATCTGGCAAGGTCACTCATACGTGTGGATCACATAATACCGATGGAGATCGAACACGTTTATTACGATATTGCAGTCCGTTAATCATTTCTCCGGAAACAGCACTAAATTGTAAAAATAAATTAAGGCAATTGATCACTACGATAGCATGGTAAAATGTGAGGTTTTTTTTAATAGCATTAAGTTTCTCCATATTCAATGGTAAACCCTAAATTGTTTTTTCACATACCTAGATAATAATCTCATCCAGAAAGCGGTAATAATGCATTCATATGGAACGTAAGACGACTGTAGGCCGATTATCAATCATGTGGAAATCTGATCTCAAAATCGTGGAAAAGAACATTCCACAAGAAAGTAGTTATAGGGCCATTTGCCTTCTATAAAAAAAGACCCAACACAGCTGCAGAAGCAAGGACGAACTCATAAGTGACGGTAGAAACCTACAAATAGACACACCAATGTGTGTCGCTCAACACATTCGATCAGCTCTGCATAGATTCTTGATGCTGCACTGCGGACCCTCCATGGGAAATGACAGATAGGAATGTTTGGCGAGATATTATCATGGATATTCGTGCTGCCAGTACGACATGCAGAGGAAGATTTACACAAGCCCGCAAAAATGGGGAATCCAGTGAGAATCTCACTTTAATTGATCTGCAAGGCTACCCTGCTCACTATTACACCACGTGTGGATTTTTACCTTTCCCAAGAGTATTAGTCCAAAAATGAACATAATACCGCGCATGGAGATCGAACTCGTTTATTACGATGTTGCAGTCCATCACGTTTACCATTTCTCCGGAAACTGCACTAAATTGTAAAAATAAATTACCGTTGTAAGAAATCTGTATATTTTATGCTGTTTATAAAAGATTTTAGTCACCCGATTAAATACGATTGTTTCTGTTTTTATTGCTCATGTGTGCATATGTTACACAATTAGTAAATAACTGAAGCGTCTCTAAATTATTCTACAGCGATAATTTTTAGCCAATTTGTATTATGCTAAATTTATTCAAATGTAAATACGGATAAAATAAAAATGCAAAACAATGTTGGAATCTTTGTATAGTTTATCATCTGAACAGATAAAAAAGACAATATGTCAATTTTAAAATCTATATTCGCGTAACTGTATTATGTGGCGCCACAAACACAAACACACACACATATACACACACACACATACACACATCTCTTTCTTTCTTTCTCTCTCTCTTTCTTTCTCTCTTTCTTTCTCTGTAGGTGTGTGTATGTTTTTATGTCCCTTCACTCATTGTATCTATGTTTTAGTTTGTCAGTCTCTCTGTCTCTATCACTTTTGTTTAGATTTAATGTCACCCATAAAAATTATTAAAGAAAGGGTTTAATCATTACCTTCATGAACGAATTAAGCATAGATATTTTAATCTCAACAATGAACATTATATAACAATGCTTCCAAAGCACATTAACAAATACTCTTATATATATATATATATATATATATATATATATATATATATATATATATATATATATAATGTCATTCAAGCTCATTCTATTCTTGGAAGAGTAGTTAATGTTGATGCTTTTATTTCGGTAAAATGAACATTTTCTAATTAGAATGTTATATATACATCAATTATATGGACATTTGGAATAATTAAATATGCATTACAGTGTGAATGGAGTTGTTGCATCCTGCCTGTAGTAGAGGGGTTACATAAATATATATGAAATATAACATTTTGAAAAAACATATGATGTTTGTTATGTGATTGCTGAGACCAAAACGATAAGTTGGTCTTCATCAAGAGCGACATAGACGAGAAGAAAATATCCGTTAAAAGACTGTTTACAAAACGAACGTTGATATCAACCGCTGAAAATTTTTGAAAATGCATGTTCTGTTTTAACAGAAGCATTATAGTTCAAGGTAAAACTTCATACTGTCGGATGCATACAGAATGAGTTTGTTTGCTTTGGTGTTTATATACACTGTAATACTTATGCATTGAATTCAAAATGTAGGGCAACTGTTTTTGTTCAAACTGCATCAAATCTTTGCATCATATAATAACTATAAATCTTAAGCAGCGGGGACGATATCCAACTCAGTAAAGAAATATTTTTTTCTATTTTTTTAGTCTTTTATTACCTAACAAAGAATAAAATAAAAACTTCAAAGTGTGTATTAAAAATCGATCGTAAGTAAAGTCGTCGGGGCGGCCTAATATCGGTATCAGCCATGCAGCGAGGGAGTCTATCCCCTTTTCACTAGCGCTAGACCAAGGAGATTATTTTAGCGTCTGAGGTGGAGCGCCACGCCTAATATCAGCTCCTTACTTTACTGCACACATGCCTGTGCTACTCATACGCTGAGTTTGCGAGGGCGGGAATCGAACTAGGAACCTTGTGGTTTCTAGCCGAACGCTCTACCGACTGAGCTAACCCAGCCCAATCGATCGTAATCATTGTATATTATACAAAGGGGTGGTTATTTGCCATATGAGCAATTTGAAAAATAGGTTTGGGACAATCATATAGCTGCTAGGGCTTGAAATAAGCAGCTGATTCATCAGTTCGGGCCTCATGGACCACCCGTCTAGCTTGGGTCGAAGTTAGAACCCGGTTTACCACAATAATCCTATCCTCAAACATGACAGGTCACCACCCACGGCCAATGGCAGCCCTATTGGGGAAGAGGCATCTTACCCATCTGCAGAGGTGTAGTCGTCATCTTCTACAGCCACAACAAACAGGGTGATATATTTGTTTAAAAAATCATTTCTTTTATAAGTAGTATCAGCAAAATAATTTTAGCAAAATTAGAGTAAAGTAAATCCCCGTCTAATAAGCTAAAATCCTTTGCTGACTAAAAACCTTTTGGAAATTAAAAGTTATAGTGATAATTTTGAAAATGATAGTAAGAGACAGATTGGTCCCCCCAGCTGCGTTTCAATGATGTCTGCAAGAATGATCTCGGATTCTTTAACATTACCCTTTCTAGCTGAGAGAATTTGGCCAGGACCACACTCGGTGGTGGCGGGCTTTCCGTAGTGGACTGATACTACCTGGCGCAACATCATGAAGCCAAGAATTCCAGAAGAAAGCGACGGCAACAAAGCACTGGCACATCAACATCTGCAGAGACAGCCTTTGCATGCGACATCTGTGGTTGATAATGTTTTTCGAACATTGGACTCCACAGTCACAAGAGGCGCTGTAAGTTCAGGGGCACAAGAACTATATTATAGTCTTCCGAGACTGAAATGATAATAGAAAATGCTCTTATCTCTATCACTGATTGACAACCTGTTGTAAGGTTTTAAGGGGTCAAAATAAGACAAAACGACGGGTAATAAATGTAGGAAAATGTATTAACAAAGGAGTAGACATTTACAGTAAAGAACGTGGGAATTGCGTCCGACAAATAGAGTTATGAGCTGACTCGCAATTGCCTTCCTCAAACCATAATTGTTCCTGATACTTATAGTAACCGTAGGCGCATTCCACTATATCTATAGGGTATATCACCCTTAACACAACCAGTTTAGAATAAATCACAATAAAACTATGTATACTATAATTTGTCGTCAGACATTTTCAACACAAGTGTTTGGTAGGCAATTTTGGCCATTTCATTTGATTGTGTCCAGCCACAAGCGCTGATCTAAGAAGCTACAACTAAATGCGGAGCTAGGTTCCAATCCTATACAATTAAACAAAAAAAGGAAAAGAAAAACTATTTTTTCTTTATTCAATATGACCATAAATATGTAAAGTACAGTAATGCGGACTTATTGATTATTGCCAAGAAAGTTAAGCTGGCAAAGCAGTTATAAACACCAGCAAAAAAGGGTTAAAATCAAAGTATTACTTATTAGTCGATGCTCATTGTGCATTCGCGTATCCAGCATCTATCTGTAAACTTCTGTAAAGAGTAATGCAAGAGCAATGTCCTCTTAGGTCTATGATGCTTCAATAAGCATTATAAAATCAGTTACTTTTGGTAAAGTCATTAGAAAAGTTTGTGTATCGTTCTATGCGCTGTAATTACTTTTCTTTAAACTTTACACCTAAAACATTTCCCGTCATAGAATAATGCATTGAAAATAAATAAGTGATGCATTCTCCACCATTCATCTCTCCAGTCTGGCATGGAGGAATGGTGGCAGTCCGCTACTTCCGGGATACGGGTCATTGCCTGATCAGTGGAAGTCGGGTTTAACTGGGCGAAAATGTCTGACGTAGGAAGACCTTAGACCACCCCATCCCCTTACTCATATAGAACATCACCGAGGACGTAGACTGATGCTGCTAGAATGTATTCATAGAAAGAGTTTGGCTGGGCAAAAAGGATATTAAAAACATTCGAATACATTCACACGCACACGTATATATGCAAACACAGAGAGATACAGACACATACACATACACAGGCAAGATCATAGGAAACGCAGACAAATGCATTCATACATAAGCACACACATATATACACACAAACGCAAACAAACACAATTACTCACAGCGACCCCTTACACACATATAAATATATATATGTATATATGAGGGTAAGTAAACAAACAAATGTGTTTATTTTTTATATAGCTTTAAGCCGACAATTTTTGGAGGATATGTGCTTAATTGAAGTCATACCTAATTTTGAAAATTAATTAGTTAATAATTAATTAATTTAGGCGGACATATATGTTCAAATGTTCAAATACATTTCAAATACATTTGAACATATATGACCTAAATTCATTAATTATTAACTAATTAATTTTCAAAATTAGGTATGACTTCAATTAAGCACATATCCTCTAAAAATATGTATATATGTTAATATTGATATATAGTTTTACATATTCATAAGAAAAGAGTGCTCAATATCAATGATAGAACAAACACACACACACACACACACACGCACACACACACACACATATATATATATATATATATATATATATATATATATATATATAAAGTGTGTAAAAAAAGTAACGAAACTGTTTGTACTGTTTGACACACCTTGTATTCTGAAAAAAAGTAACGTTCCATTCATTAATTTTATTTCAGAATACAAAGTGTGTTAAAAAGTACCAAGTTTAAACCTGTATTTACCAAGATAGAAATGACGAAAGAATGGAACGTTTTTTTTTCAGAATACAAGGTGTGTCAAAAAGTACAAAAAATCTCGATTCGTTTTTGATACACCTTGTATACATATGTGGGTAGGGAGTACATTAGCTCTGCTCAAAGTACTTTCAAAAAATATTTTTCACTCTCAAAACTAGTTTCATATTTGAAATACATGAAGCGCTTTCCAAACATGTCTGGAATATAAAAAATAATTATAAATAAATAATAAGTGGAAGATAGTTAAAAGAACACTTAGTTATAAACCTGGTGATAAATTCTGACCCTTCAGTGTAGAGTAGAAAATGGCTATCATATTTTATACTAATTCTGAAGAACTATTAAAGCACAGATCCGAAATTCTGAACGAGTTTAGGTAAATCTCAAAAGTCTCAAAAGTTTATAATCAAAAGGCGTACTGTGTTCTATCTCTGAAGTTTTTGTTTACATCCGCTCGTTTTAATCAGTTTAAATTAGAATTATCCCTAAAAACATCCCGAGGAAACCTGGGTAGATATATTCTGATTTGATCGGTTTTCGAAACAAACTCCACATTGAGTACTTTTTATATTCATTCATTATTCCGAATTAATTGGTCACTTCTTTTTCTCGACAGTTAAAAATGTGAATCACTCTATTTTTTTTACTTCTCCGTTAAGTCATCCTCTTTTAAACCAGAGAATATATCTATCTATCTATCTATCTATCTATCTATCTATCTATCCCCCCCCTCTCTCTCTCTCTCTTATATATATATATATATATATATATATATATATTTATATACCACACACACATGTATACATATACCTCCCCTACACACACACACACACACACACACACATATATATATATATATATATATATATATATATATATATATATATATATATAAATATTAGTATAAATGTTAAAATATACCTATGAATACCATGTAACTCACACGTCTTTTTGCATAACTAAGAGTTTTGCCGTGTGAAAATCGATTAATAATTACACGTATCTATCTATCTGTTTTTCTATCTATATCTATCTATCTATCTATCTCTCTCTCTCTCTATATATATATATATATATATTATATATATATATGTGTGTGTGTGTGTGTGTGTGTGTGTGTGTGTGTGTGTGTGTGTGTGTTAAAATATCGTAGACTAATTATGAAATAAGCATATATGCTACACAATACCCTTTCAAATCTGTAATTCTCTAGTGAAGTCTCAACATTTCCAAATGATAATTTTCAGTCGTATATTCAAGCAGAAACAGCATGACCTGACCCCGACACATTCACCCACCCTTATATTAATATATTAAAACGGAGATATCAGAATATATATCTTCGGTTATTGATGTATATAAAGATAGAGAAAACATAAAGCTACATTTCCCTCCCTCTCCACTCTTTTTCTTTACGCATATATATATATATATATATATATATTTTACCACGAATGCAGGCGCACCAATTAATATATATGTATATATATATATATATATATATATATATATATATGGTGAGAAATACGTTAATCCGACATATGTGGAGAAAGGTACACAAACACGGGATGTTATAGAAAATGATGTTTATTGTAGGTAGTAGTGTCGACGATGCAACGTTTCGGTCTATTAGACCTTCTTCAGGACTTGGATATAGTTCTTGTTTCAATGATGGACATTTTCAAAGCAAGAAGTATATCCAAGTTCTGAAGAAGGTCTAATAGACCGAAACGTTGCATCGTCGACACTACTATCTACAATAAACATCCATTTTCTATAACATCCAATGTTTGTCTACCTTTCTCCATATATATATATATATATATATATATATATATATGTGTGTGTGTGTGTGTGTGTGTGTGTGTGTGTGTGTGTGTAAGTGGGAAAAATGGAATGTAATCTGACAAATAATTTGAAAAGATATATGCAAAATATATATTTGATATATATATATATATATATATATATATATATATATATATATATATTCGCCACTAGATGCATTTACATACAAATGTGTATTTGCTTTTATTTCTCTCTTTTCTTGTTTTTAATCAATCTCTCGTATTCGGCGTCTTTATGATATCTCTCTGTAAATGTTTACATAGAGCGTGATGTATACGTATGCGCATGCGTGCGTGCATGTGTCCGTGCGTGCGTCCCCACGTCCGTACGCGCGAAGAATGAAGAAATAACGCAAAAGGGAAGAAATAGACAACTATTTTCTTCCACGCCCCATAAAGATTAAATGAACAAACTGTGGTATATTAGCCCCTGCTTCTTCGTTCTGAGATTCTTCACGGCATCTGCATTGAATTCATTCCAGTAAAGAGCACCGGAATTATCACCAATCTTCGCCTCCTAACTACTCCCCGGCCGGCAAGACCGAGCGATTCCATTAGCCAACGTTTTACCGTGTCGATACCATCTTTCGTGCGGCAATTATGTGGAATCTGTTGTGCACTTCAACATGATACGTCCACATTGTATCGAACGAAATACATCTACCCAGGGACACATTAACTGGCCGTCTTTATAGGCGTCTTCTCGTTAATTGTCATCTTTTACTCTACGGATGCACAGAGGGTGTTATAATCTCTTGTTCATAGTTAGTTATTAAGGTCCGTTTCTTTACGGCCGTGTCATAAGAGGAGCGTGCTTTCTTGTGTATCATTGGGCCTATACATTTAGGCTAGAATTTCCAAGGCTCTCTCTCTCTCTCTCTCTCTCTCTCTCTCTCTCTCTCTCTCTCTCTCTCTCTCTCTCTCTCTATCTCACACACACACTCTCTCTGTATACTGTTAATATACATACACACACACACACACACACACACACACACACACATATATATATATATATATATATATATATATGTATATATATATATATATTAACAGTATACACGAAAAAACATGGATTATTTTCAAATGGATTGGCAAACATCACAGTACATGTATGGACGTATCAAACTCGAAACCCTGCCCTTTGTTTAGAATTAAGGAAAGAAATACTTGTCAATTTTATTCGAGGGTTTAGAAAGTCTATATGATGATATCATATCTGCTCTGGATGAGCAATGGGATCTAACACTGACACAGGAAGTGCGTGAACTTCAAGGGGAACTGACGCTGAGAATGAATCTCATTTGGTCATATTCCATGAGAGTATCTTTTTTAACCTATGTACTTTTCATCTGACCCTCGTAGATTGGTTCAAACAATTATTAGATATGAATATATGTTAGCATAAACGATTTGTAAATAGTCGTACAAGGAGGGGGTCTTTAACCTTGGTTAAGCAGATTGGGGTTGTTAATCTTGGTTTGGCAAACAATTGGTGGGCGATTGAATTGTTATGATGCTTAAAGTGATGCTTAAGGACGGAATCTTGGTGGCTGAGTAGTCCATGAGATACAACATACCACTTAGGCTAGACGGATGGTCGGAGAGACCCACTCTGATTAATCGACTGATCACGCCAATCTATGGATTATCCCCACACTATTGTTCTTATGGCAAATCCCCAACCCTTTTTATCATATATGTGCTGGAAGGTGGTGGCTGAGGGTTTTCGTGTCCTGAGTATGACGTCAAAGTCTATCTGATGGTGAAGTTCTAGTTCTGGGGTCCGGGGAGTGTGAAGTACCACGTGATCACCATTATTCCCAGGTTTACTCTGTCCTAAAGTGGTAGTACCTATTAGGGACCCATCTATTGGTTAAAAAGAAAAAAAACAAGGTTTGATATGCCATAAATCTAACCAACCTACCATAAAATCCCAACCTCTTGCACAGTTTCCAGCGAGTCACTGTTCCTACACAGTTTTAAGTTTTATATTGATGGTCTTAGTGTCCTGAGTTTGATGTTAAACTGTATCTAATGGCGAAGTTCCAATTCTGGAGTTTAGGGGAGTGTGGAGTACCCCTTCATCGCCATTACTCCTATAAAAGAAACTCGAGTTACTGGGATTTTTCTTGAAGAATGGATGGATTGAAATAAAATCCATACAAATATAAAGAACAGTTAGTGTGTAAGCATGTATGTTCGGATGAAACTACGAAAATGAAATAATTAACAACAAATATATACATACACATTAAATATCACCGGTTCTTGCTTTTTGTGCAAATGTTATGAAGATTTAATTCATATTCCAAGATATTTAAAAATTGAAATTTATATAGAAATAGTATTGAAATTCTTCTTAAAATGTTCAGCATTTGTAAATCTCAAAAGTAAATAAAGTAAACCAGGGGTTTGTCCAGCATACTCTACCCAGTCGACGCTGGGTAGCCACTTCTAATCTAGACTGAAAAATGACCCTAGACAAGTTGACATACCATTAAAATTAATTAATCAATCAATTAATCGACGTTCGGTAGCCGCTTCTAGTTAAATATAATTCTTATCTTTAAAATTTGCCATCTTTATACAATAATACAATAAATTAATCATTATTTGATGTTTAGTCGACTTATACGTTAGATCGACTTATACCCAAATACACGAGGGCCATTCAATAAGGATTCGCAATTTCTTTCTCTCTATGTTGTTCTACTCAGAAATCAAATGTATGGAATTTTGCCGCTACTTTTGATGAGCAGTAAATTCCATGAGATCAACGTATACATACTCAAGGTGGCTATTTTAAGGAGACTAGGTAACAGAGTAAGTGATCCCTTCATCATCACTACTCCCAGGTTCACTCTGATCTAAAGTGGTAGTACCTGTTAGGATCCCATCTATGGGTTAAATAAAAAAAAATTGAATACCCATCAAGAATAAATGAAACAAAAAAATAAAATAACCCATTTAATTTTATCAGAAAAATCAGATTTCAATATGGCCATTAACCTGTCAATAGCAGTCTATACTTTTCCTAGGCATAGGCTGAAAATGCTTTCCTTGAATAAGATATTACTACCAAGATATGTGAACTAGTATACTAATAAATGCCGTTGCCCCATTACAATGGAAATCAATAGTAATTGGTCCTTTAATATCCTTGAATATTCTCAGAATGTCCTTATTTAAGGAACGCTACACCCGGATGTTTTATTTAACGGAGAGTGTGTTTCCACAGCATGGACTGTCTTTTTGACTCATGACCGACCCATGGTTAGCCCATTTTAAACTACAGGATGCTTATTTGTACACATAACAAGTTTGTCTGTAAAATTCCCATGGTTTGCACATCCCAACCACCAAAAGTTTGATGACAAACTTCTGTTCAAGTTTGAAACCCTGCTTAATTTTTCTTGCATTTTGAGTAGCCTCAAAACAAATATTTTGCGAGATTGGGATAATTTTGGTAATTTATGAGGAAGTGCGTCCCGGTCCCCTGCCTCCGAAATTGCTGCCCGGTGAATTTTAAAATAACAACCCCAAGCTTCTGCAAGTTTCATTGTGTTAAATATAGGGGGGGGGGTAAATTTCACGTGGTAAAATAGGTGTTACCTATTGTTTATCTATCTATCGCAGTCTATTCAAAACTATCCATCTTCATATCTATTTATCTATCTATCTATCAATCTATCTATCTTTTAAATACTAAGATTTTCTTTTATTACGATAAATAAACACGAATTACGATAAATAAATAAGAATTATGACAAATTACGGTAAATAAACCAGAATTACGACAAATTACGATAAATAAACACGAATTACGACAAATTTCTATAAATAAACAAGAATTAAGACAAAAAGAGAAGCCCCCCCCCCCCCGCAATACATTTAACGCCGTAAGTTGGTTGTTTTCTTTCAAGTAACACGATGTGGCACCAAAGCTTGGGGTCGTTATTTAAAATTCACCGGGCAGCAATTTCGGAGGCAGGGGACCGGGACGCACTTCCTCATAAATTACCATAATTTTTATCAAAAGCTAGTTCCAAACAATGCAGAGTTTACATTAACAGAAAAAGATTCCGATAAAAAGTTATTTTGCTTTTTTTACAAAAAACTCATTTATAGAATGATCCTCGTATACAATGCATACACTTGCTAATTGTGTACACTGAACAACTGGACTCTTTCTGTAGTTTCCTTCAGAATTTCAGTTATAAAAGTTACCTCATATCAGCCAACAGTATAGACCTGCTGACTGCTTTTGTGTCATTGTAAAAGATTGTTAATTTTATATAATGAAGATGTATTTAATAGTAATAAAGACAATAAAGTATTATATTATAAAGATTAAACAAGAAAAAAGTATGTAAAAAAAAAAACAGGACAACTTAATAGAATTATAGCTTAATTATAAATGTATCTTTTTCTGATTAAGATTATAAAGCGGTACAAGGTTAGTCGTTTGAATACCATTTCCTCGTAGAAATTAATGAAAAACAAATACCCGTTTGGCCCTGAACCAAGATAAAAAAAACCTTTTTTTTTTGCAACGTGCCGGGTAATGTTGTGTTTGCCCGTCGCACCAGGAGTAATTTTGGTGCGACGAATACGTGGTGGGGGCTGAATACCTCCCACTCGTAACAATTGAAATACAATGAGGATGAGCACAGACAATCGGTGTCCATAACAAAGGAAACCCGTATAAAACAGAGGAAGAAATCATCCCAAGACAAAATAGCCAGTCGGTGAAATAGAACCCTCCAAAGAACTGCACTTGTTATTTATATACCCGATTCATAAAGGGGTATATAATACGAAAAATAATTCCAAATCTTGAAAATAAGCTTTTCTCTTTGGATATCTCTCATGACTTGTCTCTGATAACCTCCCTGGAATTAACCGCAAACAGTATTAAGTGATGTGAATATTATCAATCCTTGTAAACACTTAAACGATATCAAAATGTCATATCATAAATACAAAAGACAAACTGATACTTCTATAATACTTGTGCACGCCATTTTAACCAAGAAACTTTGACGGCCTTACCAATAAAACATATTTATTTCCAGAAAATATATTTTATTGGCTAAACCGTCAACTTCCTGTCCCAAGAGGAAAATAATCCAAGACGCCGACAAAAAATAAAATGATTATCTTCTGCCTCATTACCGTAAATTGGAGATTTTTTTTAAACCGGAAGATGCATGTGTCAACAGCTTGAAAATGCATAATTTACGGCAAGAATAATCTAAACAAAGATGGGAATAGAAAAAAGGTCAATTTATTTTTTTAATAATCTTCATCAGTTTACTTTATTCATCAGTTATGGAAAAAAATTAGCCAAAAATTCACAATAAAATTAGCTTTAATTTCAGTCTTTGAATTAGGGATGCTCCTAAGTTTCATGTTAAAGTTTTACGCCTTTTAAAACTCGGATTAGTTCTTTCTACTGGAAATGGTGGATATTATGAGCGAGCTCTCATCAGTATATCATTGTTATCTATGACAATAGTAGCATCTGTACGAATTAATTCTGTACCATTATCATTATAATTTTAACTATTATGATCATCCATGTTATAATATCTGTGCCATCATAATTAATCACCCTGTCAGCTGGGACAAGAGAATACACCAACTGCACCTCAGCAGAGGGGTGAAATCCCTCCAATGGGACCGGATTTCGGTCGTAGATAGCGACCAGTGATGGTTAAGGATGGAATCCTGGTGGATGAGCAGTCCAACAATCCACTTTGACCCTTACTTAGGCGAGAGGTAAGGTCCTCTCCGATCAATGGACTGGTCTCGTCAAACCCTAGCACCTATATGATTGCCCCAACCCTATTGCCCTTATGGCAACCGCGAACATTGGTTACTGGGTGTCTTAGTGTCTTTGGTATGACGTTAAACTGCATGTAATGGTAGAGTTACAATTTTGAAGCTCTGGTGAGTGTGTAGTACCCCTTCACCACCATTACCCCCAGTTTTACTCTGACTCGGAGTGGTAGTACTTTTTAGGGCCCTTCTATGTGTTAAATAGAAAAAATGAATCTAAAATTATCTTTTAAAAATGAGTTAAAATGATTTTGAATACCCATCAAGAATGAATAAAACAAAATGTCTTCGGCATAAAATAACCCAACAATGGGTTATACAAAGAAACCAAATCATTCGTACCTTCATTCGATTCATCCTTACTTCTATCGTGGTACTTACTATTTATTACCCTTCTCTTTATTGTACATTTTCTTATTTTCTTCATTCATGTTTTCATTCTTTCATACTTTTTTTTGTCATTGATACCTAGTTAGTTCTTTCCTTCTTTTTTATGTAAAGTTTTTAAGTGCCATCCTTGGCCAATTGAAAAGGGCTTAAAGAAAGTCCGGTGTTATGGAATCCTTTGGTAAGCGTATAAGTCCTATCCTGCGTATTAGTAAAGGTCCAGTGATTTAATCCTATGTCCGTCGTCAAAGAATGTCACTGTAATTATGACCAGTAAGATCGGTTTAAGTATTGTATCAACCTCAGAGTACTGCCAGTGATTGGTCAAGGAATAGATCACATAATCTCGGCTAATCTATAAGTATGAGCGATGATCTAGCACACACCTAATATTCCAAATTTCTCAACATTTTTTTATGTATTCATTATCTATCTCTATTCCTTTATTCATGTCTTCTTCTGTGTTTACTGCTTCTGTTCCTTCTTTTACACATTCACTCATTCCTATGTATATTTCATTATTCATACTTTATTCTGTATACAACGTGTTTACAAGATTTCTATTTTCGCCATTCTTTCAGATTTTTATTCTTTTTTTTTTTTTTTTTTACTTATCAACGTTTTTTTTGTTCTGTTTTTTTTTCTACAGATTTCATTCCTCCCAGAATGATATTCTTCATATTTATATTTCTCTACATTTCACTTTATATATATTCCCTTTTGTTCTTCCTTCTATCTGATCTTTTTTCTTTGATTACATTTTCCTTCGATCTTTTTGGTCAATTCATTATAATGCTTTTTGTATCAAAATTCACTCATTCCTATGTATATTTCATTATTTATACATTATTCTGTATACAACGTGTTTACAAGGTTCTATATACAACGTGAGGCCTGTGTGCCATATCTAAGTAATGCTTAGAAAATAACAAAAGAGATAGAAAACTGAAATTTAGCAGTGATGTTCCCTACTTAGATGTATAACCATTTAATCACCAGCAAGTACTGTAAGCAACATCAGGCCTGTGTGTCATATTGAAGCAAAGCTTAGTAAATAAGAAGTGAAAGAAGGCCGACGTTAAGCAGCAAGGAGCATGTTCAATACTTAGATAGGCGACCATTTAAACAACAACAGGTACTGTAAGCAACCTGTGGCTTGAGTGCCATAACTAAGCAAAGCTTAGTAGATATCAACAAGCGAGAAAAGACTGAATTTAAGCTGTGATTAACCTGTTCACTACTTAGATGGGTGACCACTCAAGTAACAGCACGTGCTATTAGGAACATGTGGCCTGTGACCCATATCGAATCAAAGCTTAGTAAATAACAAGTGATAGAAGACTAAAGTTAAGCAGTCATGAACCTGTTCAATATTATTATGGATAACCACTTAAGCAATAGCAGGTACTGTAAACAACTTATAGAATTCTTAATCACCTAATTTTAAATCGTTCTTATATATATATATATATATATATATATATAATATATATATATATATATATATTTCATTATTTATCTATACATTATTTCCCTATTTATTTCAGTATGTAATTACCCAACCCCTCCAGACGAGCGGAGATCAATAGGTTTGAATCTAAAGTTTTCCATCTCCAAGATGGGTTGCCATAACAAGTTTATAGAGCCCATTCTTATTTTAATATTTATCCACTGCTTGAGGGAGAATAGTTGGATGCATACCTTTTCGAAGGTATGCGAATTGCAATCAGACTCGTCCACGATTTGAACCCGTAACTCTCTGCCTATTTCCTAATACGATAAACATTACAGGACATGTACTCCCATTATTTTCGTCAGTACATCTGTTTTTTTCTACTCCCACCTTCCTTCCTCTAATTCATTACAAAACTGCTTTAGTACGTTTATTATTCTTTAGTTGTTTTTTTTTAATGTCTCAAATTGTCATTTTTCTCCTTTCCTTCTAAACTTCATTTTTATTTTTCTTCTCTCTCTAACACTATTCAACCAATTTCTTTCTGTTCATCGCTTTTCTGTTTTCGCCATTATTTCAGATTGTTATTCTTTTTTTTTTTTATCAACGTTCTTTTCTTGTTCTGTTTTTTTTTCTACAGATTTCATTCCTTCCAGAATGATATTCTTCATATTCAATTTTCTCTACATTTCACTTTAAGTATATTCCATTTTGTTCTTTCTTTTATCTGATCTTTTTTCTTTGATTACATTTTTCTTCGATATTTTTGGTCAATTCATTATAACTCTTTTTGTATCAAAATGAGTTTCCTCAAACCTTATTTCCTTCCTTTATCTATTTCTTTCAAAGCAACCGTCTATAATCCTCTTACTTTCATTCTATTTTCTTTCTTTCTTTCTTTCTTTCTTTCTTTCTTTCTTTCTTTCTTTCTTTCTGGATCTCTTTCCTTTTCTTTCTTTCTTTTTTATTTATTTATTTCTTGACTTCATTTGAAGCAGCCGTTTATAATCCTGTTTTATTCTTTCTTTCTTTCTTTCTTTCTTTATTTATTTATTTATTTATTTCGAATGAACCGATTGCCATCCTAATTCAAATAGTTATCTCCCTCACTCTCTTGTCCCCTCTTCATCTCCCTCTTGCTCTCTCTCTCTCTCTTTTTCTTTTTTTCTCTCTCTTTCTTTCTTTCTTTCTCTCTCTCTCTCTCTCTCTCTCTCTCTCTCTATCTATCTATCTATCTATCTATCTCCACCCCTCTCTCTTTCTCTCTCTCTCTTTATCAGCCGTATACAACAGTCTTTCTTTCTTTCGAATCAACCTTCTACAATCCTGTTTCAAATATTTCTTTCTATCTTTCCTTCTTCTTTTCTTTCTTTCATGACATCTTTCTTTTTAACAACTATCTACAAACCTCTTTTTACACTTTCTTTCTTTCTTTTCCTTTCTTTCTTTCTTTCTTTCTTTTCTTATTTCAAATAAACCGTTTACCATCCCAATTCAAATCTTTTTTCTTTCTTTCTTTCTTTCTTTCTTTATTCATTTTGAATCAATCGTTTGCTATCATATTTCAAATATTTATTTATTCATCTATTTATCTATTATTAGTAACTCTATAAAATCCTTTTTAATTTTTCTTTCTTTTTAAGCAACCGTCTACAAGCCTTTTTTTAAACTTTCTTTCATTCTTTCTTTTTTACAAAGCAGCCATCTCTTATACTCTTTCACTTTCCTTCGATCATACCTGGAAGAGATGCAATAAACATTATTTACATTCATAGGCAGGATTCGTGAACTGCTCACCTCAGTGTGATCCGTAACAACTTCTCCTGCTCCCCAAACTACTTCTCTCCTTCTCAATCCTATTCTACCTACTGCAACATTTCGCCCCTCTTTCCTTGTACACAATACACCTTCTTGTTCTCCCCTCTCATTTTATCTACTCCTCTTTCACTGCTGTATTCTACCGAATTGCACAGTGAACAGGATTCATAAGACGATGGAAAAACAAAAACAAACAGACAAACAACCGGCATCCCTGGTCTCGACACGCAATCACCTGGATGACTGTAAACCACGCAAAGATTTGCTCACTTAAAAAGCAGTTTTTTCAACTTTGAAAATTGGGAAGCGTTTACTTCAATGTTTCTTTAATACCACAGGGCATTCTCCATCTCGTAAGTCATTTTCCATCAAGGTCACTTCGACCTATGTACGCCAGCATATATCTAACTTACTTTTGAATATGCAGTCAACAATCGGCCATAAGTCTACGTATGTGCGCATGTGCTGGCGTATTTGTCTTTATAGATTATGGGTCTGTGCAAGTTCATCTCTGTGTATTTTAAAGTGGGTATTTATGTATATTTGTATATGTTTGTATCTCCACGTGTGTCTTGCTCTCTGTGTGTACGTGTGTGCATTTCTGTGTGTCTTTATGTCCGTACGTTTGTGCATCTACATGTTTATAAGTGTTTGTTGTGAATATAGTGTTTCTTTTTTTTTTTTTTTTTTTTTCTTTTTTCATTATACGATTTTTGTGCGAAGTCAGCGTGAATTTGTAGATTTATTCCTTTTCGCCGAACGCGCTTTACTGATTTTTTTTTTAAAGAAATCTTCCACAAAAATCGATAAATAATAATACAATTTCTCTGTAGGCGTTGGAATGGATGGCGCAACTGTTTAAATAAGTAAATTACGCTCCTTTCTCTTTATAGAGGACAGTGAGTATTCATCTTTTATTCGTGAGGAGAAAAATAGGCAAACGAATTCATAAATTCTTTTACATGAATATCAAATAAAACACTATCACGTCTAAAGACTGTTAACTCTCACGAGAACATATTTTAGAATTTTCTTTACTGCAATACAGGAAATTCGGTATTGAAAATTCTAAAAAATACAATCACAAAACTCAATCGTTTACAATCTATATTTGAACGTAGGTGTGAGGTCAGGCATTCTTATTCTTGAACGATATGTACTAAAATCACAAGCTATAATAGAAACATAGTGCTAGTCGGCATAGTAGTATTGAAACAGTGTGTCATACAGCATACTACAACAAGAACAGTGTAGTAGACTGCATAGTAGGGACAATGTAGTGGACTGCATAATATAATAGAGACAATATAGTAGACTGCATGGAGACGCATATCATAATGGTTTTCAGCCGTAGGAATTGGATTGGTCGACCCGAGTTCAAATCCAAGATAAGGCTGTTTGCATTTCACATAGCGCTAATACTCTTGGGAAAGGTTTGAATCCATATATTCTCCCTCCAGCTAGCAGTAAAATAGTAGGGCAGACTGGAACGTCGGTAATCACTTAAGCAATAGCAGTTTCTGTAAGAAACTTGGGTCGTTTGTTATAAAAAATGAATTGATTCGGCATTGAATGACCTGAATGGGTTAATATGCCGTGAAACAAAACAACAAAACCAAACTGTTTGGGTGTTTTGTTGTTTTGTACCCTCGGGTACTGTCTGCTTGCGTGACTGCTCAGTTTGTTTTTGCATTGTATACATATTATAATAAACTAATCCAACAAGTCTGAAACAATGTCAGCCTTAATAAGAAAACCAAACTGCACGTCTGCAAGCCTGCATTATCCATACACTCCTCGACAGTAGCGAAGCGTTGACATCATATTCACGAAAGGAAACTCAACAATTTCCACCTCAGGTGCCTACGACGCATCCTGCTCAACCGCTGACAGGATAAAGTGCTCAACACAGACGTGCTGGATTGCGCCAACATGTACAGCGTGTTCTCCATCCTCTGCGTGAGGCACATTTGCAGGCTTGATCATGTCAGGGGAATGGGAAAAGACCATGGCAATTATTAGAGGTTCGATTGGTAGGTAGACCACGCCTACGCTTTAGATATATCTGCGGGAGAGACAAGAGGATATGTCACATTAACAAAAACACGTAAGAGGTTGTTGCAGAAAATCGAGCGGCCTGGTTCTTTAATATTCAACAAAGCACGAAGAAGAGTGGGGTGAAGAGGTGAGTAGCCTTTACATCAAATTGGGCAAGATGGAAGGGGAGAAAACTGACGCCCCAGAAAGCATCACAGTTTGTGTGAAGTCAGTACACCAAAAACTGTCACTCAGGGATTGGCCAGCTCAGTCACTTGCACAGATATTTTTTGGAGGGGGGACACAACGCCATCGTCCTTAATGGACGAAAAGGTGCCAACAACTGATTATAATATGCCTTCATTGTAAACATTTCACTGTTAACATTTCTTAATATTCATGTCAAAGCCTCTGCCACGATTTATGATAACGATAGAAATTATTCGTAAGCAATTTTCTGTTGAGATTTATTTATTACTAAAAGTGACTACCAGCATCGCCTGGGTGGGGCAAAAGAAAAATCACTAGTGTATTGATTTGTTTATTTTTGAGATTTACAAATGCCGGACAATTTTAAGTAGAATTTTAATTTTTAAATAACTTCGTGAATAGGAATCAAATTTTCATAATTTTTGCAAGGACCGGTGATATTTAATGTGTATATATATTGACTTTGTCATTAATTGTTTTATTTTCTTAGTTTCATCTGGACATACATACACACCAACTGCCCTTTATATATGTATAGATTTCATCCGGACATACAAATACCAACTGCTCTTTATATATGCATAGATTTTGGTGAATGTTTCACAATTTTTTTGAAAGCTTCCGGTGACTCAAATGAATAAAATCATATTATCACTCGATGAAGACAATTAGAGAATTTAAAAAAAAAATCCTTTCCATTCCAAAATCATCACGAACCACTGTTATAAAGAGAACTCAAAGATTTCACAGATCGTTTAGTGTTGGCAGTCTTATCAATGAATCTGTTCATATCTATCTATCTATCTATCTATCTATCTATCTATCTATCTATTTTAAAAGCAGAGGAATGCAGAATCAAAATCTGTTTAGATATAACATTGTAGGAATTACATTCCTTACTTTGCACATTTACCGTGCGTGTTTCTCCTGTTAGCTGCTAGGTGTCGTTACATGCAATGTAATGAATACATGAGCGCCAAAGTAAAAAAAAAACAACAAAAAAAAATAACAAAAAACAAACTCTTTCAACTTTTAACCTCGACAAGTTAACACGGACAGTTCCGTGTCCTTCTACGTGACGGAGTTGGGGAGGCTTCTCACCCACAGCAATATCGTGGTACACAAAAACAATACACGACAGCAACCTCGTGTCGTACAACACACAATAACATGCTAAACGTGGAAATTTTGTAAACTTTTTCTTCTTTAAACAACGCCTTTCTCTGGATTTAGTTATGATTTTGTTAAGTTTAGATTCTCATAATACATTTGTCATATTTGGTTGCTTTTGTTTTACGGCAAATCAACCCTTTTGTGTTCATTTAATGGTAAATCAAGTCATTCTGATAAACAAAGGACTCAACTTGCGTGAGGTACCTGTTGTTGCTTAAGTGGTCACTGAAGTAAATATTCAAAACAGGTTCATTGCTGCTTAACTTCGCTAATGCAGACAAAAGATAAACATTTAAAGGATGATAAATATTTTACAGTATGGGAGAGTAGAAATTTAAAAATAACGTCAATTCTGAATTCACAGTCTTTGATTATTTACAGGTCTTATAACTCTTCTCTGAATGGTCATATCGGTTTGTGGAAGCGGGAGATGAACTTGGAATTTAGGGAGTTCGAGCACTTGAGTAGGAATCGAAAGGTTCCTGGGTCGATACGGCCCTGGCCATCTCAGCGTATGAGTAGCACAGGGATCTGTGTGGTAAAGTAAGGAGCTTATGGTATGTGTGACGCCTCACCTCAGACACGAAACAACAATCTCCTTGGTCTAGCGCAAGTGAAAAGGGGGTTGACTCCTTCGCTGTTTGGCTGATACCGACATTAAGCCCCTTCACGACTTTACCTTACTTTATATTGTATTAGTATCTATTATAATATGGTTATCTGGCCAGCATAAAAAAGACAGTATAGAAGAGAATCGTAGAATATCCTAGAAAATACAGATTATAATATAATATATTATTATATTATATTAGTATATATTATAATATTATATAGTTATCCGGTTAGAACAGAAGAGACTGCATAGAAGAGAATTGGCCCAGCAGAGTAGAGAATCCGACCAGCATAGAAGTTCGAGCTTAGGTTTTCAATGAGGCAGACGTGTATTCAGAATACCTATTTCTTCTGGGCGTTCGGGTTACTTTTCAGCTAAATTGAAGACATCGGAAAAATATCCAGATCTTTGTGTTCGTTACTAAAAACAACAACGAACCAAAACAAGGACGGACCAGACAAGGAAGACGGAGAACCAGTCCAGATTGTTACATACTCGTTCAACAATTATATATATAAACGGGGGGAGAGAGAGAGAGAGAGAGAGAGAGAGAGAGAGAGAGAGAGAGAGAGAGAGATATATATATAAAACAACAAAAAAAAACAATTACAATACATTACATGTTGAAAAATATTTTTTAAACTAAGTTTAATTGAAATTATACATTGCAATACTAACACAAACAACTGTCTCAATAATAGATTCAATAATTAATTTCAATGGTTAATTAAATGTATAGTTATTAAGTTTTTAAATGCCATCCTTGGCCAGTTGAAAAGGGCTTAAAGTAAGTAAGTCCTGAGTTATGGATTCCTTTGATAAGTGAATAAGTCCTATCCTGCGTATTGGTAAAGATCCAGTGATTTAATCCTATGTCCGTCGCCCACGAAGGTTCAAAGTAAGTATGGCCAGTATGGCCAGTATGCTCAGTTTAAGTATTGTTTCAGCAGCAAAGTACTGCCGGTGATAGGCCAGGAGGTTGATTACATGGTTCTCGGCGAGTCTATAAATAGAAGTGGGCTTTTAACACACACCTTATATACCAAAATAAGTCAACAATAGTAATTTGGGTTTTTTGTTGTTTATTTTTTTAAGCAATACGTAATTAAAAACAACCTTAATCCCCTAAAACCGTAACCCAAATCGCAAAATGTTAATTCATAGACTGTAGTAAAACTGTTATTGGGGACCACCAAAAAACTTTCCGTTTTAATTTTCCAACATAAATCAGAAGTCAACCTGGATAAAAGTTTTCTTAAGGAATTCGAATTATCTTAAAGAATTTAAATAGAGTCAAGACGATCAATGTGGTACAAACTGCTATTAACCTCTGCGGTGTACTTTTTCCAATTTTCGGTTTTAGTTAAATGACTTAACAACTCAGTAACGTGTCATTTTGAAATCTACTTGGGGGGAAATGGGGTCGGGGATTTAAAAAAAAGAAGCTAATGGGAGGAGCGACAGATTTTTGAAGTCCGCACCGCGTCACCATACTTGACACACGACCGCGACAACAGAGATGTTTGACTCGTCATAGAGTCTCGAATCGTGAGGGATGCGTCTCGTTGGAAGTTCATTAGCGGTGGAGGTGGCAGATATGTGTCCCTGTACTGCACGACATACATCAACCTGTCTGTGACACGAGTTAGTACTTTGTTCATTCTGTAACACAAACTCGCCCCACACAAAACACAGCCACCAACACCAAACACACTCATGATATATATATATTATATATATTATTATATATATATATATATATATATATATATATATACTACTAATATATTATTATTAGAGGAAAGTTATTTCTCCTTTTACAATAATATTTGTAGTATTATTACTGCTCTGTATTTTTAATATATTGAGCACTTTTGGATTATTTACTTATGCCACTGCGACGGAAAATTTTAATCGGCAATTGGATACTATATATATATATATATATATATATATATATATATATATATATATATATAGTGTGTGGGATGGTCACTGTTTCAACTTTTGCTGGAATGGCGTACCAAAGGCAGTATTATTGATAGAGTGCTCAATATAAAATAGAGCTGTTGTATAAAAGGATAAAATAAATATATAAGGTTTTACATATCAATTTATTTTGTCACCTAATAAATAGATATGTAAAACCTTTATATGTTTATTTTATTATATTATATATATTATATATATATATATATATATATATATATATATATATATATATATATATATATATATATATATATATATATATATATTGACTCAAGAAAGATCGCAAGAAGACTGGAAAAAATCCAAATCCCCAAAATTAAGTAAGAATACTCCGTGTTGTTCAATAGCACATACCTAGAAAATAACTTACTGCCAAAATACACAACACGCACACACACACACACACACACACACACACACACACATATATATATATATATATATATATATATTATATATATATATTATATATATATATCAAGAAACAGTAATAAATAAATAGTGTGTTGTGAGTAGATACAGATTTCTATATTAAATTAGTGATTTACACTCACATTTTTCTGCCATTAGTCAACAAACTAGCAGAACATGTGGATATACCACAGTATGATAATTTTGTTCCATTATTTAGCTGAGGTGACGATACTCATAATAAATAAGAATTCGGCGGATAAGCAACACCAGATAATCATGGTTTAATTTTTTGCATTTTATCTGTGGCGATTTGGACGATTCCTATTGTAACCAGAGGGCGTAGCAAGATGATAACGGTCGTAGAATTAAGAAACAAGAGTATTAATATATAGATAAATATTAGCTTCAGTTTGCCTCATTATTTTTCAAAGCTGCTATTTATTCACTAAGCTAAACTTAGATGTGGCACAATGCCAGAAGTATGAGGCGCTCAGTGAGAATCGAACTCACTAACAATCGTATGTGATTCAAGCTTGCTAACCCTTACACCACGTGAGGTGACTAAATTTTTCAAAGCTTATAGTCAAATCAACGAACCGGGGCGTCTCATAATGGTGCAAGAGCGTCCCATTGTGGTATATGGGTTAGTGAGCTTCTCTTAAAGATCCGTTAATATTGAATATCGAATTCAACCCTCGCTGGCCGTCCCATACATTCCACCTTGTAACATATCCTATTCGTTGAGACCAATGACTAAATACTGTTGCATACCCTTCTTCTTCACTTACTTCTTGTCGTATTTTCTATTCTGGTCGGCTGCATTTCTGATAATCTTTGGTATATCTTCTAACATCTTGATTTGGTCTGGTCTAGCGTCTGGAGTTGACTTGGGTACTTCGGTCTGGTTTTCTGTTTGGGATTTCTCGTTATCAGAAGCCCTGTGTCATTGTTAATTTTTAGATAATAAACACAAGACTTCGATTTACTTTGATCTTCCTTTATTTTTAAATCCCCAAACCAGACATCTGCGCAGGTGAGACTTACATCCTACGAGCTCGGCTCATACCTTCTAACTGACTGAGACTTACTTACTATCCTTAAACCGGAAGACAGGGTCATCTATGCCTTCCGGTTCTCACGATTTATCCCCGGAAGGCAAGTTGAGAGTGAGGTCAAGCGCCGTCACTCACTCTCAAGGCCATCAACTGCATTAATCGCCATTATGTTTCTATACTACCTTATATAAGTATTAGGGATCTAATAATTATGTAACAATACTAGTTGTATTCAATGGCCATCTTAGTGATGCTGTCTTTACTATAATCAGTTCAGTGTGAAGACTTTATCAATGTGAGGAAAAAGTACGATTATTATATAAAAAAAGTCGATGACCAATTTGTTAGACTGTGAATTCAGGGCGTAATTTTTTACCATTGTCTACCGGACAGATGTTAGTAAAATATAAAATGAAATTCAATGTACATATTGCCAATTTCTGAACTGTGTTGATATTTTAAGGAAATTGAGATTATAAACTTATCAAATCCTATGCTGAAATAAACTGAAAACTACCAGCGTTCGGCTAGAAACCACAAGGTTCCTAGTTCGATACCGGTCCTCGCCAACTCAGCGTATGAGTTGCACAGGGATCTGTGCGGTAAAGTAAGAAGCTGATGGTAGGTGTGGCGTTCCACATCAGATGCTAAAATAATCTCCTTGGTCTAGCGCTAATGAAAAGGAGATAGACTCCCTCGCTGTCTGGCTGATACCGAAATTAGGCCGCCCCGACGACTTTACTTTACTTACTTAACGATATTTTTATTTCAGTGTAACAATAAAAATAAACTTAAACCAGTCAACTTTTAAAGTTCTGAGGTCAAAAGTGTGTATAACTGAATCCCTACGCCACAACTTTAAATCTATACAACATCAATTAATTCTGTCCTTTAATTTCTTTAAAAACTTATAAATGAATAAACGTATCAAGTTATGTTTTCATCAGAGTAAAGTTACCTTTACATCGATTTTGTACTCTCAAGTATATGCATACCAAATGTAACAGAAGATTAACCAATTTTCCCGCTCTAATCGACACTCAAATAAACATTATTTGAACAATACCAGACCAACTGAATACCATAAAATTTAAACAAAGTATAATCAATAATTATATTTGTATCTTTAATCGCTAGTGAAAAAGTCAGAGCGTCCGATCTAAATGCATTATCAATTATGTTCAACAATCTATAGTTGTGCATCGCCACTGGTGCATATAAATATCTGCATCTCAATTTGTCTGTCATTGCACACATAATTGTAATTGTTTAATTTCACTGCCATAAAAATAAAAAATATAAATGAATACATTGTTTTTTTTCTTCATACAGGTTATGTAATAAATCATTAACAAGACATATTTTATAACATCAGAATGACAATCCCCATGTGTACAACAACAAAAACAACAACTACTACTACTAATAATAAGTAAAAATCGTCGGGGCGGCCTAATGTCGGTATCAGCCAATCAGCGAGGGGGTCTATCCCCTTTTCACTAGCGCCAGACCAAGGAGATTATTTTAGCGTCTGAGGTGGAGCGCCACACCTACCATAAACTCCTCACTTTACCGCAGAGATCCCTTTGCTACTCTTACGCTGAATTGGCGAGGACTGGTATCGAACTAGGAACCTTGTGGTTTCTAGCCGAACGCTCTACCGACTGATCTAACCCGGCCCCTTAATATAAAATGATTCTGATTCTGTGAAACAGTAAGATGTGATCTTATCTGCCAGAAAAGACGGTAATTCTCTTTAGATCCATCTACTTGTGAGAAAAAGATGAAAAACTTACGTTCCCACACCGGGAATCGAACCCGGGCCGCCTGGGTGAAAGCCAGGAATCGTAATCACTAGACCATATGGGATGAGGTGAGCCACTGGAAATTGTGTAAGAAATTAAACTTTGGCCACACTCCCAAAAAGTGCACAGACCTACATCAATCCTAGACATAAAATTCTCTGGGATTTTGAGATCCGAACATATCCCCTAATCCTGTCTATAATACCAGTTCTAGTATTAATCAACAGGAAAAATAACTTGTCATCTGCTGATTTTTCTTTCCGACGGATCACAGAGAACTGAAAGAGAAAGAAAACGAAAAAATCGACAAATATTTGGATCTAGCCAGAGAACTGAAAAACAAACAAACTGTGGAACATAAAGGTTATCCTATGTCAAACTCTACCCGGAGTGAACGGCTTGAATAAACACCAACTTCCCTATTTAGAAAATCAGATCAGTACAATCTTCTACCTAAATATTTTTTTTTGTTCTTACGGCATATCAACACTTGTTGGGTTATTTTAATCCCAAAGACGTTTAGTTCTATAAATTCTTGATGAGTATTGAAAATTCTTTCTTTTAATCAATTTTTAAACACAATTTTGTTTACTCATTTTCTTCTATTCAACCCAAAGATGGGACCCTAAAAGGTACTACTACCCCGGGTTAGGACGGAGCTGGGAGTAATGTCGATGACGGGTACTCCACGTGGATTACTCAGCCACCAGGATTCCGTCCTTAAGTCTAAATTGATCACATTTAAGTATTTCTTTTTTCAGACTAATCTAAGAATTACTCTCACTAGCGTACTTATCTTCATTTACTAAAGGGCACAGAATCCCCTATATGCACTTCATGGCAAGAGAGAGAGAGAGATGCCCAAGAGGGCACAGCATCCCCTATATGCACTACATGCCAAGAGAGAGATGCCCAAGAGGGCACAGAATCCCCAATATGCACTACATGCCAAGAGAAATTCACGGTGAAACATATCCTGCAAGAGTGAGTACACTTTGATCTAGTGCGAACAAAAATACTACCAAGAAAATAATTTGAAAAAAAAAAATTTTTTCACGAAAATAAGACTATCCAGAATTTTACATATTCTAAAAAAAGTGGGATTTTACTAAAAATATGAGTTATTGAACAATAGTTAAATATATATACGCTTGTTTTCTGCCAAACTATCGCTACGATTTCAAAACTTAGTTGGCATTAAATGACCCAGCTAAGTTGATATGCCGTAAAAAAAACTAAACAAAACTAGCTTACTACTATTATCTGCATTATTCGGACTATTATTCCCATCTTCATTGTTATTTGTACAACGTTTCGGCCGGTATGCTCTCCGGCCTTCTTCAGGTATTTCTTGTCGGACTCGGGAACCTTCTTGGACTCGGGAACCTTTTTTTAGGACTCAGGAACCTTCTTCTTGAACTCGGGAACTTTCTTGTCGTAATAGGGACTAGAAATACCTGAAGAAGGCCGGAGGGCATATCGGCCGAAACGTTGTACAAATAACAATGAAGATGAGGACAATAGTCCGAATAACGCAGATAATACTAATCATCAAGCCCCATCTCAAACATTCAGAGAAATAGCTTACTACTAAGCTTTTTTTAGGTATCAACGTTTATCAGTTCATTTACCTATTTAATTACAATATGTCAGTGTGTCAGTTCTTGTCTTTGTGTGGGTGTTTCACTGCGCGCCTGTTGTACGCCTTAGTACGAAGATTCATTGAGCAAACGCACCCACCACCATCTCCAGTTTTCTCTTCATGTATGTCTGTGAATATCGTGTCTAAGGCCCAGAGGAGTCGGGTGATGGAGTAGGCGACCAGATGACATCGTCAGCAAGGCTGGCTGTCATTTACCTTTAACTTTTCCATACACGGAAAAATACATGACGCTCTAGGCACAGATCAATCATCTTCAACAATGTTTTTTTCTTTTTTCTTTTCTTTTTTTTTGTATGTCATTCCCGCCCATATACATACGTATACACACTTACACAGATAGAGGCAGACTCACATACATATATACACGTATACACACATACACAGATAGAGGTAGACTCGCATGCATATGTACACTAACACACATACAATCGCGTATGTGAGTATACGAGATGCTATCGTAATGTTCGAGTAATTAACACAACACAAACAAATAGAATTTAGTAACTTAAAGACCCTTTGCCGTTCATTTGTTTGTTTGTTTTGTTTTACGGCATATCAACCTCAGTGGGTCATTTAATGCCAATAATGTTTTGAAATAAATAAATCAATTCTTAAAGGATAATACAATTTTTTTATAAATACATTTTTCTATTTAACCCATAGATGGGACCCTAACAGGTACTACCACTCCGGTAAGAGTGGTCCAGGGAGCAATGGTGATGAAGGGGTGCTTCACATTCCCCAAACCTCCAAAAACTGGAACCTCACCATCAGATAGAGTTTAACGTCATTCCCAGGACATGTAGACCCGCAGCCACCGCCTTCTAGCACCCATATGATAAAAAAGGATTGGGGCTTGCCATAAGGGCAATAGGGTTCGGAAAATCATATAGGTGCTAGGGCTTGACCTGACCAGCCGATTGATCGGAGGGAGCCTCTCCGACCGCCCGTCTAGCCCAAAATAGGGCCAAAGTGGAGTATTGCATGTCATGAACTGCTCATCCACCTGGGCTCTATCCTTAAGCATCACGGGTCGCCACCCACGGCCAACAGGTGGCCCCATTGGGGGAGTCTTACCCCTCTGCAGAGGTGCAGTCGGTGCATTCTAACGCCCCAGCCGACAGGGCGGTCAAATGTTCAGTTAGCAGTATCAATTTACTTGTTTTCTTTCCTTCGTGTTTTTTTTATCTTGATTAGACAACTAGTGTAGGAGAAGGAAAACTTTGTATTCAAACCAGATTTACTCTACTAAAAAAATGACTTTGTGTCACATCCTAACCGTGGCGGAGGGGTTGGGTAAATGCATACATCCAACAGTCTACTTTGATATTGACTAAGCGAGGCTAAGTAAGTAAGTAAGTAAGAAGAAGAACAACAACAACAACAGCAACAACAACAAATTACTTTGATGGAGAGAGCGTAAAGTAGGTTTTCTCAGTCGGTAGAGTGTTCACCTAGATACCACAAGGTTCTGGATTCGATACTGGCCCTCGCCAATTCGGCGTATGAGTAGCACATAGGATTTGTGAGGTAAAGTGTGGAACTGATAGTAGGTGAGACGTTTCACCGAAGACGCAAAAACAACCCCTTATGTCTAGTGCTATGGAAAATGGGATAGACTCCCTCGCTGTCTGACTGATACCGACATTAGCCGACCCCACCGAGTTTTCTACTTTACTTTTTTACCAACAGCATATATTATATTCAATTTTAATGAATTTTCCAGTATTTTGGAAATGTCTAAATAGATTAGATTAACATTGCTTACACCACTCTAGCCAAAAATGTTAATATGGAGCTGTGGCTAACGTTCTGGACAACGACATCCAAGTATGCGAGTTCCAGTTGCACTTTTATATTCCTTTTCGGACTAATACCTTTAGGACAAGTATGAAACCCTGCTACAACGATCAGCGTGTTAAATAGTACTATTACTGTTCTTCTCCTGTCGGTGGGGAATTAGAATGACGTTAAACTCTATCTGATGGTGAAGGTCCAGTTATGGAGGTTTGGGGAATGTGGAGCACCCCTTCATCACCATTGTTTCCTGGTCCACTTTGACCCCGAAGTGGTAGTATCTGTTAGGGTCCCAACTATGGGTCGAATAGAAAAATATGTTAATAAAAATACTGAGTATCCATTAAGAATGAACCAATTTCCAAACTTTGCCTGCATTAAATAGCCCACTGAGGTTGATATGCCGTAAAACAAAACAAACAAACAACTGTTCTTCATATAGCTATAGCATTAGATAAGCCACGAAAGTTTATATGCCATTATACAAAGAAACTAAACCAAGCCACAAAAATGCATACACTGTATATACATTTATGCAATTGTATTTTTGGCAACAAAAATGTTGCAATTTTAATTTTTGTTATATAGTTTCAGTTTGGCTTAGTTTAGCTTGTTGTTTTACGGCATATCAACCTCAGTGGGTCATTTAATGCTGATAAAGTTTTTAAATAAAGACATTCTTAATGGATACTCAATTTTCTTTATAAACTCATGTGTTTCTATTTAACCCTAACAGGTACTACCACTCCGGGTCAGAGTGGACCAGGGAGCAATGGTGATATAGGGGTGCTCCACATTCCCCAACCCTCCAAAACTGGAACCTCACCATCAGATATTTAACGTCATTCCCAGGACATGTAGACCCTAAGCCACCGCCTTCTAGCACCCATATGATAAAAGTGTTGTGGGCTTGCCTTAAATGCAATAGGGTTGGGAAAATCATATAGGTGCTAGGGATTGACATGACCAGCCGATTGACCGGAAGAGGCCTCTCCGACCACCCGTCTAGCGTACGTAAGGTTCTAAGTGGAATGTTGCAAGTCATGGACTGCTCATCCACCAAAACTCTGTCCTTAAGCATCACGGGTCGCCACCCACGGCCAACAGATGGCCCCATTTGGGGAAATTTTACCCCTCTGCAGAGTTGCAGTTGGTACATTCTAACGCCCCAGACGACAGGGCGGGATAGTTTCAAGATATAGAGTTTCGTAACGAATAACAGTTTCTAGTATCCATTTTAATTGCATAAAAGTTGCGCTAGATATAATAAAATCTTGGTATTGTGAATTCAGAAGAAAATTAAATTTCTTAATATACATTTTTATGGTATAATTACTTATGTGCGAAAGTGTATAACTTAAGCATTTTAATAGGTGTTACAGTATACCTTTATTCAATAATAATTCGATGTACTCAACCATGCTGGAGTTATAAAGTATCCGGCTAGATCTAATCATAAACTTTTAAAATCCCATATTGTTCACCATTGGATAGCTGTACCCATTGCTCGATGTGCTTATTGTGAAAATGTTAAAACGGAAATTTTTGCAAGTTAACCTCCATTTACCAATAACGCAAATTGATACTTTTTTTAAAGGGAGAAGTATACAATATAAACAGAGTTATCAATAATGCAAGACGTCCTAATGAGCCAAATGCCAGAAATGGAAATTTATTAATTTGGCGAAGTTATTCCCTTTCGTCTATTTATTTGTTAACTTTTTCTCATACCTTAGTCGGTAATTTGGTATATATTTACCAACCACTCCAAACGAACAGTATGCGACACAAGGTCAATTTCTTAAGCGGAGTTTAACAGGTTTGAATTCAGACTTTTCCCTCTTCTAGACTGGTTACCTAGTCAAAGTTGTAGAACTCAGTCTGCACTACTATTCACGCATAACTGAAGGGAGTATATATGAAATTAGTGTATTAGTGCTATGTGAAATACAAGCAGCCTCGTCCAGGATTTGAACTCGGGTCATCGAGTCCATTTCCTACGACTCTAACCATTACACCACGCACCTCCATTTGGTGCCTAGTGACACCAATAAAATCAGAAGTAAACATGGATGCCACCAGAGAATTCCGCGTGAAATTCTACCTTAGAAAATCAGTTGTTTGATCTTGGTAAATGACTTAATTTTCTATTGCATCCCCGGACAGATAGACAGACAGATAGACAGAGCCACCACAAATATAGAAGAATTTATGAATACCTGAATACATATTATTGGTTCTTTGAATTTTACGGCATCTCAACCCTTGTTGGGTTATTTTATGCCGAATGCGTATTCAATTCTTGTTTTTTATATACGCAATATTTCATTTTTCTAATTTTATTTTTTGATAGACTTTTAAAAAATCCTTTTTTTTTTCTATTGAACTCATAGATGGTACATTACAGCTACTATCACTACAAGTCAGAGCGCACCGAGAAGTAATAGCGATGAAAGTGTACGCCACAGTCTCCAGAACTCCAAAATTGAAATTTTCCCATTAGATGCAGTTTAACATCCTATCCATGACACTAAGAACCTCAACCATCGCCTTCTAGCACATACATGATGAAAAGGGTTGGGAGTTTCCATAAGGGCAAAGGGGTTGGGACAATTACATAGATGCTGATTGACCGGAGTGAGCCTTTCGGACCGCCTGTCTACCTACGTAAGGACCAAATAGGAATCCGTTCTTAAGCACCCACGGATAACAGAGATTTATTTTACCCCTTTTGTAGAGGTGCAGTGTATCTGTCCAGCCGACAGGGCGGCTGAATATACATCCCGTACCTACTGTAGGTTGTGAGACTCGAGTAACTGATCAGATATTTTGTACAAATCAACTAATGATTGTGTAGCGATTGTCTGCCCCTGCTGGGTTGGACTTGTATCCAAAAGGGTTATCTCCCCTTGCCACTGGGGGGTTTTGCCACTAGGTGACACTACTGGGTATTTCAAGCCGGACATTTCTCTCTCTTTATCTCAGTCTCGCATCCACAAAAGATGGATAAGACACATGATTTCACTGTCCATTAAGTAAGAGGGTTTGCTCCCCAACTATTAGTAAGTGACTCTTATATTCTTTATTAACTCTTTCGTTCTTCCAAATTACTTACGTTCTATCTTTTTTTCTATCTTTTCATGTATGCCATCCTCCACATGCTCAGGCAATAAAATCTGTATTTGTTGTTATATGTATATCTTTGTTCGGAGTTTTCGCGTACAGTTTCACCTACATTGGAAGGTTACTCGGGCCTTCTAACGTATTACGAGAACCACACATTTAATTCTTATAGTTGTAATTAGAGTAGTTGCTGTTATTAAAGACAGGTAGTCTCCATCTTGAAGGGTTAAGGCCAAAAAACATTTATCCTTGATGTCACCCCGCTGATATGCTCAGCTGATTAACGAAATGAAGACACATATTCACCAACCCCTCCACACGAGCAGCATGTGATACACGGTCAATTTATCAATATATATTTGAAATTTATTAATTCAAAGGCTTTCTTCTCCTTGCCTAACCAAGAGTAAAGCGCCCAGTCGGCCCTATTATTTACCTAAAACTGGAGGGAGAATAGTGGGATGCATACCTTTCCCAAGGGTATTAACTCTATGTGAAATGCAAACTGCCTCGGTCAGGATTCTACAGATAACTCCGGAAGCTCGAGGAGAATGATGTCGTTAATTTTACTTGAAGAACTATTTCTGACTCCATTTAACATGTATACTTCATCCTAACATATTTAACTCTTTGTCCACTTTAAACCGCTTACAGCGGCACTCCCTCCACTGGTGGTTAGTTCATTATAATTGCGCAGAAGGATTGCAATAATCATAGGACTATTTAAATAGGATGAGTTCTAGGGTGGATAGATAGTGAACATTGAAATATTCTATCATATAGTGTAAAACCACCCAGAAAATTTGGTACATACATTAAGGAAATTTGGTAGGGAAAGAGTTAGAGAATATCAATATATGCATTAAAGTCTTGAGCTTCTATTGATCGACGATCGGTCGTTTAGAAATACTAGAAAAAAATAAAAAACGCCCCCCGGGCGATGTAAAAATAGATCTTTGAAACATATTGCCTGAGGGGAGGGGGATAAAAAATTCAATGTCGGCGAGTTTGTACCCTAAGTAAGTAAATTCATCAAATTCATTAAAGGATCAAAAAATAAAACAATTTGAAATGTAAACTTTAAATATGTATTAAAATAAAACAAACTATATATAGATATATAATACCAGTCATGTATTTATAAAACTTGTTTTAAAAAGCAATGAGGACTGTCTAATGTTGCATGTTCAAATTTTGAGTGTATTTATTCTATGTTATGACGATTTTGGGTAATGTGACGTAAACAGTGACGTAACTTTTGTTACAGACAAAAACCGGAAGCGAATCTCCATTTTTAATAGATGATATCTCAGATATGATAAAGCGAGAATTCTTTCAGGCTGTAGCCGTGTCATTACTACTGTATGGCTTCACCTCTTTAATCTAATGAAAAGCTTGAAGAAAAATCTAGATGGGAGCAGCGCAAGGATGCAGCGTGTTGTCTTGAACAAAAGAGCAGCTGTACGATAACTTACCTCCTATCACACAAATATCCGGGTATTAGGAACAAGACATACTCAGCGATGCTGATAAGTATGCGTCTTGCGTCACTGACACATAAAAATCTAAAAGGACGCAACAAAAGTGTATCCATGCGTCTCAGTGCTTTTCTTCCCCCACCATTTCCAGCTTACTGTAAATACATTTCAATATTTTCTTGGAAATGAATTATGTGGTACAAGGTAGGGGTTAGACGGCTTTTGTGGTTCATTGATAAAAAATCTGCAATTTATTAAGAAACTTTAGTTTGGGACCCATCAAATTTGCCGGGGACTCATTCATATCAAATCCGTGCGTCCTAGGGCGCACTAAAGTAAAAAGCTATTAGCATCACTGCATCTTGGACACTGTTCGAGAAGCAAGGACGATCTCATATGTAACGTTCTCTTATGGGCACCGACACAACTAAATACCAGTTTAGATCTGTCAGAAAAGGCATATATCGCTCAGGCTCGTGCAGATACTTGATGCTACACAGAAGACCTGCCATGAGCGATTGCCGAAACAGACAGATAGTGCGAAAGATTCGTGGGGTTAATGCTGATGAGGATGGATATAATGTCGTTGATTGAAATATTGATGATGCAGCAAAGAAGAATATATTTATAATTATCAGGTGAAGTTCCCCATGATAAAACCACTTCCCGAAGATTAATTATTGTATTTTTTTTTTGTTTAGTTTAATCTGGTAGCAGACCAGATGTAGGTAGCTCTCGGTGAAAGACAAATTCGGTAGCCTGTTCTGCTAACTCGTTAACCATTACATCAGGTGAGGCGGTTCATGATAAATTATTTCAGACTCGAAATAGCAGTCTCCACCCAACGAGCAAACATTCAATCTTTCTGTCACCATGTATCTATCAAACGAAGAAACGTGAGGAAGGAAAACATGTGAATCTAACTCACTTTCCCCCTCTTTCTATCAATGTCTACCTTTCTATCAGTCTAGCTGTATCTCTCTATCTGCCTCTCTCTCTATCTCCCGCTTACTCGTTTGTTCTTTCTACCCACCCCGATATATATATATATATATATATATATATATATATATATATATATATATATATATATATATATAGTTAGAAATTAATGGTAAAGGGAATGAATGGATGAAATAGGAATGAATGAATTGAGGGGGATAAAAGAAAAATCCTTTCTAAGGCACCCCTCTCAAAAGTATTAAAACACTTTTTGAGAGTGGGGTCCCTGAGAGAAAGTTTTTCTCATCTATTATTAGACTTCTTTAAAGCATCAAGTTATATATATATATATATCTATATATATATATATCTATATATATATATATATATATATATATAAGGTGTGTCAATAATTTTGGAGATTTTTGGTACTATTTGACACACCTTATATTCTGAAAATTTTACGTTCCATTCATTCTTTATTTCTATCTAGTTAGATACAGCTTTACAGAAATCTGTACTTTTGACACACCTTGTATTCTGAAAAAAATTAAGGTTATATTTTGGTAAATACAGCTTTAATCTCGATACTTTTTGACACACCTTGTATATATATATATATATATATATATATATATATATATATATATATATATATATATATATGAATACATTTCTAGTACAAGAAAATTTATAGAATACCAAAATAAAGGAATCATATGTATGTAGATATACAAGTTTCGGGATGGTAGAATAAAACAATGTTTTATTACGAAAAAAAATAGGGGGGGGGGCTATGAAAATACGTACGGTTCTTTTTCAAGTATAATCATATATATATATATATATATATATATATATATATATATATATATATAAGTCAAGGTAGCAGTGTAGACAACGACGCTAGTTTGAAAATCGAATATGAGAAAAATTGTCAGTTACCAAGCGTCATTGTGTCTGGTCTTCGCTACCTTAACATAGATATACATCATCTATTGATGATATTGAGCACTCTTTACTTATAAAATAGTAAAGTAATATATTTTTTAGAGAGATATAATAGACTTTATATGTTAACAAATATACCGGCTTTTTGTGATGATTAAACAGTTCTTGCCATTTACTTAAAGGCGAGGGTCTGCATGTTTGAAAATCATCCATCTAAAATATATACTTTTATCTGGTTCAAATGATCAAAGTCACCATGCCCATATTAGATCAAAGGTTCAAATGATCAAAGTCACCATGCCCATATACAGACAAGATAGATAGATAGATAGATTAATTGATAGAGAGATACGTGATTCAAACTTAAAAGACTTGTAATAATGTTTTGATTATAGAATAGCCAAATAGTCTAAGAGCGGTGTCGTATCTAAGTGACCCCATGGCGCACTTTAATTTATTGCCATACAATAAAACATTTAGCACTCCGTAGCTAAAATTCATTCTGAAAGCATCTATCAGCCAGCACTTAATTTAATTGTATAGGTACAACGTCAAACTCGTACTATTGTTTCCTTGATATTCAAAAACGAATATTCTGTCAAAGTGATAAAGCTGATGCCGTTATATGTAAGATACAAGTCTTATATTTTGCTCGAAATAATTCCTTTCAAAGCGCATTAAAGAATCAATTTGATTTCGTAAGAAATGAGAATCGAGGAAAGAAAAACAAAGTCTCTTCGTTGTAGTCAATTAATTAATTAGTTATTCAATTAGTGAAATAGATCACTAATTAGGACTGAGCCCATTCTAGTAGTGACCACCACAAGCGGATTTAAATGGTTTGATTTCAGAGTTTTCTTTCTCCTAGAGTGGTTGTCTAATTAAAGTTAAAGAGCCCAGCCTGTCCTACTATTAACACATAGCTGGAGGGAGAGCAACTGGATTCATTCCTTTCCCAATGGTGTTAGCGCTATGTGAAGTGTAGCTTCATCCAGGAAATGAACTCGGGTCACCGAGTCCATTTCCTACGACTTTAACCATTACACCACACGCCTCCAACAAGTGTACTATTGTTTCCTTGATATTCAAAAACGAATATTCTGTCAAATTGATAAACCTGAT
>CM042143.1:110309809-110337309 GCA_023376005.1 Doryteuthis pealeii | reverse complement strand
AGATCAGCCTCCTCTCCTATTCTACATCCGGTATTTCTATCTTTGTCTAGTTTCTTACCCTTTTCATTGATCATTTATATATATATATATATATATATTATATTATATATATATATATATATATATACATATATATATATATATATATATATATATATATATATATATATTTTCGTTCATATATTTTCATTGATTATATAATATATAATATATATATATATTATATATATATATATATATATTCTGTGTGAGCATTTTAATTTATTTGCTAATCCATCACGCGTATACAGCTGGAATCGCACATGCTTGAAGAACAAAGAAAGACTATACAAGTTGCTATAAATAGGTAAAATAAAAACAGGCTAAGGGTCGGCAGATCGTTTGCGTAGGAACCACAAGGTTCCGGGTTCGATATCGGCTCTCGCCAACCCAGTATATGAGTAGAACAATGATCTGAGCATGATGGTAAGTGTGGTGCTCTACCTCAGACGCAAAAACTATCTCCTTGGTCTAGCGCTAATGAAAAGGGGATAGACTTAATCGCCTAATGGCTGATACCGACTTTAGGTACTTTTTACTTCCTACTTGATAAGTTTCTTACCCCCAGAATAACGACCTCAGGATGGTGTCACACCGGAGATATCAAGTACTTTTTAACATCTAGTCTAGTCTAGAAGATTTCATTATATTTTAATTTAGCGTTTCTTATGGAAAATTAATGATCAGATTTTCAACCTCCCCAAGGACAAAAAATCGAGTGTGAATTCTATTAAACTTTCGTCTTTGTTGGTCTCCACCAATTTCTCTTTATAAAAGACGTGCGCTCGTTTATTGAACAAACAAACAGATGGGTATACATAATCTTTCTTTTATATTTATAGATACCCTTTTTGTTTTTTGGTTAGGCTGATTTATTTCAGCATTCTATCTTACGTAATTGATTCGTTGCCACTAAATAATGTACGTTAGTGTAGAAATTAAAAATAAACGTGATTCTGAATCATGTAAAAAAAAAAAACGTATAAGTAAACTTACAGGGTTTTGGCCTTTGCTGACCTTGTGGCTCTTCTTTAGTTGGTCAGTACGGTTTGTAGGAACAAGAGGGCAATTTGGAATTTGGGATGTCTAGCTGTTTTTTTAAATAAATAACGATTTATATCCAAGATTATTATTTCTCTCATAAGTGATGGTTAACTTGGAATTAATAAAACCGTCTATGAAAAATCCAAATCTTTTCGTAAGTAAGTAAGAACAACAAGGGACGCAGAGATGAAGAAGAACGCAAGAGGTCCCAAGAAAGCAGACCATAGTGTTAGAATATTTTGGGTATATTAGGTGTGCCGAAGTCCTGCACTTAAATAAATAGACTCTGTATGGGGGCGTTGATTAAAGCCAGCCAATCGAATACGTGGTTAGTTAACTATTTAATCGCCGATCTTGAAAGCCGTTCATTTGCACGTATTCTCCCCGGATGAACGATTGTGCAACCAAGGACTCTGCTCAACCAAAGGATTCTAGCCAATACTAAGGGAATCCGAGGAAGAACCACATGATTTTACCCAACATTAAGGGACACCGAGGGACAACCAAAGGATTCTTCTCTAAGGATCATCTTCTGTTTAACAGAAAGGATCTCCACTGTAAAGTGCTCTCTCTTAAATCCTGAAAATGGCCATGAAAATCGTAATACCTAGAACATAGGAACGACTCCAGATACTCCAAAAGAAGATAGACAACCCAACCAACCCAGAAGAAACCATATAGTAGAAGAGACGAGCTGGCAAGAGAACAGAATAAGTGCAATGTGATAATAAGAAGGAAAAGACTATACAACAACAAAATCTTATGGGGTCTTACTTTTCATCCGATCTTACATGTATTTACGATGAGGTATTTTTTCCTTATTACTCATTTAGACAATCGTTTAATTTTTTAATAATTAATTGATTTTATCTGATATTTAAAATCATTTATTTGCTTCTTATCACATTTTTATCCTATCAGGTCGTCATCCAAAATCATCCGAGAATGTCAAATTAAAAAGATTAATACGATTTTATCTCTGGAATAAATAATCCTAAATTTATTCCGGATCTATTTTATTTATTAATTTGATAGTTTACGAGGCTGAGTCAAAAAGTAATTCCATTTTGTGTTGAACAGGTATAATTACCAACACAGGAACATGTAGCATACATAAAAATGAACGTGGTTCTCTGTAGATCAACTCCTTACATCTTCGTCCCCATGAAAGAGGGTTTGACTGGCAAACATTATTCCAGCGACGAGGAAGTGAAATCTGTAGTGAACGAGAGGCTCAAAGAACAATCAACATAATGTTAAGGGACAATGATATATGCTCTCATTCGAATGTGGAATATTGCTATTTAGAGAAATGCTGACTATCTGGAGTAGTAAGGATATGATCCACAGATGACCAGCTTCATTTTGATGTATGATACATATTCTTGTGTTGGTAATTATACCTGTCCTAAACAAAATGGCATTGCTTTTTGACTCACCCTCGTATATTATTTCGATTTTAAAAATTAATCAAGATTTAATATTATATAATATTAAAATAGATATTGTTTAATACTTGAATTAAAGAAATAACAACGTCATTATTAATACCAGATATGCCTCCATCATTAACATGTAATATTACAGGAGTTTAATTTCGTTTCGTTTCGTTTCTTTGTTTAATGGCATGTCAAACTTTGTGAGTTATTTAATGTCAAAACCTCCATTTGAATAAGAACAGTATTCATAATATTTAACTCAATGCTAGAAGGATAAGAGGTTCAAACCGTATCCAGGTTATTATTCCAAAAGTGAAGATAATAGCACGACTAGAATTCGAACTCACTAACTACAATGTTGCAGTTCAGCACTGTACACACTAGATCAGAATGATTCTCCCATTTCGAATTTATCGAACATTGATTAATTGATTGATTGATTTTAATGGCATTGCTTTTTGACTCACCCTCGTATATTATTTCGATTTAAAAAATTAATTTAGTGATATTTTATACCTAGACATAAGAGAATCGCATTCTTTGTACCTTCATATTTACATTCTATGACTAATTTTCAAATAGTTCTATTTGACAAATAGATTGAATCCGTGGGGTTTCTTTGATGGCATATCAACCTTCGTTTGTTATCTCTTGCCAAAACTATCCTTGTAGAAGAACCGTAAGGCTACTATCTAACCCATAACTATGGGCATGAGGGGTTCATACCTTTCCCAATGGTATTAGTATAACGAGACAGAAATCAGAACTCTTTCATTACAATGTCATAATACGGCACATTAGATAGTACACCACGTGGAGTTTTGACAACATTATAGTAGTAATGATCTATTCTGGGGGGAGATTAATAGTATTCTAGATTGTCTGAATAAATATTAACATTGTTTGGTTTGTTTTATAGCTTATCAATCTCAGTGAGTCAGTTAATGTCAACAAAGTTTTGAAATAAATTAATTCTTAAATTTCAATTTTTTTTTATAAAAACATTTTTCTATTTAACCCATGGATGGAACTCTAGCAGATACTACCACTCCGGGTCAGAGTGAACCAGGAAGCAATGGTGATGAAGGGGCGCTCCACATTCCCCCAGACCTCTAGAACTGGAACCTCACCATCAGATAGAGTTTAACGTCATTCTCAGAACATGAAACACCTCAGTCACTGCCTTCTCCCAATATGATAAAATGGGTTGGGGCTTGCCATAAAGTCAATAGTGTTGGGACAATCATATAGGTTCTAGGGCTTGACGTGACCACCCTATTGATTGGAGTGGGCATCTCCGACAAACCGTCTAAGTGGAGTGTTGCATGTCAGGAATTGCTTATCCACCAGGATTCCGTCCTTAAGCATCACGGGTTTCACCCACGGCCAAAAGGTGGCCCCAATTGGGGGGACTTACCCCTCTGCTGAGGTGCAGTCGGTGTATTCTAAAGCCCAGTCGACAGGCTAATTTTAGCATGAAACAAACACATGCACAATTTCTTTAGTTGTATATTTTCACTTGAATTATGTTCATTTCATATCAATATCTTCGCGCAGAAATTCCATGGAACGAAAAAAATCAAGATGAGCGATTTAAGCAAGAAAGGATAATTTGCAATTGTATAACATGTAGATCCTATTGTATCATTTGCAATAAACAATACCACAATATACAATAACAATTCATATGATATCTAATACATATATCATTTGTCAGTATTAAATTCTACCGAAAGAACAAGATCAATATATAGATGAATATTCTGTTTTGTGGATAATGGTATTGCTGATAGTGAGATTTCTTTTACGTTTTTCTTTTCAGTCTTTGAGAAAGAATGTTATTGGAGCTTAGCAGAACTTCAGACCTCATCAGATCCTCGAAGAACATCAAATCAAAAGCAATTCACTATACAATAATTCATGTTTACTTTTCTACTTAGTGAGGATAGATGAAGTTAGCACAGAGCAATTCCATCGGAGCTGAACACAGTGTTTGATCTGAAGAGGAAACATCTATGTTGAACATTATTCCAATTTATTGAATGGGAAAATAGAAGAATATGTCACTTGGCTGTGATTAGGAGATGTAGAAGAATATATCACAAGGTCGAGAGTGGAGAGGGAAGAATATTCCACTTGGTTACTGAGGGGGTGATGTGGATGAGTGTAAAGTGTGAACGAAGGGACGAATAAGCAAAATTATAACATTGAATTTTGGTCAATTATCGTATCACCAAATTTAAGAGTTCATACGGACATGTGCGCGCACACATACATCCTAGTGCGTGTGCCTACACACATAAACACACAACACACACACACACATACACACACTTATACACAAAAAGTAACGATGTTTTTTTTAATTTTTTGACACACGTTGTATTCTGAAAAAAAATTAACGTTGTTCCTTTCTATCTTGGTAAATACAGCTTCCACCTCGGCACTTTTATGGCACACCTTGTATTCTGAAAAAATGAATTAAATATTCCATTCATTGTTCATTTCAATCTTAGTAGATACAGTTTCAATCTCGATACTTTTATGACACACCTTATATATTATATATATATATATATATATACGCGGACACTTGAATCCAGAGCGTGTGCCTACACATACACTCACATACATACACATACATACACACACATACACACACACACACACACATATATATATAATATATATATATATATATATATATATATTATATGTATGTATGTATATATATATATATATATATATAGAGAGAGAGAGAGTGAAGAGAGAGAGAGAGAGAGAGAGATAGAAACAGACATACTGCAATATGTTTGGTTTCTTCCTTTAATTGCATATCAACTTTCGTGGGTTATTTAATCTATGATTACAGACTTTTATTAAAAATCATAAGCATAACATGAATCCTAATAATGTAGCAGATATAAAGATCGAACTTACTTTACTATACTAGCGATAATCTAACCGAATATATCGACATTGAACACTTGAATGCAAATGTTGTTGTGAAGCCATCAGAATTTATCGTGATCTTCTCTTAGAAGGAGAAACGGTTGAATTGCTATTAAAAACAATAGGAAAAGAAATATTCGATAAAAAAACAGTTTTTTTTTCTGACAGAGAGAAGTGATCAAAAGAATTTTATTTACATAGAATTTCATGGTTTCAAATATATCAAATAATTACATGGTTTCACGTGACTAAAAATAGAAACAATTATAATTTCAATTGTTACATAATTGATATGTTGCCCATGAATTATGTATTATTCCATGAACAACGCAATATGAATCAAGATAAAACATCAAATATAAGTAAAAATAATAGATATTCTATGTAAAACAAGACATTAGGTTTATAAGTTACCGAAATTCACACTAAATTGTCCAATTGGACACATAGCGTAGTGGATAAAGGCGTTGGTTTAAGACCATTTTAAGTGACAGTTATCTCTAGGCTGCAGGTTAAAGGCCACAGTAGCATAGAATAACGTTCCCTGATGGCTCCAGATAACGTCAAGAAAGTTCTCAAGTTCGAAAAGGTTTCTGAGTTCGAGAAGGGTCCTGAGTCCGACGGGAAATGCCTGAAGAAGACCGTAGAGTACATTAGCCGGAACGTTGTACAGATAACAATGAAGAAGAGGACAATAGTTTTAATAATATGAATGATGTACTGTAGTGTATAAATTGAAAATAAAGGTAATTGAAAAAACGTATAAGTGATTCATGTAAGTGATATGTGTAAGTAACCTTTTTTTCGGACCTTGGCTCAGGTTGGACAAAGAGCAAAGTATGACGATAGAAAAGTGTGAGAACCAAAAAGTGTGAGAATTGAAAAGTGTGAGAGTTGAAAAGTGTGAGAGTTGAAAAGTGTGAGAATTGAAAAGTGTGAGAGTTGAAAAGTGTGAGAATTGAAAAGTGTGAGAATTGAAAAGTGTGAGAACAGAAAAGTATGAGAATTGAAAAGTGTGAGAATTGAAAAGTTAGTTTTAATTAGGTGACGGGAGGGATTTGAAGCAAAAGTGATACTCGGTGGCCATTTTTCCACGCATGTTTGTTATGTTTTTTTTGTTTTTTTTTTTTTGAGGGGGCATCCTTCCGTCTTCGAGAGACGATGGTATACTGTGCAGGTTTTTTTTATCTACGTAGCCTGGGCGGATGCATATGAATGATGAGTTGTTGTCCAAGCTGCAAATCCCCCTCTCTACACTACCGCTGAGATCCAAAGGAAAGGTAAGCAACCAATGCAGTTTGGCAGTGGTAGTGTCACAGGAGTTGCTGGGTAGCACTGCATCACACCGACTTACTGACTCCGGGTCCTGGTTTGCTTTCGTGGTTTACTCCACTAGCTTTTCTTTGGGGTGGGGTAGAGCCGCTTGGTAGCGACTCTTCTTTGACATATGGGTTGCCGACCAAGGCTAAAGAGCCCCTTCTAACCCATTTGGGGACTTACGTGAGTAGTAAGTACTCCAATCTTACTACTGTCGGTGTTCCGGTAAGACATCTAAGAAAAACAGCATCAATGTTTTGTGTGTGATATTAAAACAACAATGGACACAGAGAGGAAATCCCCCATGAATAAAAAGAAGACTAGACAGAACAGAGAAGCCATCTCACAGGAAAGAGACGACCAGAACCAGGTTAAGAAATAGTTAAGTATACACCATACGTGAATTAAAAGGGCTACGCAACACAATAAACTATTTTTACACAGAAATGTAAAAATAAACGTACCATGAACGAGATTCCTTAATCTCTAGGCTTGAAATAAGACCGAGATGGGTTGATATGACTTTAAAATCAATGAATCAATATATATTATTACTGGGTTTATTTAAAAGGAGACAATGAACATTAGCAGTTAAAATAGAATTATGATATTTTCATGCTTCTCCATTTTGGTTAGTACTCAGGCTAGACGGGTGGTCGGAGAGGCCTTAGCCCCCATTATGATTGTCCCAACCCTATTGTCCTTATGGCAACTCACAACACATTTATTTTATATATGTCAGAAAAGCGGAGGGTCTTGTTGTCCTTGGTATAACGTTAACTGCATCTTTATGAAATTTTAATTTTGGAGCTCTATGGAGTAAGGAGTACTTCTTTATCACCATCACTCCCATGTCCACTTTGATCCGGAGTGCTAGTACCTGTTTGGTATGTGTTAAATTGAGGAAAGTGATTTTTTTTTTTAAATCCGATTTAAAAAATCAATACTCTTTAAGAATGAATAAAACAATGTTTTTGCTATAAAAACCCAACAAGGTTTGGCATGTCGTAAAATTCAACTAATCAATCAATCTTTTCATGTTTAAACTCCTTGATATTTTTCATAAATGCCAACATAGATATAATGTTTTAAAGATTACGTCTTCGATAACTTATATATTTAAGAAAAAAAAACAATGAATATTAAACACATCTCATACGTCACTGTGTCCATATCTTTCAACGATAACCATTACACGAGAAACGCCTCCTAAAATTTATATATGTTCGGAAATAATATTCTTTTAACTATAGATTTTTTGCCGAAATATGAACCAAAGACAGTTGGAATGGCAGCTCTCTTATATATGAAGATATCCTTCATATTTGTGGCGCCAAACGTTCGACACAAATCGTAATTGATTAAAAATCTAAGCACGGCGTATATATTACATGAACACTCTATGGATTTTGTGAGGACAGATTCGTTTTTGAGCCAATTCGGTCGTTTCCCAAATCGATCGTCTCTTTTTCAACCACGTTGATGAAAAAAAAGCTACTGTCAGAGCTAGGGACCATACAAAATCGTGTTAAATAAATATATTTCCTTCCAATGGCGGGAGAGACATTGCTAATGTTAGAGGTGAGAGTGGTGATGGTTGGAAGGGGATTTAGGGGTTAATCGATTTAGAGCGCTTGTCGCCCGTATTATCCGGAGGCGTTGGTTCGAAATATTCTGTTGCAACGGTCCACGAAATATGAATCATATTCTCAGTGAATCGATTGTAAGTTGTAAGTAGAAGATGGCGGCTATATAAGCCTTTATTAATCTTGCACTTTTCCAGTCAAAGTTGATTGGTTAAAAGCAGTCGTCAGAACAGACCCCCCCCTACCAGACCTGAACATAAATCCAATCAATATCAAAATTATATGAGTAATTAAAAGATAAAATCTTATTATAATGGAGATTCGGTGTCAGTTTGTAACCAAAACTGTAACCGAAACTACGTCACTTCTTACGTTGCAATACCCTAAAGAACTGCGTAAGTTTATCAATGAGTATTTGATTTATATTCAAAATCATTAATGCATAGAATAAATCTTATTCCTTAACGATATCTTTATGAAAATCTGAGTTAGATTTGCTTCAACACAACCCGTATTATTAGTGAGTTTAAAATCCTGTCATATTTATATCATTAAGAGTTACAGGTTTATTTAATATATGATGTGGTTAATCTACGTACTGGTTTTAACAAATTCAGGTTTAATAAATAATTACTTGATGTTATTGATCGCTAATATCATTATTGTATTATCCAACGAATTAGAATTAATTCTATAAATAATATTTATTTATATGGAAACCAATTCAGATATTAAAATAATTGTAATCTTTTTTTTTATATTTGTTTGTATTTAAATTCGTTAGTCTTTCTAATTTAATATATCTCATTACATTAAAACTAAAATACTTACGCCCAGAGGTTGCATATTCTTACTAGTATATACAATGTATTCATAATCAAACGTTTACGTTATACCCAATATCATACCTTAAAAGGTTTTGTCAATGGTACTAAACTGCATCTGATGGTGAGGTTCCAGTTCTGGAGATTTGGGAAGCGCGGAATATCCTGTCATTGCTTTTACTCCCCGATTCATGTTGTACCTATGGAGACGTACCTGATAATGTACAATCTAGTGGGGTAGTCTGCGTAGCGTAATGGCTAACGTGCGGCACCATAGTAAGGGAGTTGCAACTCCTGTAAAACTATTACATTCCCTTTTGGACTAATACCCTTAAAGTAATTAAAATCTTCGGGGTGGCGTAAAGTCAGTTTCAGTCAGAAAGCGAGTGAGTCTATACCCTTTTCACTAGAGCTACACCAAAGAGAATGTTTTGCCGTCAGAGGTGGAGCGCCATACCTACCATCAGCTCCTCACTTTAACTACACAGATCCCTGTGCTACTCATACGCTGAGTTAGCGAGGGCTAGTATCGAACGCTGAATCATTATGGCTCCTGGTCGGACGCTCTAACAACAGATCTAAATCTGCCCTAACCCCCCTCATCTCCAATAAAAGTATCGCTACTTCAAAAAGGGTGTGTCTGGAATTAAATAAACCGTTGATGTAACAAAGAAAGCAAACCAAATAAATCTATTGGTCAAATAGATCTGTTTAAGGATTGTTTGTTTTATTTGTGTTGTTTTATGGCATATCAACCTCAGTGGGTCATTTAATGCCGATAAAGTTTTGAAATAAAAATCATTCTTAATGGTACTCAATTTTTTTTATAAATACATTTTTCTATTTAACCCATAGATGCGACCCTAACAGGTACTACCAATCCGGGTCAGAGTGGACCAATGAGCAATGGAGATGAAGGGATGCTCCACATTCCCCAAACCTCCAAACTGGAACCTCACCGTCAGATAGAGTTTAACGTCATTCCCTATTGCCATAAGAGCAATATGGTTGCGAAAATCATATAGGTGCTAGGGCTTGACGTGACCAGCCGATTGAATGGAGGGGGCCTTTCCAACCGCCCGTCTAGCCCAAGATAGGGCCAAAGTGGGGTATTGCAAGTCATGAACTGCTCATCCACCTGGGTTCTCTCCTTAAGCATTACGGGTAGCCACCTCTTACCCCTTCTAGAGAGGTGCAGTCGGTGCACTCTAACGCCCCACCGACAGGGCGGGGATTTTGTATTTGATAAGACGGACCTAGATACCAATAAGCATCCCAGCCCAGATCTGTTTTGAAAGGAACTGAATTTGGCTTTTCACCGGTCGTTAGTAAACAAAATCAACAGCCGACCGATAAAAAACATTTTTATACTAAAATAGTTTTTGATTCTAATTAAAAAAAATAGTTATTTCAGGCTGTTGTTGTTAGCCTATGTGAAAAAATTAATTTTGCGCTAAAGATAAACTAATATTGTCATTTTTTAAAAATAAAATTCAAAACGAAAGACACGTTTATTTATTTTCCATGTCCCTCTACGGATAGTTAATAAAAAAAATGAGTTATTTCATGTTGTTGTTAGTATACGGTAAAAATAGTTTTCATCCAACAATTAACTAATATTATTATTGATATTAACAATATTATTTCAGACAGGAATCTACATAGAGACACATGAAAAATAAATTTTATAAAAAGTGTAATAGCATTTCTGAACAACATCCTTTTGTTTAAATAAAACTAAAATACTTTGTAAAAACAATTTTTATTTAAATAAACCTATCTGAATTTCTCTTCTGATTAAATAAAACAATTTTAATATGAAATCGTGTCTTTCGTTTAAAGTTTTATAATTAAAACAAAAACAAAACTAAAAACAAAAACAACAATAATAATATTAGTTTAAAATTAAAAAGTATTTATTTAAAAAAAGATTTTGCTAAGGTTAGGGTTAGGATTAGGGGGTAAGGTTAGGGTTAGGGGTTAGGGTTAGGGTTAAGAGTTAGAATTAGAATTAGGGTTAGCAGTTATTATTATAACCTTATAATATATTTTTATAGCTTTAACCATTCCCGTGTTAAACGTGTCTAACGTTAAAAGTTTTATAATTAGGAAAGAATTGCTATTGAATTAACAACAACAATATGAAATAAGTAAAAAAAAGTATTTTTAATATAAAAACGTGTCTTTCGTCTTTAGTTTTAAAATTAAAAAAAAAATTGCTACTGAATTAACAACTTCAATACGATATAACAAAAAAAAGTGCGTCGAAAATCGTCTGTTAACAAACAACCGGATTTTGATGATGAAAAGCAAAACGTGTCCTTTTGAATCTAGGTCTCACCTGGGGTGCTTATTGGTGTCTTGGTCCGATAAGACCGTCTGCCAAAGTTTTTTTTTTATACACAATATTCCACCCTGAAAAGGGGTGTCTTTACAATAAAACTAAATTGCATCCGATAGTAACGCTCTAGTTCTGGAAATTTGGTTTGCTTTGGTTTATTTTATGGCATATCAAACCCATTGGGTCATTTGATACCAACAATGTTTTGAAATAAATTCATTCTTAATGGATACTCAATTTTTTTATAAACACATCGTTTATAAACACATTTTATAAACACATTTCTAGTTAACCTATAGATGGGACCCTAACCGGTACTACCAATCCAGAACAAAGTGGACCTAGGAACAATAGTGATGAAAGGGTGTTCTACATTCCCTAGACCTCCAGAACTGAAAACTCATCATCAGTTAGTTCAACGTCATTCCCAGGATATGAAGGCCCTCAGCTACCGCCTTCTAGCACCCATATGATAAAAACGGTTGGAGCTTGCCATAAGGGCAATAGTTTGGGAAAATCATATAGATGCTAGGGCTTGACACGGCCAGACGATTGTTCGGTGGAGGGCCTCTCCGACAGTCCGTCTAGCATAAGTAAGGGTATGTGGAGTGTTGCATTCCATGGACTGCTCATCCACCAGGGTTCCATCCTTAAGCATCATGAGACGCCACCCATGGCCAACAAGTGGCCCCATTGGGGGAGTTTTACCCCTCTGCAGGGGTGCAGTCGGTGTATTCTAACACCCTAACCGATAGGACGGAAGTTTTGAGTATACTTTCATTACGATCGTCGAAATCGTCCAAGTTGAAATGCAAAAATCTAAATCCTTATTATCTGGTGTCGCTTACTCACCGATTTCTTATTTCTTATGAGTGTCGTCACCTCAACTAAATGGACCATTCCAATTTTATTATAAAAAAAGAAAGATAAAAATATGATATACACAGAAAAAATATCAGAAAGAAAAAAGAAAGAGTAGGTGAAAGATACAGATAAGGGGAAAGATAGAGGGAGGGGTGAGTGTCCGGAAGCGATAACGCTAATCTGTTTCAAATCGAATATAATGAAAAGATTACATGAATGAAAGAACAAAGAAAAAAGAGTTAGATCAAGATCATTATACATTTTACATATTGAACTATAGCAATAGCTCTTAAATAAACATATCAAACGTTGTGATAATTAGATTATCATACTGTGCTATATTCACATGTCCTGCTAGTATAATAATATTTCCACAAAGAAATTTTTAAAATCATATTTTAAATGAATTATTTCAAAGAAATGCTAAAGTCTAAAACATTCTTGTTTATTATAAGTTTCGAAAAATATTTAATATGAAGATTATAATTATAGATTTTAAAGAAAAAATGATGAAAAAGTATAATAAAAAACAATTGTTACATAAATCATAAGCAGCTTATGATTTATGTACGTATCTGTAGTTAGAATATTTGCATTAGGGTCCGTTAGATTCAGAATGACGGGTGCAGTGGAAAGTTACTCGCCGGTTATTGACGGATAGTATCCTTTTTTCATAATAATTAGTTTCAGATGCTAACAAACCTCGAGGAGCAAGGACGTTGTTGTCAGCCCTCGCGGTGGAATCATAGGCTGGGTTGTGAAATAGAACTTTATCAGAAAGCAACCAAGTCTTGTTTGTTGATTTAACACAAACAAGAGATGACCAGTTCATCAAGAAATAAGAGGCACCAACTCTTAACAGAAAGCCCTGAAGAGAAGTCACACTGAAGAATATGGCGGCCGAGTTAGACGAAGTATACAGAATGTAACAAATAAGAACCACCATCATCCATCTCCCCCCCCATTCTCTCTCCCCCCTATCTCTCTTCTCTCTCTCTCTCTCTCTCTCTCTCTCTCTCTCTCTCTCTCACTGAGTTTATACACCGAGGCAAGGGTATATAACACAATGCCTGAAATTATAATTTTTATCAACGGTAACAGATTCTTTAAAATGAAATTAGATTAAAATCATTATTAAATCTAATTCTCATCGAAGAGATCTGGAACTTCACAAGTTAAGTTAGTTGTAGTATTGCCAGATTTTTTTTTTTTTTGTTTGTTTTTTTTTGCATAGGTTTTATTCAATATTCGAATTAAATCTCCAATAAGCACTCCAGCTTCTCAAGTTAATTCGTCACCGGTAAGTTTCGTTTCAAACATTTCCTAACAAAACAACAGAAAAATGTTCGCATTTATATTATATCTAACAGAAATAAATTTTACCAATTGTATGATATTTATTCAAATAAACATAAAATATTTTGTAAATAAAAACTGTATTTTTATTTAAATAAGCATATCTACATTAAATAAAATTAATAATAAAGACCATTTTAGCATAAGTACAAATGTTTGACGCTAAACTTACCAACGACGAGTTAAAATGTGAACCTTTGATTAGTTTAGGTGCTTATTGGAGACTTGATCCCAATATTCCTGTCATGATAACTTTTCTGCATATTGTGAAAAAATTAATCTTGGAACCGAAAATACTTTTTAAAAAATGCATCTCACTAATCTCATATTTCCTTTAGTGCCAAACCATTAAATCTCAATTCAATAATTAAAAGATTGTTTGCATTTATAGTATACATATTTTGTTCTCGTTTAAATTGTATTGCCCACTGGTAAATTAGTTATGTTTTGTAATTTGATTATAACTTTATCAATCAATTTATTTGGGGTGAATGGACTTTAAATTTGGTTACAAGCGATGCACTAATTAAAGCCGTGAATCAGATAATCTAATTTGGCAAAATAGAACTTTATTAAAGTATATGTAATTATGCAATGCAAATGCCGCAACACTGAACTAGGACAACTTAATGAACCAAAATAAGAATTGAAAAAAAGAAAATTAATTGCTGCACTTAGATTAGTATGCATAAGTCTAAAAGCGAAGGAGTGTCTTGCACCAATTTTTCAATGTTAAGTATCTGGCAGCCATCCTTAGTTCCAGATGTAGTGAATAAGTAAGCAAGCCAATAAGAATCCGGTGTTATAGTATTCTTTGTAAGTCCGACGTCCAAGAGAATCCAAGTGTCAATGACATAAGTTTAGAATCAGGCCTCTATTAATACAGCAGAAGCAGCAGCAGCAGTGCCATTGATTGGACAATAGGAATCCTTCTCGAGTCACGTGTTTATAGGCGAGTCCATAAGTAGAAGTGACCATTTGCCTCATGCCTTATATCACAAAATCCAACAAATATGTATGATTATCTAATAGCATATCACACATTGTTTCCTTGTTGGAGCTAACATTCATATCACTGCAACCAAGGAAAAAATACTCATCTATCTCAGGTATCGAAGGCTACTTAACTCTTTGCCTACCAATTTGTGTCACAAAAGTATCAAGATTGAAGCTGTATTTACCAAGCTAGAAATGAACAATGAATGGAACGTTACTTTTTTCAGAATACAATGTTGGCCATCAAAATGCCGAGTTTGAAGCTTTAGTTAGAAATTAACAATGAATGAAACGTTATTTTTTTTTCAGAATATAAGGTATGTAAAATAGTAAAAACATCTCGATATTTTTTACATGCCCTCATCAAAACATTCTGTTTTATTTGTTGTGTGTGTTTATGCTTGTTTAATAACGTCTTAGTATCATTCCAAATTATTTGTGTGTATGTGTGTGTGTTGTATATATATATATATATATATATATATATATATATATATATATATATATCAAATCACACACGGGCGGTCTGTATCTATAGCTCTGCTGATGAGGCCTAATAGGCTGAAATGTACATACAGAGATTGATTTTCTCGATTTGTTTAGCCTTACATTTAAATAGGTAATCCGCCTAATTAATTAATTATTAATTAATTAACTTTCAAAAATTAGGTTCGACTTCAATTAAGCACATATTCTCCCATATATATATATATATATATTATATATATATATATATATATATATATATATATATATAGTTTGGGGTTGGTTTTCACAAGGCTTAATAATGAAAGAAAAACCGTAATCTAAACCTGGAATGATAATCTGTCATTCTATCAAAGTGATTTTATCTCGAAATATTAAGAATAAAAATTACAGCTTAACAAACATCATCATAGTTATCCTATTTTGCTTTACACTTACATTGAGATAGCCTTCTAAACCAACCACAACACCAATATAAATACATTGCTTCAAGCAAATTATAAAACACTGTAGCAATCCACCAAAGGTGTCTCTGCGAGTACTTCCGGCATGTCGATCTGCCATCTTCAGGTTGGAAACTGATGGTATGTTTCGTGGTGTCTCGTTTTTAAAGAAAACGAGCAGTAGCTTAGGAATTGGTAGTGGGAGGTAGTAACAATTGGTAGTGGGAGGTAGTAGGAATTAGTAGTAGTTCGGACGAACGATGCAACCCGAAAATGGCAGATCGACATGCCGAAAGCGCTCGTACAGACTCCTTTGGTGGATTGCTACAACAGTTCCACCCTGACACTAAAACGATGGACAGACACCTTGACAGGATTGAAAAGAAACTCGTACGACAGGAATTGTCACTCGAGTTCAACCAAACATGTTTAAAAGAGAAAATACTGCCAAAATACACTTATATATATATATATATAGTTTCTACACATCTTTGCAGAGGAGACAATTTGTGAGTTTAGATGACTCTTCATACCATGTATATCTTAAAAAGCCGTATCACATGTTTGACATATGAATTAGCTGTCTTTCTCATTGACATTGTCACCGTGCGTAGTCATGTGACCTTTCAAACGCGTTGCAGACCAACTCCCTTTCAAAGAATTTTGGTTTCTCCTGAATGACTTTGTACACCGATTCCTTGATAGTCTGCGGTCATGAGGTCTCATTATGAATAAACAAAAATATATATGTTAAAAACGTATTCAGGCTGTAAAGTGCTGTGACCTAGAATGGTCTTGCTTCCGGGTGTTATTTCAAGCTGAAAATGTTCGATTATCTATGAATCTACACGCTTTATAACTCAGAATCACTTTATCGAAGTTGATGATTCCCGCCATTTGATCCGCGTCTATACTGAGTGTCCCAGGTTGAAAAGGTTATTTGCTTTAGGCTTTGGACGTCTACCGTAACACTCTCACATACGAATAGCTGCTTGAAATATATATATAATATATATCTATATATATAATATATACATATATGTGGTGTGTGTGTGTGACTGTCTATATATATAGTGTATATACAATATATATATATGATATAATGGAATGACCCATCTCCCCCGTACCTGAGTAGTGGCGATGGTTCTAAACCAATATTTAAGAACACACAGATTACTCTGTGCAGAATTTACCTGAAGTACTTAAACAACGGCATCTCTTCCTAATACTCACGTGACCTTACTATATATCAAATATATATATATAATATATATATATAAACAAACTTTTTTTAAATGCATCTGCGCGAGTGTCTGAACAGGCTAAATCTTGAATGACAATCTCTGCTTCAGTAACTGCAAACAAACAGATATGATTGCTGGAGTTGCTGTTGTTTTACCTTCCTTCTAACTCTCTTTTCTGTGGCAGCTTCTCTCCTCTCTTTTTCACTAATTTTTATCCCTGGTTTGAGAAGGAGGCGATCGCCGCGTGTGTTAGATAATTGATGTGGCATATCTTTCCATGTCCTCTTGCGACGTCTTTAAAAGCGCAGCCCGTAGTTCCTACAGGGCGATGTGCTTTTCTTAATTAGCATACAGTAGGTCTTTGGAGTAAAATCCAGCCTTTGTCCATACCTCCCTGATCATGACCAAAGCATTCACTGCGTAATATCATGTATATATAGTATATACTACTATAATACTATATATGATCATGTGTGTGTGGGGGGTGGTGTTTGATGCCTGTTGGTATGATGCTGTTCTGTCGTCGCTGCGGCGGGGGCTCTGGATGTGCGGATGTATGTTTATTCTTACATATATATGCTGTTGTGACGCGAGAAAAACCGGAAAATACATCCGACAATTAAAGTTATAAAGTGATGAAGTTGAGAGCGGAAAAAAACGAGGACGGGCGTGAACCAAAATAGATGATCTGTATAGGTATTAACAAAATCTGTTGACACTAAGCTTTTTGGGTAGATTTACAGTACTTAAATAGATTTGAAGGATTATAGTATTTGTAATCTTACACCAGGGAGTTACAAATAGTGTCTGTCTAAAGTCAATTTTCTGTTAACGAGTATACATAAGAGAAGTCATATCTCATATCTCAACGAGATTTACCTATTAAATGCTTAAGAAAACACTGGTCTTTCTGTCCATTGATTATAGCGTGATTTAACAATCCGAAATCTATGCGTTCCTGTTTGAAAAAATTGATAAAGAAACTTTTTTACGTTGTATTAATGTAACTATTTACTTGGAAATATACAAGGGATGGTGTAACTTAATTACGTTGTACAAATAATGTGGTGATAAATTTAAAGTTGAATTATTAGATTTAATTATCGAAATCTATTATACACGATTCATTTACGCACAATCAAATTTCAATCATTACTCGTAAATTTATGTACGATACTGCAATCATTCAACCGAAACAGTGCCATAATTTTTTACTATAATAACTCATCGTCACTCTTCCTATTTTCTCACTCACACATACATCTTCAACACACACACACACACACACAACAGCGAAGACATCTTCAAGTCATGAGTGACCAAAATCGTGCCAGTTTTCTGTACGCCAGGTTCTGCGCCAAGTGGAATCGCTGCAACCATGCGTGTGGTGTCACATATATACCCTTTGTTGGTGATACATCATTATCAGTACAGTGATCCTGTTACGGTACTCACTTGTAAATGCTGCTAATTTCATGGCGGCTGATGTCTGGATTTTATTATAATCCTGATTTTTTATCCACCGTACGGTCTGCTCAAGGAAAAATCTGACATCTATCAAGACGCGTATACTTTTTTCGTATCCTTCTATATACCTACCTACTATATATAATATATATATATATATATATATAACGCACCTATATATATCAATATTGGTTTGGGGCGAGAGTGCTCATAACACTGTGTTCGGAACTAGGTGATTGATCATAACACAACTTTCTGAAGAGAAATAATTAGCCTCGAAATTATCGACGTAATAATCATGATACATTGAACATACTATCCAATTCAAAGCTCACTCACTTATCTCACTCTTCTTGCTTGCTTCTAAACAACATTTTCTTACTATAACATATATATATAAGATGAGACACTGTCGATACTAATATTATTATTACATTATTTATATACCATAAATACATACTATCGTTCTTCGTATATATAGAAGGAAGGAAGAACTCAACACCGCTAAGTCCATAATGAATTTATTTCACCAAATTATTCACCCTTTAACATACATCAGTTGATTTACTGTATTCTAACATAATGATAATACAATATAATACAATGTATTCTTCAGAAAATAATTATTAAATTAATTCATATATGCGATTTTTTTCTAAGATACACTGTACTAAGTATTGTATGACACATCAGTATGTAATACTACAGTAAAATACTGATAGTAATTTATAAGGTGAATCCATTCTCTGCTCGAAATAAACTTCACTTATGGAAATTACGTGATAGTTCTTCCTTCCCTTCTATGATTACTAATAAGTATAATATGTATACTATAATCATCATATGTATATCATATATTATAGTATAAGTATATAATATATATATATACCGCAAGATTCTCAGGTAAGTATTCTACCCGCAACTAATCCCTTTTATTCATTAATTAATCGTTTATTTTCTTATTTATTCTCATATAATCTTATATTATTTCTCTATAGACAACTCTAACAACCCGCATCATGTTGTCGATCACATGAAGAGAGTTGTGAATTTAAATGGTCTGGAATAAAGAAATATAACAGGGGTGTTCGCTTTTAAAGCAATCTTTTAACCTTATGTTGATATCATAATTGCCAAACAAACGTGACTCTCATTCCTTCTCCACTTCTATTTTGTAATTATTTGAAACTATTTCTCTCACCATAATTAATTACGCAAGTCGTTTTCTGTCGTCGTCGTCGTCGGCGTCGTCGTCTTCGTCGTCGTCTCATCGGGCATCGTATATATTCTTCTTCTTCTTCTTCTTCTGCTTCTTCTTCTTCACTCATGTAAAGCATTTGCTGTACCACCGGCCAAACGTTTATGATAGCACCACTAACAACAGTCATCAATACTTGTGGCACCCGGTGAGAGTCAAATTTACTATAACTGTTTGTTGGTACTAGCTGTCATTTCATCAATCGAAGACAAGAAACCCTCTATCTAATGAATTATTACAATCAAATTTTCTACTATTCTTTATTTGTATGCGTATTTTATTTTTTCTCGACAGAAATTTTGAGCAGCCAGCCAGCCAGCAGCGAGCAGCAGTACGTAGCTTAGTAAGTGAGTAGTGTAGTATAATCACTATTATTAGCCTGCCTAACCCATAATGGTCAAGTCCACCCCTGTACCAAGTAGAAAGCAAACATATCTTTCTTAAAGCGGTGGTTACGTTTACAGAATTTTAGTGTACCCGAACGCGATCCAATCACACATAATACAATACTAGCAGAATAAAATACATGCATTAGCTGAACCCACTGGCCATTAATATACAACACGTTATTATGCTCGTCCGCGCGTAGTGACCCCTCACGCGAGAGAGATAAGGCGACTCAATTTGGAATTCGAGCAGCAAAGAATCCCTTATTCACATATTTTTAGCACCACGAGATTTTACATAGGTTGTATATCATACACAGAACATTGACTCACCCCTGCCCTCACAAAGAATTCTTAATGGTCAGTGTAGAATTCGCCCGGAAATTTCTACAGTCCACAGCTTTCTAAAGACTAACACGCGGAAGTAAACATCTTATTAATTTTAATCACAATAGTAAATAAACTGGGTAGTTATGACAAAAAGTTAATGCCATTTGTTTAGGCAGATATATTACGCACACAGACAACATGTATCCAACATCTAAACACTCTTATCATAGTCACCGTACCACGTACTATACCTCGCTTAGCTCAAAAATGATCATGCACATTCCGTCACAACTTGGACTCGTTACTACACGCCTGCCAATATATCTACTCAGACTGCCGCATCTCATAGCCGCTCTTATCATCCTGCCAGATTAAAATTATGCTTGACCTGCTTTTTGTGTCCACATTTTCCACTTACAGACTACTTCGCTCTTCATCTGGAATAATCGTTGACCTCTCCAAACTCTCTTTCATGAGCGAAGCAAGAGTGAATTATCTTAGCGCTAATCTGAAGTATGGAGAGGTTACCGTAAGGTGTCCACCCCGAATGACGGCGAATTTTTCTCCCCCTTAGCGTGTCCAGGGGACCTTTGTTGTGTCGTGTATTGTCATGCAGAGGAACATTTCTCGATTGGTCAATTGTGTCTTACTCACTACAGCTTTCACTTCACCATCACTGGAATAATGATTGCCTCTCCAAACCTTCGCTATCAGGACCGAAAGACGCCAATCATTATCCAGTGACCGAGGCAATAGTAAAATTCTGCTAAGAAGAACTGGCTCAGAAGCTAAACAGTCAAGGAATTCTACGGCAGGTCATACACCCCCCCTTGTCTCATTCAAGAGGCTGAAACATGCTATTTCAAATCCATTGTAATGCTGTATAAGTGCGGGGTGGTGTATGTTGCATATCAAGCCAAAACAGTGAGGAGTATATCCCCATTTGCGCTAGCAATTATGCTGTTTGATGAGTAAAAGCGCCAAATCGTCAGCTGCCCAGATGATTTACCGCACAGATCAGATTAAGGCCAAAGCCCTGCTATTCAACGCTAGTGTCGATGAACTGTATCAAACGGACCTGTGATTCTCAGATCAGATGCTCTACTAATGAGATAATATCTCCAATATGTATAAAAAGTACTATGAACTAATAACTTTATTTTTTATTAAATTATTTTTAATCAAATTCTTATATGTATTTATCACCCCCCATTCCACACGAGCAGAATGAACACAGTTTCAATTCATATATTTCCTTTTCTTAGACTACCTACCCAAACAAGGTTAAAGAGCCGGTCTGACGACTATTTACCCATTACATTCAGGTCGAGATATTGTAGATACCGCCTCTTCCGAGAGTAAGGGGGTCCCATCTTGGATGTAAGCTTTAAGCACTCGGCGAACCTTCGCAGATCCATTCCTACTAATAGTAAGTTCAATTCTCAGTGGCATGCCCAATACTTGCAACATCTTGTCACACCATATCAGCAAACGGTTGCGGTTCTCTTTCAGAGTATTTAGGCTATTAAAATGTAAACCATCTCGTCCATATTTGAAATACTGGGTCTGTGCGTGTAGATTTCTTACTAAGATAACCTATTACACACGAGGCCAACTATCGATGCCTATACCAGAAAACACATTCACTCAGTGCAGCATTCTTGAAAATGGAACATTCAGGCACTCGAATATGAAAGTTCTTGTTAAATGTCAGTTCGTTCAGAAAGAGTAATATCAGGTGACATTTAGTATAATATTTGTATATTTTTTGCTTTAGCAGTAAATAAACTAATAACAGAGTAAGCGAAAATTCTGACACTTAAAAGCTGAAAATACTGGTTCAAAGATACTCAACAAAACTAGGTTAGATTATTTTTCATGGCATGTAATGTCTTCCAGGCTATACTGAAAAATATTATGGAATCACTCAATTAGTGATTAAAACTTATTAAGAGGATCTTATAATTATCACCGAAAATATAGTGTTGATGTGCAAATTAGGATCTAACGTTACAAGACATTGCATTGGCACATTTGTGAAGTGTCAGTAAACCAGCTCAGTTGATTCTAGGTCTGAGTTGAATAGAGCGAGGCCATGGGTCAGATCTTTATCCCTTTTACCATTTGTTTCCCAATTAGTAGTAGGACTGTCGTGTATTGTGGATTGGTTGGATGGGTTTACGGCTATGCTTAAGCCCCTTGTTCATTTCTATGCGAATATTTCTATTGGTAAAAACATGGTTAATGCTGACAAGTTGAATAAGTCTATTTTTAATGGATAATGACATTTCTGTTAAAACTCATGTTTTCGAATTTACCATAGATGGGCCCTAACAGATACTACCATCCGGGTCAGATCGGAACCAGAGAGCAATGGTGCATGAGGGGTGCTCAAATTCCAGACCCCAGAACTGAAAACACTCCTCAGTTCGTTAACATCAATTCCCACGACATGAAGGTCCTCGCCTATCGCCTTTCTAACGACCCATATGATAAAAAGGTTGGGGAGCCATAGGGCATAGGGTGGGTGTGGGCAATCATATAGGTTCGATGTACCAGCTATTGATCGGAGGGGGCCTCTCCGACACGCCCGTCTGCCAAAAGGAGGGCCAAGTGAAGTATTGCAAGATCATAAGGATGCTCACCACCTGCGTGTTCATCCTTAGCATCACGGGTCGCACCAACGGTCAACAGTCTTGTCTTACCCCTCTGCAGAGTCAGTCAGTGCATTCTAACGCCACCAAGCGCGACAGGACTGGAATTTTAGTTAGGCACTTATAGCGGTAATACAGGCCGGATTATACTAGAATGGAGCACTTGCCTTGGACCACTCGATCATCTTTTATAAAAACTGAATATTATAAATTAGTTATTATTGAAAAAAAATGGTGATTTACTGTAAGCTGAACTTATATTACTTGCTTGCTATAATACAAACTGAAAATATCTGATCGATAAATGAAAAATCGTCGGGGCGCCTAATGTCGATATGAGCCATACAGCGAGAGCAGTCTATTCCACTTTTCTCTTGCGCTAGATCAAGGAGATTATTTTTAGTGTTCGAAGTGGAGCGCCACATCCTACCCATCAAGTCCCTCACTTTACCACATAGATCCTGTGCTACGCAATACGCTGACAGGCCGTATTGAACAAGAGCCTTGTGACTTCCTTAGTCTGAACCTCTACTGACTGAGCCAACCGGACCCCGAATAAGGCCGGACCCTAACTCTAGCCGTTTTTAATATTTTTATTAGCTTTGTCAATTGGAAAAATAAGAGATTAAAAAGGTTGTTCAAACTCGCGTTGACAAAAAATGCCCATCGAAGCTAAACATAGTATTTCAAAAAAATAACATTCAATTGTAACAATGTGAAAGGATCGAAATTCATTCAAGAAAGCCAACTCACTCATTGATGTGCTAAAGAGCATGTTGGTCTAAGTAATTGTGTCTTAAAATTCTGGGCGCAAATATAATTTTTTGTTCATGCTCTATTAACGTAGACAAGCATAACGACAACCCCTGGCCGTTGGTGGACCAGAGAAATCTGCTGGTAACTCAAATACAGACCTGGTTATCCGCGTGTCGCTATAACCGTCGAATTCTTACTTTTATATGAACTGTGGGTCACGCGTGGTTTAATTCCTCCGCCAATCAAAACAGCCATAATGCTTGGCTAGTTGACTAATTAATCACTTGATACTGACGACGCAGTACGCATACAAAGGAGCGACCAAGGAACAACAAAGGATCTTTCAAAAGAATTTCCGGCGGACAAGCGCTCTTGCTTGAAGCCTGAAGATGGCCATAAAATCCGTAACACCAACAATACTATCAATGCCGTTCTGTAGACGACACGGCTGTCGTATTGAATATTCATTGCAGATTAGACTACTCTACCGTTCAATATTTTCTGTTCGTACATAGACCCACGTTTTCGAACGTAGGTGCTTATTGAGTACTGAACTCGACCCCACCTGTCGGCTGCGGGGCGCTTAGATGCACGACTCAGCTCTGCAGCAGTGTATATCCCCCCCAAATAGGACTACCTGTTGGCCGTGCTGTGACCTTCTTGCTGTTTAAGGATGGGACACCACGGTGAACGATGAGCAGTTCACTTGACTTGCCAACTCCCACTTTGGCCTAATCATCCCTACAACGGTTGGATGAGCCCCTTCCGATCAAATCGTGTCCATCAAGCCCTAGAAACCCATATATGATTGTCCCAACCCTTATGGCCCTGTATGGGCAACCCCAACCCCTTTTATCATATAGTGCTAGAATCGGTTGATCGAGGATCACATATCTGGAAATGACGTTTAAAGCTGCTTGTGAGTGGTGAGGTTCCAGTTTTGGAAGCATTTGATTAAATAACCCACATGAGGTTATAGACCGTAAACAACTAACAAACCAAACCGTTACAACTAGTCGACCTTCCCATGCTAGGCATTGACTGTTCACTTGCCTGCTTAATTCTGTATGTGAGGAACTGGTGCTTCAGATCTCGACATATATCTAGACGGTGAATTTTTGAAACATGTAGACAAACATGTTTAGGACGTACGAATTTAAATTAAATAATATTGAGGGTCCCAAGTCGTTGAAACCATTTTACGGTTGTAAGCAATAAATGGTCCATTTGCTGGCACTGGTACCCATATTCAATAGAAGCAATTTGTCTCAATCCGACAGAAAGATTATATAACTGATATGAATATTTAGAGATTAAACAACGCCTGTCCCGCTAATAGCAGACAGCAACCTATGCAGCGTACAAAAACACCCACCCCCCACACACACATATATAATATATATAATACTATATATATATATATATAGTATATATATACTGTGGGTGTATTTTATCTGTGGTTTGTATAGTAATTTCCAATATTTAAATGCATAATCTAGACAAAGTTAATTACGAAAAACTATTTCTATACTTACCACAAATTCGCAATTGATTATGTTATATCATGTATGATTACATCTTAGTTTTGTGTTATATATATCATAACGGACTATCTATGCGTGAGTGCACACACACACACACACACACACACACACACACATTACATAATATTGTATATATACTAGCTAATATATATATATATATATGAGAAGTACAAACAAACAATGTGTTTGGAATGCCTTAAGCCGACAATTCTTTGGCCGAGAATGATGTGATTTAATTAAAATTCATACCTAATTTTCGAAAATTAACTTATTGATAATTAATGAAATTTAGCGCAGGGGACTTACCTGTTCAATGTAAAGGCTAAACAAACGAAAAATGTCAATCTCTGCTGTACATTTTCTGTTATGATGGGCATAATAGGCAGAGATAACATTAAGATATGACAAGCCGGCTGACCATGATGCTATAGCAATCCGTGTAGTGAGTGTGCAGATGTGACAGTTAGCTGACGGCGACATATCGACGCGTCCCAACATATCAACCACTTACCGATTAAGAACGGATATTAGATAGATATGAACAGAATTAGACATAAATATGTAGACCTATACCCGTCAGTGTAGCGATACACTCCTCCACTCACCTCACCGCCGGGTGACGATCTGTAGTGATGCGACCACCGCATGAGTGCAATCATTCATGTCAATATCTGGTTGCAGTTCGATCCAATATAACGTCCTCAGCCTCACAGATACGGTCATCATAAATCTCGAGCGATCGTCAGAGTATTATCGATAGAGAAAATAGATATGACCCGATTAAGACCGATATATAGGATAATGATATAGGAACAGATTAGATATATGTAGATATTCCCGATAGAGAAATAGATATGACCGATTTAAGACGAACTTATATAGTCAGATATGAAAGATTCGATAAATATGTAATATATCATAGAGAAATAGATATGAACCGATTTAAGACGATATATAGATAGATATGAACAGATTAGCATAAATATGTAGCAGATCGATAGAGAAATAGATATAAACAGAATAATGAAAGCATTTAACATATATGTATAATTGTATGAACAAGATGTATACAGAATTGTCGGCTTTGACAGCTCACATAGAAAAAAGAAAAAGTGCTTTGTACTACAAAATTTAAGCGGTTGTACGAAAATCCAACGCGGCACGAAATTCACTACTAATCAACAAGTTTCATTCAATCCACATGCGGTCGATCACATCCTCAATCCTGCTCCTAAGCTGATGTTACAGTTTTCCCTAGGAAGGGTCTCAAAATCTCCTTAGTCTGTCGATAACCGGATTTTTTAGTAGCACGGGCGATTGGTGTTTTTTCGCGCCACTACTTCAAAATCCATGAGCGGTTAAGATCTGGAGCCAAACATTCAGACTGGTGTAACTCCTCCACAATCGCCGCTTAACCATTTTACTTTCCAGCCCCGGGTCGCGCAGGGAGTCGAATCCTGCTGCGCATATATATTGTGCTAACCTTATTATCCAGAGCTGAATAGGGTGAGGGGTCCTCCAACACATTTTCAGCGTGAACACTGAACACAATCAGATCGCTTGTATCGTGCTTTCTTCTAGCAACCCGTGTAGAGTCCATTGGAATTTTCCAGTTCATGTCTGATTGGTTTTTACATGTTTCAGGGAGCATTGTGCAGCGACCAAATCTCCTTTTTTGATGGACCGGCGCAGTCATATGATACAGTTATCTCTCTTCCACAATTAAGTTGTTCCAGTCATCCACGTTCTATCTGTTATTGCGTATATGAATGAAGAAGGTCCAAAATTTAATAATGGATGCGTAAGTGTTGTAATACCTCCATGCACCAGAGAAAATACCAAATATAAATAGTCTAAATTATCCCGAACAGCCCATATATATCATTATAATATATATATAATAAAGTTTTTACGAAAAAAAAAGTTATTAGTTTGACAATCGTTCGACTTATAAGAGGATCTTTTTCAAAGCCGACTAATACTTATGAGGAAGACGGAATAAATAAACCGTTAGTCACGAGTGTACACACTAAATGCTCTGTTCATGGTCGGAATTTTTAAATTTTTGAAAATGCGTATCTTTGTATTACTATTTTAAAATCCGGCCTACTGCGAGCGTTTATCGTACCTCTTGTAACTACGTTTATGATCCGTCTTTGCCCAGTGCGTCTCTT
>CM042143.1:110302265-110309709 GCA_023376005.1 Doryteuthis pealeii | reverse complement strand
GCATTCTTATGTAACTCAATTTTTTTATAAATCATTTTTCTATTTAACCATAGATGCGACCCTAACAGGTACTACCAATCCGGGTCGGATGAACCAATGAGCAATGGGATGAGGGTGCTCCACTTCCCAAACCCCACTGGAACCTCCACCGTAGATCGTTTAACGTCATTCCTCTTGCCTAGAGCAATATGGTTGCGAATCATATAGGTGCTAGGGCTTGCGTGACAGCCGATTGATGGGGGGCTTTCCAGCCCGTTCTAGCCCAAGATAGGGCAAATGGGTATTGCAGTCATGAACTGCTCATCCTCCTGGGTTCTCTTCCTTAAGGATTTACGGGTAGCCACTCTTCCTCTCTAAGAGAGGTGCAGTCGGTTTGTTTAAGCCCCCCGACAGGGCGGGGATTTTATGAGCGGCTAGATACCAATACGCATCCCAGCCCAGATCGTTTGGAAAGGAACTGAATTTGGCTTTTCACGGTCGTTAGTAAACATATCAACAGTCCGCGATAAACATTTTTATACTATAGTTTTTGATTTCTCAAAATTAAAAAAATCGTTATTTCGGCTTTGTGTTCGCCTTGTGAAAAATATTTTTGCGCTAAAGTAACTAATATTGTCATTTTTTTAAAAATAATTCAAACGAAGACGTTTATTTATTTTCCATGTCCTCACGGATGTTATAAAAAAATGAGTTTTCATGTTGTTGTTAGTCTACGGTAAACTTGTTTTCATAACAATTACTATATTATTATTGTGAACATTTATTTCAGCAGGATCTACATAGAGGACACATGAAAATAATTTTATAAACGTGTATGCATTTTGAACACTCCTTTGTTTATAATAACTAATCTTTGTACAACATTATTTAAAACCTATTGATTTCTCTTTGTTAATAAAAACAATTTATATGAAATCGTGTCTTTTCGTTTAAGTTTTATAATTAACAAACAAACAAAAACAAAAACATATAATATAGTTTAATTAAAGTATTTATTTAAAAGATTTGCAAGGTAGGGTTAGGATTAGGGGGTCAGGAGGGTTAGGGTTAATAGGGTTAGGGTTAGGTTAGAATTGTTTAGGTTGCAGTTTTTTTATACTTTATTTTTTTATTAGCTTTTAACTTCCCGTGTTAAACGTGTCTAACGTAAGTTTCTAATTAGGAGGACATTTGCTTTGAATTAACAACGGCAAGTTGAATAAGTAAAAAAGTATTTTCATATAAACGTGTCTTTTCGGTCTCTTAGGTCTTAAATTTAAAAAAAAATTTATGATTAACCTTCCATACGATTTAACAAAAAAGTGCGTCGAAACTCGTTGTTACACACACGGATTTTGTGCATGACAAGAGCAAAAACGTGTCCGTTTTGGAATCTAGGTCTCACCTGGGGTGCTTCTTGGTGTCTTGGTCCGACTAAGACGTCTGCCAAGTTTTTTTTTTTATACACAAGTATTCCACCTGAAGGGTGTCTTACAATTAAAACTAAATTGCAATCCGCATAGTAACGCTCTAGTTCTGGAAATTTGTTTGCTTCTTGTTTTTTATGGCATCATCAAACCCATTGGGTCATCTTGATACAACAATGTTTTAAATATAATTCATCTCTTTATGGATACTCAATTTTTTTATAAACCTCGTTTATAACCACATTTTATAAACATTTCTTAGTTACCTTAGATGGGACCTAACCGGTTACAATCAGAACAGTGGACCTGAGAACAATAGTTGATGATGCGTGTTCTACATTCCCTGACCTCCGAACTGAAATCATTCATCAGTTAGTTCACGTCATTCCCAGGATATGAAGGCCCTCAGCTACGCCTTCTAGCACCATTTGCTACAAACGGTTGGAGCTGCCATAAGGGCAATGTTGGGAATCTATAGATTGCAGGGCTTGACACGGCAGACATTGTTCGGTGGAGGGGGCCTCTCCGACAGTCCGTTCTTAGCATAAGTAAGGGTCTGTGGATGTAGCTTCCATGGCTGCTCATCCCAGGGTTCCATCCTTAGATCCTGAGACGCCACCATGGCCACAAGGAGTGGCCCTATTGGGGGAGTTTCCCTTCTGCAGGGGTTGCAGTCGGTGTATTCTAACCTAACGTAGGACGGGGAAGTTTTGGTATACTTCATTACGATCGTCCAAATTCGTCCAAGTTGACATTGCAAAATGTAAATCCTTATTATCTGGTGTCGCTTACTCACCGATTTCTTATTTCTTAGGTGTTCGTCACCTCAACAAATGGACCATTCCCAATTTTTTATAAAAAGAAGATTAAAAATAGACTACACGAAAAATATCAGAAGAAAAAGAAAGGTAGGTGAGATACGATAAGGTGAGATAGAGGGGAGGTGAGTGTCGGAAGCGATAACGCTAACGTTTTCAAATCGAATATATGAAAGATTACATGATATGAGAACAAAGAAAAGAGGGTTAGCAATCATTAATACTTTTCATATGAACTATTAGCATAGCTTAAATAGAACATATAACGTCTGTGATAATTTAGATTATCTACTGTGCTTATTCACATGTGCCTGCTAATATAATCATTTACCACAAAGAATTTTTTAAATCATATTTTAAATGTCATTATTTCAAAGAAAATGCTAAAGTCTAAACATTCTTGTATTATATTTCGAAATTTTTTATGAAGATTATAATTATGATTTTAAAGAAAAAATGATGCAAAAGGATAATTAAAAACATTGTTACATAATCATAGCGCTTAGATTTATGTACGTATCTGTAGTTAGAATTTTGTTGGGGTCGTTAGTTCAGAATGCGGGTTGCGGGAAGTTATCGCGTGTTTGCGGTAGTCTCCTTTTTCATTATATTGTTTCAGAGCTTAACCAACCCTCGGGAGCAAGGGACGTTGTTGTCGCCCTCGCTGGTGGATCATTAGGCTGGGTTTTGTGAAATAGACTTTATCAGAAGCACCAGTCTTGTTTGTTGCTTTCACCACAACAAGAGCTGACCAGTTCATCAAGAAAATAAGCAGGCACCAACTCTTACAGAAAGCCCTGAGGAAGTTCACGACTGAATTAATATGGCGGCGAGTTAGACGAAGTTATACGGAATCGTAACACATAGGACACCTCAGCCCATCTCCCCCCCCATTCTCTCTCCCCCCCTCTCTCTCTCTCTCGTCTCTCTCTCTCTCTCTCTTCGTCTCTCTCTTCCTGGTTTATAACACCGAGGCAAGGGCGTATAACACATGCCTGAAATTTATTTTTATCACCGGTACCGATTCTTGTAAATGAAATCGATTTAAAAATCATTATAAATCTTTATTCTCATCGAAGAGATCTGGAACTTCACAGTTAAGTTGTTGAGTATTGCCAGATTTTTTTTTTTTTTGTTTGTTTTTTTTTGCATAGGTTTATTCAATATTCGAATTACTCTCCAATAGCACTTCCGCTTCTCAAGTCATTCGGTCACCGGATACGTTTTCGTTCAACATTTCCTAACAAACACAGAAAAAATGTTCGCATTATATTATATCTACAGAAATAATTTTACCATTGTATGTATTATCAAATACACATCAATATTTTTGTAAATAAAACTGGTTTTTATTTAAATAAGTCATTACATTAATAATAATATAAAGGGACATTTTAGCATAGTACAAATGTTTGACGCTAAACTTTCACCAACGACAGTTACTGTGACCTCTTGATTAGTTTAGGCTGCTTATTGTGACTTGTCCCAATTTTCCTGTCATTGATAACTTTTCGATATTGTGAAAAAATTAATCTTTGGAACGATACTTTTTAAATTGCATCTCACTAATCTATATTTCCTTTAGTTGCCAAACCATTAAATCTCAATATCAATAATTAAAGATTGTTTGCATTTATAGTATTTACAATATTTTGTCTCGGTTTAAATTGTATGCCCACTGGTAAATAGTTGATGTTTTGTAATTGCTTTAACTTTATCAATCATTTATTTGGGTTGAAATGGACTTTAATTTGGTTACAAGCGATGCAGCTAATAAGGCGCTGAATCAGATAATCTAATTTGCAAAATAGAACTTTTATTAAGTATATGCTAATTATTGCAATGCAAATGCGCACAGTGAACTAGGACATTAATTGAACAAAATAAGAATTGAAAAAAAAGCAAATTAATTTGCCTGTACTTAGATTGTATGGGCATTAGTACTAAGCGAAGGGAGTGTCTTGCACCAATTTTCCCATGTTACAGTATTGGCAAGCCATCCATTAGTTCCAGATGTAGTGAATCAAGTAGCAAAAAGCCAATCAAGAATCGGTTGTTTATAGTATTCTTTGTAAGGTCCGACGTCCAAGAGAATCCAAGTGTCAACGACCATAGTTTAGAATCAGGCCTCTTTATACAGCAGAGGCAGCCAGCAGCAAGTTGCCATTGATTGGACAATTAGGCATCCTTCTCAGTCACGTGTTATAGGGCGAGTCCTAGTAGAACGTGACCCTTTGCCTCATGCTTATATCACAAATCCAACAAATATGTATGATTAATCTATAGCATATCACACATTGTTCTTGTTGGAGCTAACATCATTCACTGCAACCAAGAACAAAATACTCATCTATCTCAGGCTATCGGAGGCTACTTACTCTTTGCCTACAATTTGGTCACAAAAGTATCAAGATTGACTGTATTTACCAAGCTAGAAATGGAACAATGAATGGGAACGTTACTTTTTCGATACAATTTGGCCATCAAATGCCAGCGTTATTTTGAGCCTTCTAGTTAGAATTAAACAATGAATGAAACGTTATTTTTTTTTCAGAATATAAGGGTATGTAACTAGCTAAAAACATCTCGATATTTTTTCATGCCCCTCATCAAAACATTCTGTTTTATTTGTTGCGTTGTGTGTGTTTCTGCTTGTTTATAACGTCTTAGTATCATTCCAATTATTTGTGTGTATGTGTGTGTGTTTTTATTATATATTATATATATATTATATATATATATATTATATATAATATCAAATCCACCACGGGGCGGCTCTCGTATCTATGCCTGCCGATGAGGCCTAATAGGCTGAAATGTACATACAGAGATTTTGATTTTTCGATTTGTTTGCCTTACATTTTAATAGGTAATCCCCGCCTCATTAACTTAATTATTATTGATTAACTTTCAAAAATTAGGTTTCGCTTCAATTAGCACCATATTCTCCCTTTATATATATATATATCTATATATATTTTATTATATATATCTATATATTAGTTCATGGGGGCTTGGTTTTCAACAGGCTTAATCCTGAAAGAAAACCGTAATCTAACTGGGATGTTCTCTGTCATTTATCAAAGTGATTTATCTCGAAATTTCGAATTAAAATTACAGGCTCTTAACAACATTCTCATAGTTATCTATTTTGCTTCACTTATTGAGTAGACCTTCTTAAACAACCACAACACCAATTTACATACTTGCTTCAAGCAATTAAACATGTAGCAATCCACCAAAGGTGTCCTGCGGACTTCCGGCATCGTCGATCTGCATCTTCCGGTTGGAAACTGATGGTATGTTTCGTGTGGTGTCTCGTTTTTAAAAGAACGGCAGTTGTTTTAGAATTCGGTAGTGCGGAGGTAGTAACATTGGTAGTGGAGGTGTAGGTTAGTCGTGTCGGAACGAACGATGCAACCCGAAATGGCAGATTCGCATTGCCGCAGCGCTCGTACAGTCCTTGGTGATTGCTACAACCGTTCCACCCGCACTAAACGATGGACAGACCTTGACGGATGAAAGAAATCGTCGACAGGACTTGTCACTCGGTTCAACCAACATGTTAAAGAGAAAATCTGCCAAAATATTATATTATCTTTATAGTTTCATCCCAATTCTTGCAGAGGAAGGACAATTTGTGGTTTGTTTAGATTGACTCTTCATACCATGTATTATCTTAAAAAGCCACTATCCTGTTTGAACCTTGTTTAGCTTGTCTTTCATGACCTGTCCGTGCGTGTATTGGACTTTAACGCGTTGGCAGACCAACTCCCTTTCAAGCATTTGGTTTCTCCTGATGACTTTGTACACCGATCCTTGATAGTTCTGCGGTCATGAGGTTCTCATTATGAATAACAAAAGTTATTGCTTTAAAAACGTATTCATGGCTGTAAATAGTGCTTTGTGACCTAGGATTGGGTCTTTGCTTCCGGGGGTTTTTTCAAGCTGAAATGTTCGATTATCTGTCCACGGCCTTTATGACCTTCATAGTCACTCATCGAGTGATTGATTTCCGCCATTTGATCCTGCGTCTATACTGAGTGTCCCGCAGGTTGATGTTATTTTGCTTTATGGCTTGGACGTTCTTAACCAGTACAATCTCCATGAATAGCTGCTTGATTTATTATATATATATTATATATCTATTATATGTGTGTGGTGTGTGTGTCGTGTATGTATATAGTTATATGTATTACATATATAATATATATGAATTGACCCATCTCCCGTACTGAGTCGTGCGCGATGGTTCTTAACCAATATTTGAAGCACACGTACTCTGTGCATGATTCTACCTGAAGTACTTTAAACAACGCATCTCTTCCTAATACTCACGTGACCTTACTCTATATCATATATTTATATTATTACTTTATAAACAACTTTTTACATGCTCTTGCGCGGTGTTGACAGCGCTAAATCTTTGAATGGGACACTCTTCTTGCCTCAGTAAACTGAACAAACAATAGATTGCCTGGAGTTGCTGTGTTTTACCTTCCTTCTACTCTCTTTCTGTGGCAGCTTCTTCCTCTCTTTTTCACTACTTTTTATCCCTGGTTTGCGAAGGAGGCATTTGACTCGGGGTTTGTTGTGTGGCTATCTTCATGTCTTCTTGCAGAGTCTTTTAAGCGCAGCCCGTGGTCTTCCTTACGGGCGGAGTGCTTTCTATCATTAGCCTACAGTAGGTCTTTGGGGTCCGGCTTTTGTCCTCCTCCTGATATGCCAAGCATTCACTGCCGTACTTTCTTATATTATATATCTATTTATATATATTATATGTGTGTGTGGGGGGTGGGTTTTGTATGTGTGTGTATGTGTGTTTGTGTGTGGGGGGTCTCTGTGTGCGGATGTGTGTTTTTTACATATATTGCATGTTGTGTACGCGAGAAAAGGAAATAAGATCCGACAATAAGTTATCAGTGTGTGAGTGAGGCCGGAAAATACGAGGAGTGAGGTGTTTATCGGATATTTAACAAAACTTGCACTAGTTTTTCGGTTGAGTTTACAGTATTGAACAATGATTGGATAGTATTTGTAAAATCTCACCAGGATTACACATAGTGTCTGTTAGTCATTTTTGTTAAAGGTATTACAGAGAAAGTAATATACCTTCAACATAACGAGTTTTACCTATTAATATGCTTTTAGAAAACACTGGTTCTGTTCTGATTTGCTTCGATTTAAATCCGACAATCTAGGCGTCTGGTTTGAAAAATT
>CM042143.1:110287265-110299765 GCA_023376005.1 Doryteuthis pealeii | reverse complement strand
AATGCCATTTTGTTTAGGACAGATATTATTACCAACACAGGAACATGTATCATACATCAAAACAAAGCTTGTCCTCTGTGGATTACCACACTACTTCTCTACATAGTCACCGTTTATCTCAATAGCAATGTACCACCTTCGAATGATAGCCTGTATCACTGCCCAGTAAAATTATGTTGACTGTTTTTTTGTGCCACATCTTCACTACAGACATCACTTCCTCTTCACTGGAATAATGTTTGCCTCTCAAAACCTCTTTCATGAAGCCGAAAAGATGATAGTCTTAAGGCGCTAAATCTGGTAAGTATGGAGGTTACGATAAGGTTGTCCACCCGAATGAGGCGATTTTTCTCCCTTGTCAGGACTTTTGTGTGTGGTCGAGTATTGTCATGCAGAAGGAGAACATTCTCGATTGGCAAGTTGTGTCTTACTCACTACAGCTTTCACTTCACCATCACTGGAATAATGATTGCCTCTCAAACCCTCTCCTATAGGACCGAAGAGACGCAATCATTATTCCAGTGACGAGGAAGTAAAATCTGTAGAGAAGAACTGGCTCAAAGAACAGTCAACAGAATTCTACGGGGCAGGTATACATGCTCTCATTCAAAGGTGAAACATTGCTATTTTCAGAGATCCATGTAATGCTGTATAAAGTCTGCGGGGTGGTGTATTGTTGATATCAGCCAAACAGTGAGGGAGTATATCCCATTTGCGCTAGCAATTATTGCTGTTTTCTGAAGTAAAGCGCCAAACTTACCGTCAGCTGCCAGATGATTTACCGCACAGATCAGATAAGCCAAGCCCTGCTATTCACACGCTGAGTTGTCGCGAACTGGTATCGAAACGGACCTTGTGATTCTCGATGCAGATGCTCTACTAATTGAGATAAATCATCTCCAAATATGTATAAAAAGATGAACAATAACTTTTATTTTTTATTAAATTATTTTTAATCAAATTCTTATATGTATTTATCACCCCCCTTCCACACGAGCAGAATGTAACACAAGGTCAATTCATATATTTCCTTTTCTTAGACTACCTACCATAACAAGGTTAAAGAGCCCGGTCTGACCGACTATTTACCCATACATTCAGGGAGAATATTTAGATACACGCCTTTCCGAAGAGTAAGGGGGTCCCATCGTGGTGTAATGCTTAGCAAGCTACCTTCGCAGATCCATTCCTACTGAATAGTAAGTTCAATTCTCAGTGGATGCCCAATACTTGCAACATTGTGTCACACCATATCAGCAAACAGGTTGGGTAAATACCTCCCTTTCCCATGAGTATTAGGGCTATCTAAAATGTAAACAATCTCGTCCAGTATTTGAATACTGGTCTGGCGTGTAGATTTCTTACTAAGATAACCATTACACCACGATGCCAACTATCTGATGTATACCAGAAACACATTCCTCAAGTGCAGCATCTGCTTGAAAATGACATTCAGGCACTCGAATATGAAGTTCTTTCGTTAAATGTCAGTTCGTTTCAGAAAAGAGTAATATCAGGTTGACATTATATGTATAATATTTGTATATTTTTTTGTTTAGCAGTAAATAAACTAATAACAGATAAGGCGAAAATATTTTACACTTAAAAGCTGAAAATACTGGTCTCAAAAAGTATACTCAAACAAACTAGGTTAGATTATTTAAATTCATGGCATTATATGTTTCCAGGCTATACTGAAAAAATTATGGAATCACTCAATTATGATTAAAACGTATAGAGGATCTTATAATTATCACCCCGAAAATAAATATCAGCAGAAGTGTTGATGTGCAAATTAGGTCTAACGTTAAAAGACATTGCATTGGCAATGAAGTGTCAGTAACCAAGCTCAGTTGATTCTATGTCTGGTGAATAGAGAGGATGGGTCAGGATCCTATCATTTTTACCATTTGTGTTCCAATTTTAGTTAGGTTGGTTGGTTGGTTGGTTGGATGGGTTTTACGGCATGTTAACCCCTTGTGTCATTTTATGCCGAATACTTCTATTGGTAAAAAAAAATGTTTAATGCTGACAAAGTTTTGAAATAATTTCATTTTTAATGGATAATACAATTTTGTTTAAAACTCATGTTTTCTATTTAACCCATAGATGGGACCCTAACAGATACTACCACTCCGGGTCAGAGTGGACCAGAGAGCAATGGTGATGAAGGGGTGCTCCAAATTCCCTAGACCTCCAGAACTGAAAACACATCCTCAGTTAGTTTAACATCATTCCCAGGACATGAAGGTCCTCGGCTATCGCCTTCTAACACCCATATGATAAAAAGAGTTGGGGATTGCCATAAGGGCAATAGGGTTGTGGCAATCATATAGGTTCATGTGACCAGCCGATTGATCGGAGGGGGCCTCTCCGACCGCCCGTCTGGCCAAAGATAGGGCCAAAGTGAAGTATTGCAAGTCATGAAGTGCTCATCCACCTGGGTTCTATCCTTAAGCATCACGGGTCGCCACCAACGGTCAACAGGTGGCCCCATTGGGGGAGTCTTACCCCTCTGCAGAGGTGCAGTCAGTGCATTCTAACGCCCCAGCCGACAGGACGGAATTTTAGTTAGGCACTTATAGGGTAATACAAGGCCGGATTTATAATGGAGCAATTGCCTTGGACACTCGATCATCTTTTATAAAAACTGAAATGATTATAAAATTAGTTTTATTATTGAAAAAATAATGGTGATTTACTGTAAGCTGAAAACATTATATTACTTTGTTGTATAATACAAACTGAAAATACTGATCTATAAATAAAATCGTCGGGGCGGCCTAATGTCGATATGAGCCATACAGCGAGAGAGTCTATCCACTTTTCTCTTGCGCTAGATCAAGGAGATTATTTTTAGTGTCTGAGGTGGAGCGCCACACCTACCATCAGTCCCTCACTTTACCACATAGATCCCTGTGCTACGCATACGCTGACGAGGGCGGTATTGAAACAAGAGCCTTGTGATTCCTAGCTGAACGCTCTACTGACTGAGCCAAACCGGACCCTGAACTAAGCCGGACCCTAACTCTACCGTTTTTATATTTTTTATTTAGCTTTTCTAATGGAAAATAAGAGTTAAAAAGTTGTTCAACCTCCGCTTGAACAAAAAATGCCCAATCGAGTTAAACATGATTTCAACAAAATAACATTCAATTGTAACAATGGAAAGGATCGTAAAATTCATTCAAGAAAGCAACTCACAGTGATGTGCTAAAGAGGCATTGTTGGTCTAAGTAAGTGTTGTCTAAAATTTGGTGCAAATATAAATTTTTGTCAGGCTTATTACTGTAGAAGCAATACGACACCCCGTTGCAGTTGGTGGACAAGAGGAAAGTCGGCTGTAACTCAAATACAGACCCTGGTTATCCGGTGTCGCTTAACCGTCGAATTCTTATTTTATATGAATGTCGGGGTCACGTGGTTTAATCCTCCGCCAATCAACAGCCATAATGCTTGGCTAGTTGACTAATTAATCATTGATACTGACAGACGTCCATTTACGATACTAAGGAGCACCAAGGAACAACCAAAGGATTCTTTCCAAGAATTTCCGCTGGACAAGCGCTCTTGCTTGAAGCCTGAAGGATGGCCCATAAAATCGTAACACCAACAATACTATCCATCGTTGTAGACGTACACGGCTGGTATTGGAATATATTCATTGCAGATTAGACTACTCTACCGTTAATATTTTCTTAGTATCGTACATAGACCCACGTTTCGAACGTAGGTGCTTATTGGTACTGAATAGTCACCCCACCCTGTCGGCTGGGGCGTTAGAATGCACCGACTGCACCTCTGCAGAGGGGTATGATCCCCCCAAATAGGACTACCTGTTGGCCGTGGATGGTGACCTGTGCTGTTTAAGGATGGGACCCAGGTGGATGAGCAGTTCATGACTTGCAATACTCCACTTTGGCCATATCTTGGGCTAGACAAGCGGTTGGAGAGGCCCCTCCGATCAATCGGCTGGTCACATCAAGCCCTAGAACCTATATGATTGTCCCAACCCTATTGCCCTTATGGCAACCCCAACCCCCTTTTATCATATGGGTGCTAGAATGCGGTGATCGAGGGTCTACATATCCTGGGAATGACGTTAAACTCTATCTGATGGTGAGGTTCCAGTTTTGGAGGTTTGGTTAAATAACCCACTGAGGTTGATATGCCGTAAAACAAAACAAACCAAACCGAACCAAATAGTCACCGCCCATCTATGCATTACTGGTTCATTGCTGCTTAATTTTGGTTATTTGGTAGGAACTGGTGCTCTCAGTGTGACATATATACAGAACGGTGAATTTTGAAACATTAGACCAAACATGTTTAGGACGACGATTTAAATAAAATTAATATTGAGTGTCCCAAGTCGTTGAAACCATTTTACGGTTGATAAGCCAATAAATGGTTCATTTGTGGCACTGGACCCATATTCAATAGAAGCAATTTGTCTCCAATCGACTAAGAAATAGATTTTATTAACTGATATAGAATATTTAGTTAAACAACGCCTTATAGCAGACAGCAAACATATGCACATACAAAACACCCACCCCCACACACACATATATATATATATATATATATTATATATATATATATATATATAACTGTGGGTGTATTTTTATCTGTGCGTGTATGTAATTTCCAATATTTAATGCATAATATCTAGACAAATTAATTTACGAAAAATATTCTATACTTACAATAAAGTCGCAATTTTATGTTATATTTTATGTAGATACATCTATGTTTTGGTGTTAATAGATATATCATAACGGACACACACACACACACACACCACACACACACACACACACACACACACACACACACATATATATATAATATATATATATATATATATATATATATATGAGAAGTAAACAAACAAACAATGTGTTTGATATGGCCTTAGCCGACAATCTTTGGGAGAATATGTGATTAATTAAATTCATACCTAATTTTGAAAATTAATTTATTGATAATTAATGAATTAGGCGGGCATACCTGTTCAAATGTAAGGCTAAACAAATCGAGAAAATGTCAATCTCTGCATGTACATTTTTCTGTTATGATGGGGCATAATAGGCAGAGATAACTAGATATGAACCGATTAAGACCGATATATAGATAGATATGAACAGATTAGATAAATATGTAGATATATCGATAGAGAAATAGATATGAACCGATTAAGACGGATATATAGATAGATATGAACAGATTAGATAAATATGTAGATATATCGATAGAGAAATAGATATGAACCGATTAAGACCGATATATAGATAGATATGAACAGATTAGATAAATATGTAGATATATCGATAGAGAAATAGATATGAACCGATTAAGACCGATATATAGATAGATATGAACAGATTAGATAAATATGTAGATATATCGATAGAGAAATAGATATGAACCGATTAAGACCGATATATAGATAGATATGAACAGATTAGATAAATATGTAGATATATCGATAGAGAAATAGATATGAACCGATTAAGACGATATATAGATAGATATGAACAGATTAGATAAATATGTAGATATATCGATAGAGAAATAGATATGAACCGATTAAGACGGATATATAGATAGATATGAACAGATTAGATAAATATGTAGATATATCGATAGAGAAATAGATATAAACAGAATAAGAAAGCATTTAGACATATATGATATAATTGATATGAACAAATGTATACAGAATTGTCGGGAGAAGTTTGACAGCTTCACAAGGAAAAAAGAAAAAGTGCTTGGTAACTACAAAATTTAAGCGATTGTAACGAAATCCAACGGGCACGGAAATTACACTACTATCAACAAGTTTCATTCAATCCATCATTAGCGTCGATCACAGCCTCAATCCTGCTCCGGAACCTGGAGCAAGCTGATGTTACAGTTTCCCTAGGAAGGGTCTCAAAATCTACCTTAGTTCTGTCGATTAACCGGGATTTTGTAGTACTAGCACGCCGATTGGTGTTTTTCTCAACAGCGCCACATACATAATAATCCATGGGGTTAAGATCTGGGGAGTTCGGAGGCCAAACATTGAGACTGGTGTAATCGTAAAATTCGCCGTTAACCATTTTTGACTTTCCCCAGAGGTGTGGCAGGGGGTCGAATCCTGCTGCCATATATATTGGCTAACCTTATTATCCAGAGCTTGAATAGGTGAGGGTCCTCCAACACATTTTCAGCAGATCTTTGAGTAATTCTGCTGTACGAACACAATCAGATCGTCTGTTATGTTGCTTTCTTCTAGCAACAGCCGTGTAGGGTCCATTGGAATTTTCCAGTTCATGTCTGATTGTTTTTACAGTGTTCAGGGAGCATTGGGCAGCGACCATAATCTCCTATTTTGATGGACGGCGCAGTTCATCATGATACAAGTTATTCTTTTCCACAATTAAGGTTGGTTCCAGTCATCCATTCTATCTGTTATTGCGTATATGAATGAAGAAGGGTCCAAAATTTAAAATGATGCGTAATGTGTGTGAATACCTCCATGCACCAGAGAAAATACCCAAATATAAATATGTCTAATTTATCCCGAACAGCCCATATATATATATATATATATATATATATAAAGTTTTTAGAAAAAAGTTGTTATTAGTTTGCTGACAGATCTGTTTCGACCTTATAAAGTGATCTTTTTCAAAGCCACTATATTTATGAGGGAAGACGGAATAAATAAACCGTTAATCACGAGGTACACACAAATGCTCTCGTTCATGGTCGGAATTTTTAGAATTTTTGAAAATGCGTATTTTGTATTTAATATTTTAAAAATTCCGGCCCTGAACGAGAGCGTTTATTCGTACCTCGTGACTAACGGTTTATTTATTCCGTCTTTCCTCATAAATATAGTTGCTTTGAAAAAGACTGCTTTATAAGGTCGTAACAGATCTGTCAGCAAACTAATAACATCTTGTTTTTTCTAAAAACTTTCTATGCATACTGTCGGATTCACTTCCATTTTACTTTCATATATATATATATATATACATACATATATATATATATATATAATATATATATATATATATAGAGAGAGAGAGAGAGAGAGAGAGAGAGAGAAAGACAGAAAGACATACAGACAGACAGGGACAGAGACAGTGACACGGACACACAGATAGGGACATACAGAGACATAATTCTGTTCGAAATGAACTCGAATTGAAAAGATTTCTAACTTAGGTTGGAGTACACCATACTCCTCCAATAGTCCTGGTTAAGGATCTATAAAATAAACCGAAACGTTTTACCGGCGACTTCACAATCTACAAATAAAAGTATCTTTTGGAATATTTCACTTTTTCTTATTAAACATACAAAAACACACACACACATACATAAACATACACACACACGCACACACAAAACACACACACACACACACACACACACACACACACACACATATATATATATAATATATATATATATATATATACTAGCAAATATATGCACCCTCCGGGTGCAAGTATTTAAGTCTTAATATAATAAAATATGTTAAATTAGAAAGGCTAATGAAACTGAATAAGAATGCAGATAAAAAATTTGGAACAGAGGGGGTATGATTGAAAAATAGAACAACTTTGAAAATAACTCTTCCATCAATTTCCATTACTCCCGTCTTTCATTGGTAAATTTTCCTAATTCAACTATTTAGTTAAAATAGCAAGTAAATAATAATATTACAGTTATTTCTTCTTGTTAATGGATTTCTTTTAAGATTTATATCTGAGATATTTGCTCATATTCAGTAAGATAAAACCAAACAATTAGAAATCAATAATAGTAAGCATATATTTATTAAAATCAACTTTTTAAGATCAATATGCAAATTAGCCTTCCCATTCAAAACCGCCATTTTGTTGTATATATAAATACAATTGCATGTTTTTAATATGTTGATATGGTCTCAACTGGCTTCGGCCTCTGGACCATTGATATAATTAACTGCCTCGATCCCAGGGGGCCATCCCCCCAGGCAACACCTGCCCCCTTGATTTAAAGGGGCAGGGCTGAGTTTATTGCTCAGTGCCTGAGGCGCCCCTCGACGCAATTTTTCACCTGCCACTCCATGAGCTTCGGCTTGTGGGTGGTCCCACGTTAATAGAGACTTTGTGCCTGACCCGTACAAGTGGGGTACGCGGTAAATATCATGTAGATATGGCCAACAGTATTAATAATGTAAAACAATTAATAATTGAGGTTTAAATAAAAATAAAATCATGGAGAATGTGATGTAAATGACAAAGGGAAGTGTAACTTGTATAGTAATATAGTTTCGGTTACAGACAGAAAAACCCACAATCTCCATTATAATAAGATACATATATATAGTTTGTCAATTTATCTATCTCGTTATTTTCATTTCTTTCCCCGCTTACATTCTTCTATTCATTTTCTTTCTGTTGCTTATGGTCAAATACCTGTTGCGCGTGTAATAGCGATTAGAATATTTATCGCTCTTTCTATTCTCTTGACACTCATTTCTATCGATTCCTTTTGAATCACACTGATTATTATTTATTAAACTTCTCCATTTACACGGCCGTTTGCAACAGACGCACATATAACAATTTGCACCTATAATTTTGCACAAAACATCCTCAGTGAATAAGTGATTATATTTCGCGCGCAATTCTGCTAACGTATCGAATTCCCGCTGAAAATTAAAAAGGAAAAAAAAGAAAGGACAAGCAACATGACCAGTTTCGGATAGCGTATTTCAATGAAGTTTTACGATGGAATGATAAGATGGGATTAATGTATACATAGAGAGAGAGAGAGAGAGAGAGAGAGAGGAGAGAGAGAGAGAGAGAAGAGGGGGAGAGAGAGAGAGGGAAGAAAGAGGAGAAAATAGAGAGAAGAAATAATTAGAGAGAGAGAGAGAGAGAGAGAGAGAGAGAGAGAGAAATTAATGCGGAGAGAGAGAGATTGGAGAGAGAATGAGTGGAGAGATAGATCGGGAGAGAGTGTAAAGAGAGAGGAGAGAGAGAGAGAGAGAGAGAAGTATGTGTGCAAGAGAAATAGATGAAATGAGAGAGAAGAGAGAAAGAGAGAAAGAAAGAGGGGAGGAGGAGAGATAATTCGAAAAAGAAAAGAGAAAAGATTGTTCAAGAGAAAAAAGAGAGTAATCGTGCGCGCGCGAGAGAGAGAGAGACAGACAGACAGACAGACAGACAGAGACTGAGACAGAGAGACAGACTGCAATGAATAAAGAAAATAGGTTACAATAGAGAGAGTGAGAGCAGAGGGGGAGAGAGAAATAATGCGGGAGAGAAAGAGAAATTTAAGAGAGAAACAGTGAGTGTAGAGAGAGAGAGAGAGAGAGAGAGGAGAGAGGAGATAGAGTGGAGTGAGAGATCGGAAGAGAGAGTGCAAGAAAGAGAGAGAGAGAGAGAGAGAGAGAGAGAGAGAGAGAGAGTGCAAGAAAAATAGATGAAGTGAGAGAGAAGAGAGAAAGAAAGAAAGAGAGAGAGAAGGAGGAGAGATAATTCGAAAAAGAAAAGAGAAGATTGTTTAAGAGAAAAAAAGAGAGAAATCGTGCGAGAGAGAGGGAGAGAGAGAAATCGTGCGAGAGAGAGAGAGAGAGAGGGGAGAGAGAGAGAGAGAGAGAGAGAGATAGAGAGAGAGAGAGACTGTGCAATGAATAAAGAAAAGAGGTTACAATAGATAGAGTGAGAACATAGAGAAAGAGAGAGAGGGGGGCAGAAAGAAAAAGTGAGAGAAAAAGAGAAATAGATAAAGGTAGAGAAGAGATAGAGATGGAGAGAAACAAAGAGAGAGATAGAGAGAGGGGGAAGATAAAGAAATGTCATCTGATTTCCGGGTTGAGAAACGAAGATGTCTTGAATAAACCAGGTTGTTTTACATAAGAATTGCTGGCTCTGCATTTTAAAAAAAATGTCTTCAAGTTTGAGGTACGGTGTGTGCAGATTTAGAGATATAAAGAATGTGTGACGCATACAAAATGGAATTTTTTTTTCTTGGGTGAAAAGTGGACACACAATATTGTATACTGATATAAATGTTTATAAAGAAGAAAATACATAATATTTTGCATTTACGTAAGCTAGGGTTAACATAACAATAGAAAACTCCATTTTTGTCATATAACAATGTCATATAACAACGTATATGTATTATTTAACATACAGGGTGTTCCATAATACTTGTTACTCCCTACTAAATTATAAATCCCAATTCATCATCATTACACTGGTTTACAAAGAAATTGAGACAAGCACGAAAATAGCTGTTTTAACCTAATTTGGGGGTGCAGCTGAATTCAGATTTGAAATCCGTTTTTACTCATCACCTCTAGTTTTTTAGATATGCATTCTGTACATTTTGTACACATACTGTACATAAAGGCGTATATGCATTCAGGGTTAATTTTTAATAGTATGTGACTTATGTCTCCCTTTTTAGATATTATCCAATAATTGTAAGTGATAGCATTACATTATATATATATATATATATAATATATATATATATATATATATATATATATATATATATATAGCTATATATCAAGGCGGATTTGGCAGTAACGTAGCCAACACGTCTCAATCAACAGCCAGTAGTGCACTGGCCAGTGGTGCATTGGCAGTTAGCAGAACATCTAAGAAAACACATTTCTAACTGTCTGCTATACTATGAATTGTGTACATTGTGTCATCTAAGTATATTTATTCCGTCAATGTTCTTTATCTATCCAGTTTTATATGTAATAAGCTGCTGCAACTGTTGAAATAAGCACGTATATAATCTGTATATACTAAAATGAGACTATTTAAAAGACAGAAAACTAGAGGTGATAGAGCAAAACTGTTTATAGATTTGAATTCAGCAAAATTAGTAAAAAAAAAAAAAAGACACCTATTCACATTCTTGCCTCAGACGAAAAATATTTTTTATGTAAACCAGTGTTATCATCAGGTCGTGCTGGCAGCACGGATATCCATGAGTCTCTCTTGCCAACTGTCTCTATCGTTCATCGACTCAGGGAGATCCTCCGGGCAGCATCCAGAATCCGCACATAGATGGCTGATGGAACTTGTAGCTAGTCGGCCTCCACTGGTGTTTCCATGTGCAGGTATCTTTAGGATAATGATAGTGGGAAAGTAGTCGTACAGCTGTTTTCTCGTAGGATGCTGCTTCCAAGCTTTATTCACGACAGCACACATCATCCTTATATAGTCGAGCCCTTTCTCTAAGCGCTTCGTTAGGGCCAAAGTCCTGCAGCGTTCAATAGCAGTGACTCCTGATTAATCAATTATGATTACATGAAATAAGCCACTGGAAATGAAACAGAAAATTATTATAATTATTAGTAGGTTTTTAAACCAGCAGTAGCCGGTGGTTCACTGGTGGCTGAGTGACAGCAAATCTCCTAGGGTCTCCAGACTCTTCTGAGCATTCTACCGATCTTAACAATGCTGTAGTTTGGATGGTCTTGAATCTTTCTCTGATTTCCAATTCATCCAAATTCTTTTCCAGAACTTTGGGGACCATTCCAAGGGCACCAAATATTATTATTATTATTATTATTATTATTATTATTATTATTATCATTATTATTATTATTATTATTATTATTATTATTATTATTATTAAAAACAATGACAGTTGAAACAATAGTTAATGGTGACAATACTTTCAGACCGCCCGTTACATCAATATCTTTACATGAATCCGTAGCCTAGTCAGACACTGTTTTTAAAGACTACATCAATTAATTGCTTTTAACGACATATCAATTAATCTGAGGGTTCGATGCCGGCCCTCGGCAATTCAGCGTATGAGTAGCGTACCGACCTGTGCAGTAAAGTGAGGAGCTGATGGTAGGTGTAGCGCTTTGCCACTGACACAAAAACAATCTCTCTAGTCTAGCGCTAATGAAAATGGGATAGACTCTCTCGCTGTCTGGCTGATGTCGACTTTAGGGCTACCCCAACATCTTTACTTATTTGACGCATAAATAGGACCATAACAGGTACTACTACTCCAGGTCAGGTTGAATATGGGAGTAATAAAATAAATAAATAATCTATATACTCCAGATCTCTAGAACTGGAGCCTCACCATCAGATGATGTTAAATGTAATCACAGAATGCCTTTTTGTGGGTTGAGGTCGTTAACCTTTGGCATGGAATACATCTAGAATATTCTAAGCCTTGTCGACAGGGCTTTTCAAGGCTAGATATACTGATTGAACTCTTCGATTGAAACTCTTAGAGCGCTAAGAGTCACCCATGTATTTACCCAACCCCTCCGTCACGAGCAAGATGTGACAAAATGTCAATATATTAAGCGAAGTACAGCTGTTTTGAATTCACATGAATTCCTTCTTCGAGACAAAAGTTAAAGAACCCATTCAGTCCTAATATTTACCCATAGATGGTGGGAGGAGAGCAAAAGAATTCATGGATTTCCCACGAGTGAATTGAAACGCAGA
>CM042143.1:110274765-110282265 GCA_023376005.1 Doryteuthis pealeii | reverse complement strand
TGAGAGGCTTGACTTTCAGTGTGGAAGTACAAAAATAAAAAGAGAAAATGAATTGGAAATAAAATAGAAAATAAACACTAACAAAATGTACGAAAATATGAGATAATTTTAAATAACAGAATTAATCATCATCATCATCTTTCAACATCATCATTATCATCATCATGTCAAGCCGTCAGCACCGATTCACCTGATTCTCTTTTACGAAGCGTCCCTAAGGGTCATCGCCTCTGGCAGGTATTTCGCGCCTAATCCGGAATCCACACAGCTGATTTATGTAGTTTTTTTGAGTTTTTTGGGGGTCGGCTCCACAGTGTGTTCATGTGTAAGTGTCCATAGGCGAAAGAAATAGGAATATAAACTGAAATTAATTCTTGAACTGTAAATAATGAAAGTAAGAAAGAGAATAACAGATTTAAAAAAATGAGTTTGAAATAGAAAAAGTAAAAAATCCTTTACCACAGAAAAACAGGCAAAAAAAAATACAGACATCTACGCATAAGATCCTGTTTTGCGCAATTGCGCATGCGCACTTACGTTTACAAATTCGTATATGGCAACTCTGTTTAAAAGAAAAGAACCAAAGAACTCGAATCTGCAGTGATTTTTTACCGTTTCTATTTCTGATTTTTTTCCCGCTATCTCTACTTCGCGTTAAGCATGGAAATGATACGAATTAATTTGAACTCTTCGGCTTTCACCGCCGTAAAATCTATCACTTGGCTGTTCGATTCACGTGGCATCCATTTTGATTATGGGCTTAATCGTTCTCTTTTGTACCCTCCTTTAGCAAAAAGAGGGAAAAAAACAACTTGATTTAATATTAATGCCCATTGCGATCAGATACTGAATGAAAAAGAAACAAAAAAAAGAAACAAATATAAAAAAGCAAAGAAAAATAAAAACATATTTTATACCTACGTGAGTGTCGATTTCCGAGAATTTTCAGAAAGTGATAATGGTGGTAAAAAACATAAGGCTTGTTTTTTTTTATCCGGGAATGCAAAGGGGCACATCGTTAGCGAGTTCTTCTAACGGACTATTACTATTTGTAATATGTCTGAGCTTCACTTTGTGCCCTGTTATTACGCTAAGTTTAGTAAATACCTACAAAGGAATATATTGTAGAATTTCTTTTGTAATATCGATAGCATTGAATGACTTTCGATGATAAAAGAAAACAGTCTAATGTATTCATACATTTAGTTTCAGATAAACTAACTTGCTTAACTAATTTATTTTATATATAATGATGATGATGAATGATATATATATATATATATATATTATATATATAATATATATATTGTGTGTGTGTGTGTGTGTGTATGTATGTGTGTGTGTGTGTGTGAGAGAAAGAGATACGGAGCATATATATATATATATATATATATATATGTGTGTGTGTGTGTGTGTGTGTGTGTGTGTGTATGTATGAGAGAAGAGATACGGAGCATATATATATATATATATTATATATATATATATATATATGTGTGTGTGTAGAGAGAGAGAGAGAGGGGGAGAGAGAGAGAGAGTAGATCTGACAAATAGAGAAAACAATTATTTTAGAAATAAGGTTTTGAGTGTTGAGCGTCTTGCCGAAGAGTTTCAAGAAGACGAAGCTGGCTGGTTGTTGAAGGGGTAGACGCAAGATGCAATCTGTCTTCCGAGGCCATTTGCCGATAGTTAACTTGGAACTGGAAAATAAAGGCCTCTGAAAATACGTCATCTTGTGTTCCTAAATTAAAGCAATGAGTCAAGACATAACATCTTAATGTGACAATGGTCATGACGTGGAACTATGATGGTGGTTTGAGTGATTAGTTACAGAAAAGTTTGAGTGGTGGTGTGTGTTGTAACGGAAAAATTTGAATGATAATGTCAGCATAGACGGGTGGCATATTTTTGATTGGCCGAGGAATGATACGTGGCGAAGGACAGAAAGGAGGAGTGAGAGGTGAGAATTTTGAAATTCATCTCGGGCCGTCAAAGAGTTAAGATGTGCCATGAGGCTAGTCTTCCCGCGCATAAAGATAAAAGAAAAACTTGATGAGGTAACAAAGAATGTCTTGTAGTTCACTTAATTAAACACAAGCAAAATCTAACAGAAGACCTTAGAAGAATTCAACTCCCTTAAGAAGAAGTTAGATAGAGGAACCCAACTAGACAGCAAGATGGCAGCCGGAGGAGATAATAGAAGGATCAGCAAGAAGCAAGTAAGATCTCCTCACCAAGTAAGTCTCAAATCTATCTATCTCTATCCCTGAAGAACTCTCTTATCTGAGAAGTCTTACCAATTAGCGATGTCAATGTGAATATGCAATTGTACCACATTTGGTCCTGTGACTAGCATAGTACTATACCAAGAAGCAAATGGTTACAGACACCAAGAATAGAGACAATGCCAGCCCAACACCAGATCCAGAACAGCAAATAAATAAAAAAGGAATGATAGGTGGGTAAGTATACTAATGAACTTATATCTTTTCAGACTCGGCCCGTCAACTTTACATTTGTTCAATACGTAATTAAATGACTACTTAAACAACATCAAATACTGTAAGCAATCTGAGGCCTTTGTTTATCAAAGTCGTCAGGGCGGCCTAATGCCGGTATCACGCAGACAGCGCTAGATCAAGGAGATTATTGTAGCATCTGAGGTGGAGCACCACACCTACCATCAGCTCCTCACTTTACCGCACAGATCCCTGTGCTATTCATACGCTGAGTTGGTGAGGGACGGTATCGAACCAAGAACCTTGTGATTCCTAGTGGAATACTCTACCGACTATGACCCGAAATATGACTAAGAGAAAAACTATATCCTAAATCTACCATACATGTGTGTATTTATCAATCTTTTTCACACGAGCTGGATGTGATATTAAGTCAATTTCTATTGTGGAATCTGACAGGGTTAATTTCAGAGTTTTCCTTCTTATAAACTGGTTGTCTAACCAAAGCAAAGAGAACATTCCCCATTACTATTTACCCATAATATATTAATTGAATTCATACTTTCCCATGTGTATTAGTGCTATTTGAAATGCAATCAGCCCCGTCCAGGATTCGAACTCCTGTCACTGTTAATATCCTTCGACGATAACGATTACACTTAGCTCCTCTACAAAATGTACCATATACTACCCTCTCTCTCTCCCTCCCCCTCTCTCTCTCTATATATATACATATATATATATATATATATATGTGTGTGTGTGTGTGTGTGTGTGTGCATGTGTGTGTGTGAATGTGTGTGCGTGTGTCTGTGTATCAAGCTCACATATATACACACATTGTATTAATTGGAAAGGCAAGTGTTTCGGTTGCACACTTAAGGGTGGCGGGAGTTGCAGTTGGTACGTATGATGGAGAAAAATAAAAAATCCCCATCAAGCATCTGACGATCAATATATTATCATGAAACTGCCAATAACGCATTCTGTTAACTGGCTGATTCTTGAGAAACGATTTCAAAAACCGATGTCAACAAAACACTGGATATGCTGTACTCGTGGTTATATCCCAAATTCACTATATGAAAAATAATAGTAGGAAGCGCATGGTGTAATGCTTAAAGTCATAGAAAATGGACTCGTCGCCCCGAGTTCAAATCCTGGACGTGGTAATTGCATTTCCTTAGCGATAATACCCTTGGGAAAGGTATGAATTCTACTCTCCCTCCAGCTATGGGTTAATAGTAGGGCAGACTGGACTCTTTAACCGTGGTTAGGCAACCGGTCTAAGAGAAGGAAAACTCTAAATTCAAACCTGTTACACTCCGCTTAAGATGTGTGTGTGTGTGTGTGTGTGTGTGTGTGTGTGTTGAAAAATAAATGGAAAGAAAATGTTGTATGGATAAAAAATATTTACTGAAACGCCGACCCGTGTTTCGACCAAGAGTTTGTCCTTATATGCATTGTATCCTATTTAGTATTATTCTAAATACAAAATAAAATAAAATAATGATAATAGCGAAACATGACATTTAAGTTTACAAAAAACGGTCTTCTTCAGGACAAGATATTTTGATAATGTGGAATTAAATTGTTTAACGATTTTATTGGTGATCTTTTCAAGTTCTCTGGCCAACTTTTTTTTATATTTGGATGGAATTCGTGGATTAGTCCACCGAAGTTCATATCCCGAGTACTTTCGGCATTTCGAAGTGCCATCATCAGGGTTGACGTGTTCCAGTTTTTTTTCAAAGTACTCGGGTTATGAACTTCGGTGGACTAATCCACGAATTCCATCCAAATATTTAAAAAAATTGGTCAGAAAGCTTGAAAAGATCACCAATAAAATCATTAAACAGGAGACGTGCCTTTTGTTTGATTCCACATGTATAAATGAAAAAATATTCCCCAAATACACACACACACACACACACACACATATATATATATATATATATATATATATATAATAAGATAGATAGATAGATAGATAGATAGATAAATGATTTGAGAATATTACATCTGAAAAATGTAGCGCTTAATATTAGCATATATTTCTGTAAAGATGGCGTAGATATAAAGTCATCTAAGTCAGTTTCTCACCAATACGATCATCCTTTGTATAATGTGGTGTGGACCATGAGGAGTAAGGTGGTTAATGTTGTGGGGAATTCTGAAGAGAGTGCTCTTATTTATACTGTCCCACAAAAATAACCCGTTTCCATCACACCCTACACAACAGCATATACATGGACACCAACCAAGTTCATACTTTTGGTTAGATGATCAAGTTGGCGAGAAACTAAGTGTTATCAAACACCATTGGCTCTATGTTTACGGTATCCTCAAAAAGGAATGACTGAGTTCAGTCAGTAGAATGTCTGGCTGGAAACCTCAAGGTCCCTGTTTCGATACCGACCCTCGCTAACTCAGCGTATAAATAACAGAGGGATCTGTGCCGTAAACTCAGGAGCTGATGCAGAAAAAATCTCCTAGGTCTAGCGCTAGCGAAAAAGGGACATACTACCTCGCTATCTGCCTGTTACCGACTTTAGGCCACCCGGACGACTATATATATATATATATATATAACTTAAAAAAGAAAATATTCTTTTAACTTTTTATATATATATATATATATATATATATATATATATATATATATATATATATATATATATATATATATATAACTTAGAAGTTAAAAGATATTTTCACGACACTTACTTGAACCAAACATTCTTCTTAATGAATATGCATTCACACACACACAACACACACTCACACACACACACACACACACATAAACAAAAAAAAACAAACAAACACCTGGAAAAATGCTCAATGTCATTTTTCGACACACACACACACACACACACACACACACACACACACACACTCACATTCACACACTCCATAAAAGAAGAATATTTGACGTCATATTTCAAACCGTCTACCTTTCCTGCGCTTCTCTTCAAATTTCAAATTTTGAACAGATGGATAAACGGTGACAATCACAGTCTTCCTCGGTGTTTTATGATAAAAAAATATTTTTTTAATCTTCCATATATCAACAAAAGTCCTGAAGATCTACTTAACAGATCGAAACACTGCACTTACCACTCATTTTTTAAATCTGAGTTTTTTCAAATTTCTCACTATACTGCATACTGTCGAATTCACTTCCATTTCTCTTCACATATGTGTGTGTGTGTGTGTGTGTGTGTGTGTGTGTGTGTGTGTGTGTGTGTGTGTGTGTGATTAGAATTTAAGGAATAAAAGTGGATAAACCAGAAACATTTTAATTCAATTAATATTTCGCCTCGGAACACCGATATATCTAAACTTGCTCGAAAGAAATGATGCAGACCTTACTATACATTAGACGTATGTAAACATATTTCGTGGACATAGATTTATATTATTGTCTTCTATACTTGCTTTCATTTCGGTTTGCTGTTGTCTGATATATTCATGAAGACGTTACATGGATCTAGGTTTGGGATTCTTCATGACTGGATCTTGGAATGTCTTTCGAATACTAAACTTTTTTGTTTTACATAGAGTTCATATATTTTTTTATAAAACCCAAATCAAATTAAATGGCTATATGAATAAGAGTCACCATTCTACGTCTGATTCGTGCAGTCACCCATCCAATTCTGATTTATCTAAATTAACTTTCTCACGTTCGCACCGGTGAATCAGAGAGGAGGTAAAGACAGAGTTAAATTCTGTCAATAAAATTCCCAGTATTTCCCCACAAAATCGTTAGTTTGATTTAACTACACTATGGTACACAATTAATAGGAAAACTATCAATTATCTAATAGAAACACTTGAACAATTTGACGGCTTTTGTTTGAGTGACGGGTTCGTTTATTGGAATCCGCGCTTAAAGTAATTTTTATTACAGTATTTGTTGTTATCTCTCTTATTTTTTATGATTTGAAATATTACACATATTAAACTGATATTTAAGTTAATTTGATTATTATTAGAAATGTTTTTTTTTGGGTTTTTTTTATCTTTAAGGGGCTATCTTCTCGTTAGTTAAACTACTTGAGAGCTCCACCTAACAAATATAATATACTAATTTTCAGGAATGTAATTACACTACCTTTTCGTGAATGTAATATCCACATTTTTCATGAATGTAATACTGATTTTTATGGATGTGGTCGTCGTCGTCGAGGCGGACTAATGTCGGTATCAGCCAATCAGCGAGGGAGTCTATCCCCTTTTCAATAGCGCTAGACCAAGGAGATTGTTTTTTGCATCTGAGGTGGAGCACTACACCTACCATCAGCTCCTTACTTTACCGCACAGATCCCTGTGCTACTCATAACGCTGAGTTGGCGAGGACCGGTATCGAACTAGGAACCTCGTGGTTTCTAGCCGAAATTCTATCTATCTGTAAATAAATATATCTATTCAATTCTAAAAAAAAAAAAAAATCAATTCTTTTCTGGGTTTGTAGCAAACTAGAATTATATTCTTTTTAATCCATAATGTTGGCTTGTCTTCAGGTTTTTATTCACTTATCTATTTTTCTCTATTTATGGAGATGGGGTTATCAGGTTAATACTTAATTATCCAGGGGCCCTGAATTGCGTTTTTTCAGGTCGTCGGATAATTACTATAGATAAATATATATATAAGAGTTAATAAGTTGCCAATGAAAAATAGATAATTCTCTCGATCTCTGAATCGAATAAAACGTCTTTAAAGACCTATTTCTTATTTTTTATATCTTTTGATCCAATATTTGCTTCTTTCCTTCCTCCTTTTTTCTGTTAATTCCAACATTTATTTTTACTTCATTTCTTCCTCGTCTATTTTTCTCTTTTCATTTGTCAATAATTTCATTTCTATTTTGGTTGGTTGGTTGGTTGGTTTAATGGCATATCAACCCTTTTGGCTTATTCAATGCAAAATGTTATACACACATATATATATATATATATATATATATATATATATATATATATATATATATATATATACACGCAATGACTTCCTGTCACAATAGTGTCAGTTT
>CM042143.1:110239765-110272265 GCA_023376005.1 Doryteuthis pealeii | reverse complement strand
CTCACATTGACACAAACACATATACATATACACATTTACACGTATGTCCATCTTTAAAACAGATGTGATTTCGTGGAAAGTTTAGTCTAAAAAAATAAATGAATCAACCACTATCACCATTCATCATCATCATCATCTTCTTCTCTTCTTCTTCTTCTTCTTCTTCTTCTTCTTCTTCTTCTTCTTCTTCGTTATTCACGATAAGACTTGGATGATCATTGTTTCATAGATTTAATTCTATCTAAAAACAGACAGAGTATCAAAACCTTACGTCTCCCTACATACAAGGTGTGTCATAAAAGTATCGAGATTGAGGTGGTATTTACCAAGGTAGAAATGAACAATGAATGGAAGGTTAATTTCTTTTAGAAAACAAGGTGTCATAAAGGTGTCAAGATTGAAGCTGAATGGAACGTTGATTTTTTTCAGAATACGAGGTGTGTCCAAAAGTACAAAAAATCCCGATAATTTTGGACACACCTTGTACACTCCAGCAAGGGGATGCTTTACATTGTGTTGTTGTTATGGAGCTAGATTACAAGATAAATGTTAGTGAGTTCGTTTCTTACTGAGTGTTCCATACGATTAGCTTTGTGCCAAACCAAGCTAGGCTTAATGCATGAGCTTGGGTCATTTCATAGACTTTATTAAATAGCTCCTCATAGATCATGGAATGAACATTATATTGAATATTCTGTCACAACTTGTTCATCTGCACAGCTTAAAAGCAAAATTTTTTCATGCCACTATTTTTTTTGTAAAAGCCTTAATTCTTGATTACTAACAATCCCTTTAAAACTGATTTTTAAAATTCTATTTACCACATAGATTGGACCTTAACAGGTGCTACCACTCCGTGTTAGAGTGGACCTGGAAGTAATGGCGATGAAGATGTACTTCACCTTCTCTAGATATCCAGAACTGAAACGTCAAGTAGATGCTGTTTAAGGTAGCAGCATCAGCAGTGACATCAGCAGTGGATTTCGTGGAAAGTTTAGTCTAAAAAAATGAATCAACCGCTATCGCCATTCATCATCATCATCTTTTATTATTATTATTATTTTTTCTTCTTCTTCTTCTTCGTTTTTCTACCAGGTGTACTTGTAATATTTCACTGGAGCCTGAGAGACAGCAAGTTATGTACCCATTTGACTGGTATATAAATGGAGAGAGTAGTTCTTAGGATGATTCTATTTCGGCCTATTGGTCATCTTCTTTTGAGGTGGTTTCCACCTCTGGTTGATAGTCTTTTTTTTAGGGGGGGGGGGGGTCTGGGCGTTGTTTTTTGTGCTCCTCCTCTTATTTTTGGATAATGAACGCAAGACTTTGTTTATTTTTCTCAGTTGTCTTTATCAAAACCGAAGCCCAAAAAGGTTCAACCGCGCGGTGAGATGGCCTACTGGGGAACAGAGGACGATCACATCTACTCCCTTCGACTAACCGCCAAATTCTAACTACACTAACTCAGTTCTCTTCACATGCTTCACTTTTAGCCAAGGAGAAATCAGCGGCTTGGTCAGTGAAAGGTTATCTTTTGTCTATAACTTCTATCACGGCTATGCTATGGTAATATTCCATTTACAAATACCGTTATTTAAGTTTTACCACAGTATAGTCATAATTTGTAGGCAACCCACGAATTATGTAACAGCAGTAGTAGTAGTAGTAGTTGTAGCATCTACATTCAATTCAAAATTCCTTTGTGTATCTTAAGATTAAATTGTGCTAAATGTCCTCGATGCTTCGGCATTTTTTCTTTATCGACTCACCATAAAAGTAGTAAAGTAGTCGGGTGGCCTAAAGTCGGTACCAGCCAATCAGCGAGGGAGTCTATCCCCTTTTCACTAGCGCTAGACCAAGGAGATTATTGTTGCATCTGAGGTGGAGCGCCACACCTACCATCAGCTCCTTACTTTACCGCACATATCCCTGTGCTGCTCATACGCTGAGTTGGCGAGGGCCAGTATGGAACTAGGAACCTTGTGATACCCACCCTCAAATAATAATGCTACAATTGTTATTCTCTTATAACAAAACTATATATTTTTGTGCCACAACCACTTGATATAATTTTAACTCTTTTCAGCTCAAAATCTGACCCCTTCAGAATCACTGCAAATATTCTGAAGAATTCCTTTTATTCAACAATAAGACATTTCCATTATCTTCAAGATAATGGAAAGAGAGACTGGCGGTAGCGGAAAGTAATAAAACAGGTTACGAAATGGTCAGCTACTGCACAGATTGTAAAATAAGCTTCTCATGGGTGAGTCGCCAATCCTCGCATAATCCGGGCTTCTTTCGTTGTAAGTGTGACTTGTCGCTTTATCCAGAAGTTGATTGGAAAAGAGAGAGAGAGAGAGAGAGAGAGAGAGAGAGAGAGGGAGAGGGAGATAGGTAAAACGGAAGATAAACGAAAGACACAGCAGAGAGAGAGAGAGACAGACAGACAGACAGACAGAGAGAAAGAGAGTGAGAGAGGGGGGATAGGTAAAGCGGGAAGATAAACGAAAGACACAAGCAGAGAGAGCGAGAGAGAGAAAGAGAAAGAGAGAGAGAAAGAGAGAGAGAGAGAGAGAAGAGAGGAGAGAGAGAGAGAAAGGGATAGGTAAAACGTGAAGATAAACGAAATACACAAGCAGAGAGAGAGGAGAGAGAGAGAGAGAGGAGAGAGAAGAGAGAGAGAAAGAAGAGAAAGAGAGAGAGAGAAAAAGGGATAGGTAAATGTGAAGATAAACGAAAGACACAATCAGAGAGAGAGAGTTAGAGAGAGAGAGAGAGAGAGAGGGGGAGAATAAAGAGGATGTGATTCTGATCCTTTCCGACTCTATGGAAATGTAAGGCATCATGTAATCTCTTCCCTGGCATCTGCTGATTTTCACTTCATCTCACTGTCTCGGATAGATGGCCACTTTTATACGTCCACACGTTTAAAGCCACGTAATCCTAACGCATCCTTGAATCATGTGTCTTGATTACAAGCTTTGATTTCATTCGACCGTATGTAAAACTGACTTTCACATTTTCTTTGAGCACGATGACTTTCAGTGGGCAAATCACATGGATGGAATATATTTCACAGGATTCTTGTAAATTATCCGGATAGTTATGGAATAATATGAAGCGAAATAATAATTGCTGTCGTCATTCTTTTAAAAAAAATGAATATCAAATTTGCATAGGTGTGTTCTTTGTTGAGGAGGAGCATCTCAGCTACCATTAGCTCCCCACGTTGCCGATCAGATCAGATAACCCAAGTTATGATATTTATTAGTTGAGTTGACGAGAGCCGGTATCGAACTTGTATAACCTAGGTAGATGCTCTTCAACTAATCTAACCAGTCTCAAAATATAACTTAGAATGGATGGATGATTAGATTATACGGCACGTCAACCCAATTGGATCGTTTTCATGCCGAGAAGTTTTTTTATTCATTGTCGATAAGTACTCAGTTTTTTAAAAACTCATTTTAAACACGTTTTTATAAACACGTTTTGTTCTATTTAACCTATAGATGAGACCCTAATTGGTACCACCACTCCGGTCCAGAGTAGACCAGGGTGTAATCGTGATGAGGGGGTACTACATATTTCCCAGGGCTCCAGAAAATGACCTTCACTATATAGATAGTTTTACGTCATACCCAGGACATAACTTAGCATTAGTAATTTTATGTTAAACATACCTCAACCAGTTTCACTGCAGAGGATTATACATATATGCATCTCTCAATAATTTAACACTAAAATCATTTATAATACGTTAACTATTTACAGTTCTCAACGCATAAAAATGCAGAGCAATATAAGAATATTTTAGTATATATATATTTACCAACTCCTCCGCACGAGCAGGATGTGACAGACGGTCAATTTCTTAAACTGGTTCAACAGGTTTGAATTCAGAGTTTTCTTCTCCTAGACCGGTTGCCTAACCAATGTTAGATAGCCCAGTCTACCCTACTATTTATTCATAGCTGGAGGGGGGGTAGGATTCATACCTTTCCCAAGGGTATTAGCGCTAAGTGAAATGCAATTGCCACATCCAGGATTTGAATTCGGGGCGACGAGTCCATTTCCCATGACTTTAACCATTACACTACGCGCTTCCATATGAAGATCTTAGTATAAGATTTATCATAAAATCGATGGTGTTTTGGGTTGAAAATTCTATCCAGAACAGCATGATTCTATTTAAAAATAATAGTATGATATTAACTAGATGGAGCTACAATTGGCACTTGCCAAAATTTACTAGCGCCATTTAGGTACAATATAAAAAAACATCCTGTCGGCTGGGGCTTTAGAATACATCGACTGCACCTCTGCAAATGGGTAAAATCCCTCCAATAGTGCCACCTGCAGCAATGGATGGCGACCAGTGATACTTAAGGACGGAATTATGGGGGCTGACCAGTCCACTACATGCAACATTCCACTTTTGGCGTTACTTAGGCTAAACGGGCGGTCGGAGAGGCCCCCGATCAATTGGCTAGTCACTTTAAGCCCTAGCACCTAAATGATTGTCCCAACCCTACTGCCCTTATGGAAAGCACAGCCCTTTTTTATCATATATGTGCTAGAAGGCGGTGCCTGAGGGTCTTATTGTCCTGGGTATGAGGTTAAACTCTATCTGATGGTGAAGTTCCAGTTCTAGAGATGGGTTTGGCTACTAATATAAACAAATAGACAACCATAAAACTTCAAGACCTTAAATTTAAAAATGTATTATCTACCACATAGGAACAAAAACAGCTGCTAAAAACAAAGATGTTAATAATGAAATTCCTCTACGCTCCCTCCAAACAGGTAGTGAGGGGTTAGATACTTGTATGTATGTATATATATATATATATATATACATTTACATTCATATTCTGCCAGAATATGGTTAATCAATGCCTGAAGAAGATATCAAAAGATATCAGAAGATCTGAAACACGTGTCGCAAATGTAATATAATAATATTTAAAAAAAAGAAAACATGATCCATTTTTTCGGAATCTTTTATTTTTTTATAAAATATTTAATTTTCTCCCGTTCGACCCATAACAACACTTTATATATATATATATATATATATATATATATATATATATATATATATATATATATATAACATAATTATGGAATGTACTTGATAACAGAACAATCTGTAGACCCATTAAAAAACAAAGACTCAAAAAGAAAGAGCTCAAAGGAGTTGCAATTTTGACGGTGATTTTACAATTTGCAACGCCACCATAAAATTCGAATTTGACATCACAAATCAGAACAAAAAGTGCAATGCACCAGACACAACAACAATGTGTGCATGTTATGTTTTGGTTTCGTTAATTTAAACAAAACAAACATAATCCTTTGTTGCCTAAAGAACATAAAAGCTCTCGTCTTTATATTTGCCGTTGTCCGTGAAATTAAACTACTATTGGCTCGCCGATGGCCTTACTTGATTGAATGGGAGTGTACGTTGTATTTCCTGTAGGGTGATCTCAACATCTTATTGGTATTAGAAACTAGAATGAGAAAATATGGCATTTTAAGAAAATGTCTTCTTTTTTTAACATACGAACCCAACATGTTTTGTTCATTGGTAACATTTAAAGAAAGAACCTTTAATTGGTTGTATTTCTACTAAGTAGCATTACATTATACATGGTCATAATTTGAATTAATTGCACTTAAGAATCACAAGGTTCTTGGTTCGATACTGGCCCTTGTTATATACTGTATCAATTGACAGCGTTGGTGTGTAGTACACTGGATTAAAAACCAACACAGTATACACAAGTAAGCTGGACTTTATTTTCTTTCCTCGGTTGGCGTGAATGAAAGGAGGTGTGACATGTGATAGCGCCGGCTTGAATGAATGGTGAAATGAACCGTAGTTATAACAAGTCTCTTCTTCGGAGAGTCGACGGGAGTGACTGAGCTTAACAGCTACCAAATCCCAACTACTGAACTCTCGGTCTAACCGTCACTTTTTCAATTTTTACCTAGCATGCTCTGGTCTATTCAAGTTACACCGGAACTGTACGGCGTGACCTGCAATCCTAGATTTGTCACCAGTCAATAGGAAGTCCTTTGTCATCCTGCTATTGTTGTTTTTCCGGACAGTTCGTTTGACCCGGTCAGCAGTAAGCCTTAGATCTTTATCGCTCTTCCTCTTTCTTCTAGCCAGACTTCTTTCTGGATCATCCTTTGTTTCTCAATTCCTTTGTCTTTTTGAATTTCTTTTCGCGCCAAAAGAATTGAAACAATAGTTAATCTGCAACACCTTGCCAACTCAGCGTATGAGTAGCACAGTGTTACATAATCTATGCGGTTGCATAAGATTATTGTCAACTCCCTGTATTTCTGAAGGGATGGCCCCTTTTCATATCACGGGCGGGACTTTCCATGGAATATTACAGAAAGCCGCGAAATACGTGAAGTCAGGTGGGACCTGATTGGGTCCTCAGTTTCAGTTTGGACGTCAGGCAGAGAAGATGTACTGCCTTAACTGGAGCTCACTGCATACGCGCGTTATGTTAGTTACATGAAATGTTTAGTTAAGTAAATAAAAGCTTACATAAGTAATATGGTTTTGTGGTTAATGAATGTCTTGGCAACAAGACTGACCTAGAAGACCAGACACGAAGTCCCCAAGACTAGGTCCAGACGCTGGAAGAAGAACGTAAGATAGGAAAGGTGAACAGAAGAAAAATAGAAGTAAGAAAGGAAAGAAGGGTATACAACACAGGGATCTGTGTGGTAAAGTGAGTAGCTGATGGTAAGTATGGCGCTCCACCTCAGATACTAAAATAATCTCCCTGGTCTAGCGCTAGTGAAAAGGGGATAGACTAGCTGATACCGACATTAGGCCACCCCGCCGACTTTACTTTTTAATCAAGTCATATTTTTTGTTTTTTGTTTTTTTTTTTACAATATCTTTTCTTAAATGGTCACTCATATAAGTATTGAACAGGCTCATCGCAACTTAACTTGCTTTGAACGTGACTTGACGAATTAGGAACGAATTTTACTAACAATTTGTCTTTGGTTGGGGTGGTGTCTTATCCTCTTTATATTCATCTCACTCTCTTTATATTTCTATGTATCTTTCTCTCCCCCTCTCTTCCTCTCTCTCTCTCTCTGTCTATCTATATATCTATCTCTCCCTAAAATATTTCTTTATGTCCATACTGCTCACTTATTTTATATATATTTCTTCATCCATCGCCCTTCCTCTCTATATTCTCAAAGGCAAATGGGTGTGTCCCGTTGCATATTGGTTAACGTGCTAAACTGCGATATTATGTTAAGCGAGTTCGAACACCAGTCGTACCATTATGTTTAATTTAGTTCTAATATCCTTGGAAATATACAAAAAACCATTATCCCCAGGCAAGGGGTTGAATAGTACGACTATTGTTATTCTAGATGATTGATATACTAAGGTTAAAGAGCTCTACACGATTTGTATGAAGGACATCCTAAAGAGAGATCGATTTCACTTTCTTATAATTTCGTTCATTCTTACACTTGTTCCTTCATCTTCCCAACTATCTTTTATTTAGTCTGATTTTTTCTTTTTTTTTTTTGTGAAAATATTCTTTTTCTTTTTCTTTTTTTTCCTAATCTAGAATCTTTCTTTCTTTCTTTCTTTCTTTTATAGCTATGTTCATTATTGTTACTTCTTTACTTATTGCTCCTAAGCGTGGTATAGATTTCCTACTGACGGTATCCTATTCTTATACATGAATTATTCATCGTTTTCATACTCGACGATGGGAGATGAAAAGTTAGCCATGCAAGCAGGACGCAGTTATGTCTGTATTTCAATTGTGTATCTTTCGTTGTCTTTCTTGTATTTAATACTTGTTGTATAATTTCATTTTGTAGGCTTTCCAGTAATTTCGTGAGATTTAGATAGGTTCATGTTGTTTAATTACTTACGTACTGTGATTAATGTTCATTGCTTTTCATTCGTATCATATATCGTCTTTGTGGTACATGTTCCTTGATGTTAATATATATTCCTTCTCTGATATTCCGTTTATGTTTATTCCTTCTATCTTATCAAACCCATATTCGTTATATAGTGCACGGGACACTTTCGGACTTGCTTTAGCGAACGTCTTCGGTTGCGTGATTTCATGTTAGATATTAATTAGATTCTCCTTTTATTGTTTGTAACTTATCGATGATTTCATGTTTAATATTGTTTTTATGTATTCTTTGAGGTGTCATAGAAGTATTTTACTTCGATATGAGCTAGCTCTTTTTATAGGGTTAATAATTGTTGTAAGAATAATTTACTTACATAGATACTATTCTTCTCATTGTGCATTTGCATATAGAAGAAGATGTATTAGATGTAGAGAGAGAGAGAGTAGGGGATGTAGTTGCGAATTAAGACGGTAGAATTCGTGATTCTGCTCCCTTCCGACTCCCATATGGAATATGGCGTACAGGCCATTCATGTAATATCCTTCTTTCCCTGGCATCTGGCTGAGTTTTTACTTTCAGTCATTCTCACTTGTACGTTCGGTTATTAGGATTGTGCTCGACTCTTTTTATTTACGTCCACAGCTGTTTATAATTCTTAGCCACTAGTAATCCTAACGCATCCTTTTGAACTATCATGTTGTTCTTGAGTATACAAGGTCCGCTTTGTATTTTCATTTTTTCCGACTTTTGTTATGTCCTATACCACTGTTTAATTTCGCTTTTCACATTTTCTCTTGAGCATTCGATGACTTTTCAAGTGGGTCAATCACAATGTGTATGAGAATATATTTCACAGGATTCTTGTAAATTATCGGATAGTTATGGAATAATATTTGAAGCGAAATAATAATTGCCTGTCGTCATTCTTTTAAAAAAATATATTCAAATTTGCATAGGTGTGTTCTTTGTTGAGAGGAGCATCTCAGCTACCATTTAGACTCCCCACGTTGCGATCAGATCGAGTTAACCCAAGTTATTGACTAATATTTAGGCTCATGATGTTGTCGAACGAGCCGGTTATCGACACTTGCATATTAACCTAAGTGTAAGTTACGTTGCTCTTCAATAATCAACCAGTCCAATATAACTTAGAATGGATGGGATGTTATTTTAGGATTATAACAGACACGTCATCAATCCACCAAAACTCCGACGCATCTGTTTTCATTGCCGATGGAATTTTTTTTCCTATATTTCTATTGTCGTATAAGTACTTACAATGGTTCTCTTAAAAAATGCAATTAATTTTTACTACCACTGATTTTCTATCAAACATTCTTTTTGTGTCTCTACCTCTTAACCTATAGATTGTCAGACCCACTCTATTTTTGTACCATCACTTTTCCGGTACATTGACTGTATGTCACCATTGGTTGCTAATTCGTGCTGATTGGGCTTTCTTTCCTTTTCAAATGTATGGTACTACTATAATATTTCCAGGGAGCTCCAGAACACATGGACAACTTCTAGCTATAATAGATAGCTTTTACGTTCATACCACCTAGGTTACATCACATCCTTTCCAGCAGTTCTAGTAGTATTATTAGGATTTTAAAAACATACTCTCAATCCTCACCGGAATTTTTCCCAAACTCTGACCAGAGATCACATACTACATCATACATAGAACATCCACGTTCAATATCCAACATAATCATTTAATAATTAACCTACTCAAAAACTACACTTCACTCTCTATTAAATACTAGATAAAATATATTTATATTAACAGTTTATCATCAAACGCAAGAAAAGTACAACAAGATAAAATAGGCAACGACAGATAGGTAATAAAGAATATTTTTCCTCGGATCAATATCATATAGTTTTCATTATATCCAACTTCTCCTGCGCACAGTTTAAACTAGGTCTTGGTGAGAATCAGATTGATCGTGTACCACAGGTTTACTTAGAACATGGATTTTCAATCATAGGTGTGAGATAATTTCAAGTGTAGTTTCTTATCCTCCAATTAGACGACACGTATGCCCAAAAGCAATAATGCGGGAAGATAGACCACGTCTACACCATACTTAATATTCTATTCCTCAAGCTGGGATGGGGGAGGAGTATTCGCTAGGGGCAATGATAATTCATGAAGAAACGTGTTTGAGCATGCTAAGAGGTAGATTTACACGTCCGAGTAGGGCGCTATGTAATAGTCGGGCTCAAGGCTATGATGAGATTTTCAGGCATTATGAGTTGTAAGCAATGCGCGATCACTCGGTCAGGATCACAAGACTCTGAGTAGTTCATCACCAAAGCCAGAGAGAATCCAAAGATTCAACGGAACCAGATCAATTTACCAAAACGTTACACGACTACAGACGAAAGTAATGGACCAATATTGTTCTTTTTACTAAAGAAAAACCCATAGAAAATTCTGAATTTCAGACTAATTCAGATATACAGAACCTCACGCGGACCGAATTCTACTCAAACGAAGTCTTATAATTAGACAATCCTCTAATGTATAGAATATTAGATTTAAATAGTTAAGTAAAGAGGTTAACCCAGTACGTAAACGAGTCAGCAAAGGAAACGCTAACATTAGAAGAAAACAGAGAACGTCAGGGACGAGCGAGGAATAGTGTAAGAACGTTAAGAAAATATCATCCCAGAATACAGCATGATATCTATAAAAATAAAAAAATAGAAAAAAGATTAAGAAATTAGTTTCAAATGGATGAGGTTAGAGGTCGGAGCAAACAAATAGGATTAAAAGCAAACCTTTATGGCGAAAAAACAAGATAAGAATAAAAACAAAATCAAAGAGAGACTAGCAGCACAGATAAGTAAGCGATAAAAACATAGAAAATTAAAATCAGAAAAAAAACGAATGAAAAAAAGAGGAGCAAACATAAACGAGTCGGTAGAATCAAGATAGGGATTGTCAACAAATGGAAAGACAAAAAAATCAACAACCATTCGACATAGGCCAACACATCGCAAACGAAAAAACATGTGGTTCGTCGAGAGAAAAATTAAAACAAGGAAGAAAAAAATTAAAAAACGATAAAAAATAATAAAAACAAAAAAAAAAAAAAAAATAAACACAGAAATAAAAAATACAGAAAATTTCACCAAAAATTGAAAAACCAAAATTAGTAGTTGTAACAGACTGCAAAAAGCTTAAAAATAATAAATTAGGAGAGCAGTGAGCGAACGCAGAAGCTGAATAACTTATTAAGTGAACGCCAGATGTAAGCCAAAATGAGAGGGATATAAAGGAAGGACAAAGATAAAAAAGTAAAAAATTATGAGGCAAAACTATAACACGGTCTCCCAACAATACGAACAGAGGTGTAGCAACATGCACTCTAGAAGCATGGTTAATAATTCAAAAATATGGCGACTCTAATTGAATAGAAGGTGATACACTACGTGTGGAAACAAAAACGGTAAACGACGAACACTATCATGCACCGCGACTCTACAAATCAATTTACATACTCACAGCATCGTGTAGTAATCCGATCTTTCACAACATTAGACACTCGAGCCATCACTGTAGGGATTATCCTAATCATTAACACCATTAAACTGTACCCAACACCTTATTAAAAAAATAAATGTATTTTTCGCACGAGAAGCCTTTCAATGGAATTTAGTTGTATGTGTTTGAACTGCGATTATCCGCTTTAGATAGACAGTTCCAATACTAGAAGGCTCCGCGAATCGGCAGAGAATCCTATATGTACCTTATTACGAAAACATTAAGAGCTTGGAATTAGCAATGAAAACACCGACACGTTAATTGAGAGGATAAAGTAGTACTTCTACTTGTTTTTCTCACTATGAAAGATCTCTACATCCCTCAATAACCCATCCAAGGTTTTGTGATAGCAAGTTAGGCAAAAAAAAGCAAACCAGAAAACCAAATATACTATTGGACTGGATGGCATGAGAGTCGCGCTTGACGGACCGCGTAAGTAGGAATCTAAAAACCAGATCCGACTAAGCACCTGAACGAATATTCTATCCCTAAATAATGGAGTAATTCGAACTATACCAGTTATTTGCCTTTGTAATAAAAAATTACGTCACTAGCATTACAATCAACAATACCTCAAAAATCGTCATTAAACAAATAGAAACCTAAAGTATCACATCAAAAATATGAAAAAAACACCCAGCTGCACAAACCTATAGCAGATTCCATGCATGTTTTTAAAAAAGCAAGGTTCTAATAAATACAATGAACTTACATTAAATTATTAATGTAATATATTTTTTAATAATAACATTAAATTATATAATATCAGTTAATGTAAATATATAGAACTTGTTTTAAAAACAATCTGAGGAACTGTTAAATGTTGTCATGTTCAAATTATATGACGTAAGTTAATATTACTTCTAATCGTTATGAACGATATATGACTAAAATAATCGAGGTAAAATGGATGTAAGCGAGATGATCTTAAATATATAATAGTATAACATATATTACAATTACTTAAAAATACATATTAATTATAAGATTTACATTTCGAAATATTTTCCTCTATTACTTACTGCTAATGAAATTTGAACATGATTATTAAACTTACCACAGGTGTACCCGAAACCAACTCGCTGAAACATTTTGGAAACTTTAATTTAACTCAACAACAAAACGACTCAGCAAAATGATTCAATAAATCTTATTTTTTACATCGACACTCAGGAATGACACTTTTTTATTATATAGTAACTTAAGTTAGATAAGAATAAACAGAAATTTATAATTAAAATAAAACTGAAAAAAAAAAGAGCAAAAAGGAACACATTATCTAAATAAAAAAGAAGATGAAAATATCAAATCAAATTATAAAAAAAACATTTATAAGAATTTTTTTTAAAATATAAAGAAAAATCCCAAAAAAATACTTATAAAAGGAAAAGAAGAACTATATCAATTAAAATAACTTGATAAACAGACCAGTTTTTATAAAAGAAAAAATAAAAGTATTTCAAAAAGAAAGTGTAAAACTTATTTATTAAAAATGCTTTGGTAAAAAGTAAACACACATTCTATTTAAAAAAAGGCGTAGATAGATTTACAAAAAGAAAGATGAAATTATTGATAAATTACTGAGTATAAAATAAAAGGTGTAACGATAGTGGGCTTAAGTTTTTTGTAAAAGCGGAACAATTGATGAACTTGGAAAGAAACCTGTTGAACTGCACAAAAGCAATAAAAGATAAAGAAGAAATACAAGTGGGGAAAATCTAATAAAAGAAACTGCATTCTGAAGGGAACTAAAAGAGATGCCGCTAAATAAAAGCGGCGATAAGGAGATATTATGGAAGCCTGTAAAAATGGATTTGTAAATATAATAACTTGATGAAAAGAATAAAAGAAATAAAATAATGTCGATTATTTCTATTTTTTTTTATATTCAACAAAGAACGAGAAGATGTGTGTCTATCGCAAGAGAAAACAAACACAACGTTTTGTAAATGTTGAAAAAGGGAAAAGAGGATCCTATGTGTTTAACTTGATGATATGAAAATGATCTCGCCTAGGTATGTCGACACATACTTGACTGGAAAAGAAATTGGTTGAGTATAGTAGGTTTGATTTAATATAGTAATAAAACCCTTTTCAGGTCATATGGACGAATCACGTATTTTAACTAGACGGCACGTACCTCTGATCTTACGCTTGCTTTAAGCCGCGCAGCCCGAAGGTTACCAACTACCTACGAAGTACAAACATTAACTGAAGTGACTTACGTTACACTAGATCTTGCGTTCATCTAATAAATCCGGAAGAATATAGGCTTTATATACATGACCCTAACCGCGCGTAAACATACCAGAATGATTGGATTTACCATACCTGGGACCTAAATGGACAAAAGTGTCACAATTACACAGTAATTAAAACCATCGTGACTATGTCCGATTAAGGAACTGGGCAACTTACAGTCATTACGAATGAAAAATAACTTTGGCTACATGACATTGTATATCTTTTTCCAGCTAATACAAATTAGAGTGTAAATTCCTTATAACTATAGTAACTCACGCAGCGATCAGCCAATCAGCGAGTGGTATACCTTCAAATAGCGCAAGACAAAAAGTTTTTGTACATCCTGGGGGAAAGCGGCCAAAATCAGCATACTTACCAACAGAGTCACCTGTTGCTATATAAAGTTCGCTTCTTAAAGTTGAGATGAAGAAATTGGTGAGTAAACTGACAGTATCGAAACTAGAGGAACTAGTCGGTTATACTCGGAAAATTGATCTAACCGAATTTCGAGCTTACCTACGAGCTACATATCACAAATAAAATTCCAATAGATAGATTAAACTATAGTGGGGAAAAATAGAGTGGGGAAATTAAATATTTAACCGACAAACAATTTTTTGTTGAGGGGGGGTGCGGGCAAAAAAAAAGTCGAGTCCAACCTCTGCAGGTAAAACGTTCGTCGTCCTTAGTGCGGCCGGCGTCACAATCACTATAGCAAGCTTAAATGTAGCAACACTCGTTTCTGCCGTCCACACCACTTACATGGGATGTTGCTTTCTTACCTAATAACCACCGTTCTCACCCCTATACTATCAAGAGGCGTCTGTGCCCACACATATGGACTGAAACACCCTATCCCAGCCACAACGGAATGCTCGCAGCCCTATCATCCGGACATCTGGCGCTACGACAACGGGACCTGTGGCATGCTCGACTCCGGTGCCTGTGCCATGGTCGCCCCTTTCGCACTTCGCTGAAAGGACGCGGGTTTGCGATTCATAGTCAGTCACTACACGCCAGGCAAACCGTAACCCTGCTTCCTTCGAGGAATACGAGAGCCTCACGCCCGCCATCAAGTGTTATCTCTGTCACAAAATAACCTTCTTGTATATGATAGCTCAACAGCAGTACCAACTAATTGACACTGGTAGATTCGGTAAGGCTTCGGCTTCTATGTTTAAAAAGGCATAATCAACCTTCATTGTTATTTAATGCCAAAGCATCATATGTAGAAGGATTGGTCCTATCTAATCATACCGGGGGATGAGACGGTTCTAATGTTCTAGGTCTAGACTAGGGATTGCTCTTAGTGTAGGAGAAAGAAGGAAATATTACATTCAATACTGTTGTGACCCCTCGCTTATAAAAAAATTGGCAATTATGTGTCACATCATTCTTGTGAATGGAGGATGTGCTTAAATACATGCAATACTTTAACTGATGAGTAGAGAGCTCAGCTGAAGAAGAACCATTCAATGGATCTGTAGAACAAAAAATAAATCGTTGATCTTCACCGTTCTGTACATAAAAAAGGAATGCACAACAGACACAACACTTCTTAACATTGCATCATATCGTTATTTATACCTTAGGGCGATTGTTGTATATTGTGTCTAATAGGAAAACGGAAAGTAAACGTTTGCCATTGTCTAGGGAACGAAGTATGCGTTTTTGGCCATGGATGCGACATTTTATTAGTACAAAAAGCTCGATGTGGTTATTTCGATCGCTCAGTACAACTGAAATTCCGGTCGTTATTATTTATGAGTATTTTCTGAAGCGAAAGCGTTTAACAGATAGATCTGATTGAGATGATGAGAAATGTGGCAAATCCCAAGTCAGTATCATACAATTGTGTTGTGCTTCATATCTACCTCAATCTCAGGTGCTTTTTGGAATGTCTATTCTGTCTCCGTTAGCATATGAGGGATTTAGCCTACTGGAAAACCTACACTCATGGAATACTGCTTATTCACTCTGCTGTCAATCAAAATATAACACATTTGATGAGGGTAGGATTTTCTACCTAACATATAAGCAAATCATTCTAGTCTTTATCGTTAACACTATATCCAACCGACTTTAAATTGTAAGTACATCATAATAATTTTTTATCAACAACTTCATTTTAGAAATTTATATTAGTTAAATACTAAATATTGATATGCGGGGGTATCTCTACTCTTCTCTCTCTCATCCTCTTAACTCTCTCTCTCATCTCTCTCTCTCTTTACTTTATTAACACTGTCGGAATATTATGATCATTACTAACTGCCTAGAACAGCGGCACGCGGTAATAGAACTACAATCTAACACCACAAGCTTCCACGAGAAAGTTAGACCTACCACCACAACGCTAAAATCAAAAACTATAACAAATGCAAAATCGCAAGTCAAAATCAAAGTCATACAGGCCGAAAAAACAAACAGCGTTTTAAATCAATAAACAAACTTGCATACAAAAATTCTCAGATAGAAAGGATCTTAACAATTCTTCTTCTCTGCATTATTTTAACATGTTTTAACAGATTACCCTGTCAACCGAGTGAGCAACAAACGCAAGATGCTAGTGCGCATAGCAGTAGCATGGCAAAGTCTGCACACTATAGCAACTAAAAAACCCGAAAAACATGGCAAATATAATCAACACATATCCTTCAATTGCAGGAATGATTAGTGAGGCCTAGGAGTTTCTCAGCACAGTGCTAGACACACTGTCATTGATTTAAACAGAAACAATTAATAGGATTAAATACTGAGATCATTAGTAAATACAAGAACAGCGTCTATATAAACACCGACGCCTTGGGCCTATAACGGATACTAGTATTATTCGAGAGCAGTGGTGACAACAGTGTTAACCCCTCGCTATTAATGTGGCTATTTCTTCTTATACAAATTACTTTGCATTTATCACAGAAATATACATACATCATGAGCTCGCAATAAAGAGCACTAAATAGCGTAACGGACTCTATTGAACATGGCTGCAATTCACCACTGATTCAAGATAACAGGACAGCTTTTAGAACTCTCTACATAGAGATAAATCAATCCACCGGAAATCACCGCGACCCACAAAAAATGATTCGTAGGTATCTATAGTACTATATCAGTGATAGTTAGATGTTAGAGATGTTAGTGAATGAGTGTGAGAATCGATACATTATTTTCATATAGAGATAGATGAATGTAGAATTTGACTTAAATATCAAAGTCTATATAAGGTATTATTTATGTCATTTCATTTCGTGAGAACTGATTATATAAACAACTTACCGAATAGAGTATTCCTCGCTTAGAATGAGTCATATCTTCATCAGGTTGAAATTGAAGAATGTTTTTTTCTATTATTAAATGACCACAAAGTGAAGGATTGTAATGTGCTCTCATGTTCGCAATATTGTAGTGCTGTCGTGGCGTTTTTTATATAGTGTGTTATCTCGTGATGACGTAGATATTGTTAGTTGTTACCGTAGTGTGGAATGTTCTTTTTGTTTGTACGTAGTGCGTATTTGTTTGTGCGTATGTGTTTATGTGTCATATGCGCGTAGCACAGTGGGAAAATCGCGATAACCGGCTGTTTTGATGATATGATTGATGTACACGCGCGTAATGGAACCAATCTATTCACAGAATAATCAATTTTTTATCACAGTATTGACCACCTCTTCTAAATAACACTATTTATTACTATTACTTTTTCTGGTTTTTATGTAAAAACACGAGTAATATAAAACAACTCAATATCAACAAAATAAATTCTTACAAAAATATATCAATTGAACCTAATCAATATATAATTCCACATAACTCCATATTACATATGTATTTTATCGGCATAATAATATACGTGTAATTATTATAGATATAAATATATATAATCCATAATAAGTAGTAGAAATTTTACTATACCTACTAAAGTTGTTTGCACAGCAAGATCGTTAATGATAGGCTTATGATCGACAAGGAATGCTGATAGAGCAGACTAGCGTGAAAACACTTAGTATAAATGTATTATTCACGCAATCATTTAGAATGTGAACTAACTACATTTAGCCTCTACATTAAAGTTGTGGGCACACTATTTTTTCAAATTTATTATAAGCTTTATGATCACTCCTAGTCGATGATAGAATAATACGGGCGAGAAGTACTTACAGTGATCTCTTTGTGTTTATATACATAGCTATATTTGATATAGTGGGCGTAAAAACGAATGAATAGATATATAATATATATTCGTGTATAAAGTCGTTTCAAGAATTATTTTAGATAGAGTCAGATCGAACATATAAGAATACGGAGTAGTAGAGTATATAAGTGCCATCACTAGTTAGGCCAGTATGATAAGGGACGTTCTATACTACAGAATCCTGTGTATGATGGTTCCATTATAATAGTGGGCCGATTATATCATTCTCATCTATTCTTGTGCGCTCATTGGTTAGAACGTTCTCTCAAGTGATTATTTAATACCTATCATGTCCGGTCTCGCTGTCGCTAAATGAGAATAGTGGCATACTCGTTAGTATATAGTGTCAATCAAGTAAGGATCTAGATAGGAGATCGGTTTGGGAGTAATTGCTTATGCTCCAGTTGTGTGACCTTCAGGTACTTATAGCCCGTGACGATTGGCCTCGCCACAAAAATAGAAGATCAATGCCAGGTCGATACTTTCGCAACTTCATGATCTTCCATTATAGCTATTGGAGGTTACGGCACTCGTACTCTAGCACGCTATGTGTGGCATTCATAAATATTAATCAAAAGAAATTTATCAAAACATTAACTAGGAAACGTGTAAATGTATAAATATAGATAGATAATCTCCTACGTATTTAGATATAGAATTTGACTTAGAATTATGATTGGCTATATTCTTATCTGATCGCTAGCTCTGAAGGTCAGTATAGTAAACCTGAAATCAAGTATGGTTGTATTGTTTATTGATATATTTAGGAAATTCGTGTTAGTATATGAATATATCTTGTTATCACTATGTGTGTGACGTTCTCGTGACATTTTACCTGGAGGCTATGTTCGAGGACTTAATAGTTAAGTCTGATATACACTAAATAATTTAATCTTTCCATTATTGTATATGATATAGAATTTCAAATATAAGTACAAATAATAATTAATGAAATCTTAGCGCAAGTGGTCTATAGTATAAAGCTTCAAAATATATGTATTTCGCGACAATTAGAGCAACCATATGAATGATATAACAAGCATAGAACCACAAAGGACGTACCGAAAAGCGACACTCAGTATATTATGAAATGAAATCAGTATAAAAATACCAATTACAACTTAAGATTATGAGTTGTGTAGCATGTGAGTATGTGTTCCAACACATGAAAGAATAGATGAATTTGCGCACACACAATTACTTTCAAGCTAAAGATCCTCCCGCTCTTGAAAATTCGGGATTATATCCAAACGTCTGGGGTTCTTAATAAAGAACAATAAGAAAAATTACATAAATATTTGTTTCTGTCCGTGTGAAAGTTGGAAAATGGTTATAGCTGATAATTCTTTGGTCCTCTCAGTTGTTGATATTGTGTTTGGTGTGAATATGTCGATTCGGCCTTCATACGGTGTTTCATAATATCGAACCCTAAAGGAACATATCTAGCAAAAAACTTTATTGAAACGCATCTTCTGTGAATAATTTCATTCCGCTGTCAGACCTCTCACATGATCGAATCTCGCACGCATTCACTCGCTCGTTACACTCGCGGAGGAGCCTTCAGCGTTGAACACTGTCTGAACAAGTAACATGTCACATCCATACGTAGCGTTGTAATAGTGACAATGGTTGTGTATTTCGACCTTAAAACATGAGAGTATTGTCGCATAGCGAATTGTGTTGATAAGCACAGTTTAAAGTATATTGCAAATGTTATCTTGTGTCCTTGGTTCAGGAAGTGTGTATAGCCTGGCCAACTACGTATGAATTGTGCACTTATGACCAGTTATTAGTAGTTAAATCCCTTATAATCCGGCATAATTAATTTATAACGTTCTTAAGTGACATATCATCATAGCACTATTAGTGTCCAGGATCTCGCCTAGGGTGACAAAAAAATACTGGCCCTTTCAATCTACTGACTCAAATATGCTGAATAGAAGGCCAAGCGCGACCAAACATAAATCACATTCAAGGAAATTAGACAGTTGTTAAATCATTATACTAAAAGGATGCACCACATCCAGTGTACGCCTGAACTCCTGTTATAACTTCGACCGATGAAGTCATGTTGGTATCATAATATAAAACCTAGTGATAGCCCAGAAACTATGATCAGAAATTTTCTTAACTTTATTTTTCGCTTTCAACCATACCCCGTCAGATTCACTTACATTTTCCAAGCTACAGCACACACAACACACACACACATATATATTTTTTCTCGATTTGTTATTTGTCTAGACCTTGAATCTTTGAACAATAATGCCCGCCTAAATTCAATTAATTAATTAACCTAATTAATTTTCAAAATTCAGGTATGACTTTCAATTAAAGCACATATCCTCCAAAATTGTCGGCTCAAAGGCCGCTATCAAAAAAAACACATTGTTTGTTTACTTACTCTCATAGCTGTCGTGTAAGCCAAGTCAAATAAAAAAGCTGATAAATATAAATTAAGTTCAAAACAATCTAGGAAGATGGCCAGCTAACGTACAATGCGTATAGAGTCCTGGACTGTCAGCCTTGGCAAGTCGAGGTTCGAGTTCACACACGGAGCAGTGCTCCATGTCCTATAACGCTTACTTTGATGCTCATTAATCAGTGCCTTCACCACAGAGACATATGTATATTATTAAAAAGGCAACAAGAGAAATTTAAATTTGAGATTGTTATCTACATTCAACAAATGGATATGCTATTTTGCAGTTAACATTTTCATTCCTTTTTCGTGGCTTATCAAATATTTTGGAAAGATTAAATAAAAAACTTTCTAGAACAATTCTGGACCTGAAAATCCGAATAGTACAAAGCATATTTATAGTTTGCCACAGTGTAATCTTTGTCTATATTCACAATCTTATTCTTCTAAAGACATTTCATCATTGCTATCTTTTAGAAATTTTATATTTTTTTTATTATCAAGCAGAATTGCGAAATTACTCAGATAGGAATGATGCATTTTGAGGTTTCAATATTGGAAGGATATTTTTGTGTGTAAAGTGTAAACCTGCGTCAGACAAACTAACATTTTTTTTAACATTGGTGCCACAAAAGAAATATGTACAGGATAACCATTTAAATAGATCTTAATCTTAGAATATTACAGACACCGATTGTTCATTGTTTAAATTGTAAATGAGGGAACAAATACTCTATTTGAATTAATTCGATTGCTTTCTTTGAAAAACGTAATCTTCCAGACCACCACAATCTACAACATCGGACTTCCTGATGACGAACTCGACTTTTAGTCGCGGGTGATTCCTTTTGTTGTTTTTATTGTTTTTTAATGGATCCTTTGGCACCAGTTATACGTCCTATAACCGTTAGCTTGTAGCTCTTAATTCATGATAGTTTCTGGTTATGAGAACTACATGTCAGCGATTCACTTTCTTCTTGAAAAATAACTAGAAGCATACTTTCTAAGTGTCTCGTATTTCACATGAGTTTTAAAAAGCATTGTCGTTTCGAACTCTACATTTTATAATTTTCTGTTTTTTTGGTTTATGTTTTTTTGTTCATTGACATATCAAAAACCATCTAACGGGATTATTCACTGCGAAAGACCAACGTGTGATCTGCGAGATTTAGCTTGCTAGACATTTACACCCAGAGGATACACCCACCATTGGTAAACATATACAATATATAAATCCAACCCCATCTCCTTTCTTAGCTAATGGATAACAGTAAAGACAGACTGGNGCTGTAACTGGAGTGGTGCACGTGTTAAGAACTGTCCTATTCTTGATTATTGTGGCCGGTTTGTCAGCAATTTGATAGGAGATTTTTTTGTCCAGTTGGACACATAGTGCAGCGGATTTAGGGATTAATTTAATAACGTTCTAAGTGACAATCATCAGTAGGTTGCAGGTTCAATCCTGACCAAGGACGATAATAACCTTGAATAATTTAAAATGGCTTAACACGTGTACCCGATCATGTTTAATGAAATAAAAACCGTCTACCCCGTTGGGTTGATTTAGTTCGAAGTTCAGTGAAGGCTCCCGATTACGACATGAAGGCGCCTGATTTTCGACAAGAAGGTTCCCAAGTTCAAAGAGGTTTTCCAAGTTTGAGAAGGTTCCTGGGTTCGAAAGAAACATCCGATGAAGGCCGAAGAACATATCACAAAAAAATTCAAATAATACAAATTATGAAGCCTTATCAGAAAAAAATATTATGAATTTTCTATTGTTCTTATTAGAATCCCCAGACGTTTGGAATAATCCCGATTTTCAAAGCGGGGAGGATCTTTAGCTTGAAAGAATTGTGTTGCGCAATCATCTACTTTCATGTGTTGAACACAACTATGAAATATCATATGTTTAGTGTATGGTTTTAACTGATTTCATTCAAAACGATTGCTTTTCAGTCCCTTGGGTCAGCTGTTACATCAATGGTCATTTTGAAAATATTTGTTCTAAATTGGTAGAATTTGTTTATTGATTCTAACATAAAAATGGAAGAAAATATGTAACACTTAATCTTTCTCGACAATAGTCAGGTAAAATTCAGACTCTAATAAAGAATTTATATGCACGATTTCCTTTATCAAAATAACATACACCTACTTGATTCATTAACGGATTTCCGTACGAAAAAAAATTACCAATCAAATTTATCTATCTATCTATCTAAATTATCTATCTATTTCTTCCTGTCTGTATGTTGATATTTCTTTTGTATATAAGGCCTGTGCTAGATCGTCGCCCATACTTATAGACTATGCGAGATCATGTGATCTATTTTTTGGCCAATCACTGGCAGTACTCTGAGGCTGATACAATACTTAACCGACCCTACTAGTCATAATTACTGTAACATTCTTTGACGACGGACATAGGATTAAATCACTGGACCTTTACCAATTCGCAAGATAGGACTTATACGCCCACGAAAGGATTCCATATCAACAGGACTTTTTTAAGCCCTTTTCAACTGGCCAAGGATGGCACTTTAAAAACCTTTTACACTGTACTTATATGTTTATCTATCTATCAATATTTCGTATCCGTTTATTTATTTCTATTATCGCTCCCTGTTCAAAGATTCTATTAAAATAAAGTCCTGTGTACTTCTGCTCGATTATCTATATCGCTAGGAGTGTCTAAAGCTAAAATTTAAAAAGTGCTCGATACTTAAGTAGAGCAAATAGTAAAGTTAATCTTAATGAGTCAGATATATAAACTAAGTGTTTCGCTTAGTCGCTCATCAGATTCTTGTCCTGATCATCTACTAAGCCAACACTTAGTAGGTATATCTGACTCATTAGGATTATATATATATATATATATATATATATATATATATATATATATAATGTGTATGGTTGTTACTAGTATACTAGAAAAAGTAATAGTAATCCAACGTAGTGTTGTTAGAAGAGTGGTCAATATCTGTGATAGACGTGATATCTGTGATAGATTGTGTCCATACGCGCGTGGACACAATCATATCATCACAGCCTTCACGCATTTCCACGTGCACGCGCATGACATCATACACATACGCACAAACAAAAATACGCACACGTACAAACAAAAAGAACATTCCACATCACGTAAACACGCAAACACGCATCACGAGAATACAGTAAAAAAAACGCACACATTCGACCATATACATCATTTCTGTCATTTAAAAAAAAAAACATTTCGTTTACCTGATGAATGCTTTTAGCAGGAAACCATTGGTAGTAATATCGTTCCCAAATAAATGAATAAAATCTAAAACTTTTATTTGTCACTTCATTCAACTATATATATAATTATATATTATATATATATATATATATATATTTGGTGGAATACCTAGTTAGGATGATTCTAAGCTGGTCCTTTTCTGATTGGTCGCTGCAGATTTCAAGTCACGTTTGAGAGCTCAATGTTTAATTTTGATAAAGAAAGTAATTTGTAAAGAAAAAAGCCTTAAATATCGGGGGTATAGTGATTATGGTCCATAATCGATATACCCCCGGTGTTTAAGGCTTTTGTGTTTACAATATATATTTTATTTTCGTCATACAACGTGTGTTAGCACGTGTGATACCCGGCCCTCATCACCTGCCAATTAGGAGTGATAATACAGTTTCGGTAGCTAAGGCAGGACTGCCAGTTCCTAGCGCTACCAAGCAGTTTTTGCACCGGACAGGGTATTTAAAAAAATGAAATAATGCAGAGAAAATTGTAAGATCCTTTCATCTGAGAAGTTTTGTGCAGTTTTGTTATTTAAAAACGCGTTTGTTTTCGGCCGTTGACTTGATTACGCGATTGCAGATATTACGTAGCAACCCGGGAATGATGATTCCGCGCGCGTATTAGAAGAAAAGAAATGGATATAAAATCCGACAGTGTAATAAAGTATAGAGAGAGAGAGAGAGAGAGAGAGAGAGAGAGAAGAGAGAGAGAGAGAGAGAGACCCCGCATATACATATATATTTAACTAATATTAATTTCTAAAAATGAATTTTTTAAAAAAATATGATGTACTTACAATTAAAGGTCGTTGGATATAGTGTTACGAAAAAGACCTAAATGATTTGCTATAGTTCAGGAAATCCTAACCCTCATCAAATGTGAATTTTGAAATTAACAGCAGAGTGAATAGCAGTATTCAATGAGTGTAGGCCAGTAGCTAAATCCCCCATATGCTACGGACGAAATAGACATTCAAAAAGCACCTGAGATTAGGAGTATTGAAACACAACACAATTGTATGATATTGACTTTGATTCCACATTTCTCTCATCTCATAGATCACTGTTAAACGCCGCTTCAGAAAATACTCATAAATAAAACACCGGATTTCAGTTGTACTGAGCGATCGGAATAACCACATCCGACTTTTTACTAGAACATGTCCAACATGGCCAAAACGATACTTCCGTTCCCTAGAACAATGGCTGAAACGTTACTTCCGTTTTCTATTAGAACCAATATACAACAATCCCTAAGGTAATAAATAACGAATGATGCAATGTTTAAGAAGTGTGTGCTGTTGTTGCATCCTTTTTTTGTACAAGACGCTGAGATCAACGATTTTTTTTTGTTCTACAACCATTGAATGGTCTTCTTCCACTAGCTCCTACTCATCAGTAAATATTGCATGTATTTGAGCAATCCCTCCATCACAAGAATGATGTGACACAAGCCAATTTTTTTTAGCGGGGCACAACAGATTTGAATTAAATTTCTTCCTTCTCCTACACTAGAGAACCCTGTCTAACCTAAACAATATGAACCCTCTCATCCCCCGGTATGGATTAGATAGGACCAATCCTTCTACAATGATGCTTTGGCATTAAATAACCAATGAAGGTTGATATGCCTTTAAACATAGAAGCCGAAGCCGTACCGAATCACCAGTGAATGTGGTACTGCTGTTGAGCTAATCATAACAGAAGGTTATTGTGACAGAGAACACTTGTGGCGGGCGTGAGGGCTTGCCGTATTCTCGAAGGAAGCGTGGTTAGGTTTTGCCTGGCGTGTAGGACTGACCTAGAATCGAACCCGCGTCCTTCAGAATGCGAAAGGGCGACACATTGGCACAGGCACCGGAGTCGAGATGCCACAGTCCCGTATGTGAGCGCCAGATGTCCGGATGATAGCTGCGAGCATTCCGGTGGCTGGGATAGGGTTGACAGTCCCATATGTGGGGCACAGACGCCCTGATGATAGGGGGGAAACGGTGTATAAGTAGAAAGCAACACCCAGAAGTGGTGTGACGGCAGAAACGAGTGTTGCTACATTAGCTGCTAAGGATTGTGACGCGCCGCCGCGCCAACGACGACGACGTTTTAAATGCGTTGGACTCGCTTTCTTTTGCCCCCCCCCTCAACAAAACTTGTTGTGTTAAATATTTATATTTCCCCCTCTATTTTTTCCTACTATAGTTATATAGGAATTTTACACTTGCTGATATTGTATGAGCTGATAAAAGAACTACGGATAATGGTCCGACCAAATATTTTTCAGTTACTCACTTTCCCTCATTACGATCACGTCAAGTTTAAATCACCAGTTCCTTCTAAATCCCGGAACCTAAGTAGCGACGAGCTGGTTTAATACTTAATTGGGTGACCACTTAAATCTTTGTCAACCAAATTTTCCCCACGGATGTATCCTAATTTCTTGGTATTTTTTACCTGTATGATCTGATATATCAAAGTTCCCTATTTATTCACCTCGAGATTCATTCTATTTAGATAACGTCATATTATTGTAATCTGAGTCCTTCAGGTCAATTATAATCATCTGTTTTTGTACTTTGCTAGGGTGAGGTATGCGTAAACAGCAGTATCGGCAGAGACGCTGCGAGCGGCTTAAATAGCAAAGCGTTAAGCAACAGCAGGTACTGTAAGCAACCAGGGTCCTTTGTTTTTCAAAATGACGTGATTCGGTATTATATGACCTAAAAAGGGTTTAACTATATTTAAACAAAACCTACTAACCAACCAATTCTTTTCCATCAAGCAGTGTGACATACCTAGGACGAGACATCTTTTCAATATCTATCAGTGGAACACATAGGTCCCTTTTCCCTTTTCTCAACATTTCAAACGTTTTGTTTCCTTGGATAGACACACATCTTCTCTTTTTGTTGAATAAAAAAAAAAGAAATAAATCGACATTATTTTATTTCTTTATTCTTTTCATCAGATTATATTTACAAACATTTTACAGCCTTCCATATATCCCTAACCGCCGCTTTTATTTAGCGGCATCTCTTTTAGTTCCCTCAAATGCAGTTTTCTTTTTATTAGATTTTTCCCACTTGTATTTCTTCTTTATCTTTTATTGCTTTGTGTCAGTTCAAACAGGTTTCTTTCCAGTTTATCATTGTTCCGCTTTTTACAAAAAACTTAGCCACTACGTTACACCTTTGTTTTAATCACTCAGTAATTTAACAAATAATTTCATCTTTCTTTTGTAAATCCTACTAAGCCTTTTTTTAAAATAAATTGTTTACTTTTACCAAAGCATTTTAATAAATAGTTTACCCTTTATTTTGTTAAATACTTTTATTTTTTCTTTATTTAAAAACTGTTCTTTTATCAAGTTATTTTTAATGAATAGTTTCTTCTTTCCTTTTAAGTCGTTGTCTTTTTGATTTTTCTTTTGATATTTAAAAAAACTTTTATAAATTTTTAATAGATAGTTTCACCTTTTTTAAATGCTTCTCTTTTATTTTAGTTTTTTTATAAAATTCTTTATTCTTACTAGTACAAAATAAAAAAGGTCCTCCGGGCGATGTAAAAATAGATTTTTGAAACATATTGCCTGAGTGGTGGGAGTAAAAAATTCAATGTCAGCGAGTTTGTACCCTGTGTAAGTAAAATCATCAAATTCATTACAGGATTAAGAAATTAAAAAAATTTGAAATGTAAACTATAAATATGTATTAAAATGTAAATATGTAACAAAAATTACGTCACTGCTTACATCACATTACCTCAAATCGTCATAACATAGAATAAATACACTCAAAATTTGAACATGCAACATTAGACAGTCCTCATTGTTTTTTAAAACAAGTTCTAATAAATACATGACTGATATTATATATGTATAAAAAATATATACATATATAATATCAGTCATGTATTTATTAGAACTTGTTTTAAAAAACAATGAGGACTGTCTAATGTTGCATGTTCAAATTTTGAGTGTATTTATTCTATGTTATGACGATTTGAGGTAATGTGATGTAAGCAGTGACGTAATTTTTGTTACAGGCAAAAACCGGAAGCGAATCTCCATTATTAATAGATATCGCAGTCTAGCACGTTATCCACTACGCCTCAGGGACTCGCCTAACAAATTTGGTTTCTTTCTTTAATGGCTTATCAACCTTGGTGGGTTATTTAATGAGAGAGCCATCCATGTAGAAAAACAGTAGACGTACTATTTATCCTATAGATGGGGTTTCATATCTATCCAAGTTTATTTGTCTAAAAGTAATAGTCCGACCGGAGTTTGAACTTGCTTACAAACGATGTCGCAGTCAAGCACATTAACAACTAAACCATGAAAACTTCTCCAAAATACATATTTAACAAGGTTAATTTTAATATAAAATCCCAAGTGCTGAGTGTCAAGTGAAAATCGAACTCACTATGGAAGTAATGATCTGCAATAAGTTTTTTTAACAGTCATTTCAAATAGTCATTGAAATTACCACCAAGCATCTACCCGTTTTGTGAGGTTATGCCTAATACTTTTATTGTCTCCTTTATATCTCTTTCACATATTCCTTCCTTTTATACAATTCTCCTATCGTATTTATTATTACTTTAATTCCCAATTTCCAAATCGTCTTTCTCGGTTTTCCTTACAATCTAACTTATCCGATTCCCCTTTCCCTTCGTTTTCTTTTTCTCGTCTCCTATTCACTCTAGTTCCATTGCCCTCCCACCAGACACCCCGCCTTTCCCGTCCTTCCCTAAGTAGCCACCGCTGCCCGTCGTAAACCTTACAGCTATTACCAACAATGACAATAAACTCGTGAGAATCGGCGCAGGTACGATCGAATACAACAGATATCAGTCGTAAAAGACAATACGCTCCGCTGAGTCGAACGTTTTGAGCTGACTTGGATCTCTGCTGTGACTGACACAGCTGATACCGCCGCTACAGACCTTACCGCTGACAACTAGCGCCACCTATATCAGCAGCGCAAACACTATCTTCATGATTATCATTGCCCCAGCGCCACCTGGATTGTCGCTGTCGGGAAAACATCCAACAGCCCTGTAATCATATAGAACTTTACAGAATTGAACGTGTCGAGGCTCCATGTCGTCTTCCTGTGACCAATACAATTAAGAAGAAAGAAATAATGAGTGAATGAAACTTGGGTGGTATAGAAATAACGACGGAGAGAAAGGCATGGTTATAAACATTTGAAAAAAGAAAGAAAGAAAGAAAGAAAGAAAGAAATTAGAAGTGTAGCAAAGAAGGTAGATACTGACATAAAAATGGAAATAAAGAAAGGGGGTTGTAGAGCAATAACGACTGGGAGAAATGCATGAACAATATAAAAAAGAAAGAAAGAAATTAAAATGGGAAGGAAAAAAGGAAAACACGGACATCATAGAAAGAAAGAAACAAACAAACAAACAAAAAACTAGATGTGCGATTGGGGGAAACGCATGAATATTATAAAATTAATTTAGAAAGAAAGAAAGAAAAATGAATAAATAGATAAATAAAAAGAGTAGCAACGAAGAAAAATATAGACATCAAAGAAAAAAAAAAAAAAAAAAAGAATAGAAGAGTAGAAAAAAAAGGAGAATATGAAATATCTAAGAAAGAATGAAACGAAAGGTTTGCAAAGAAGGAAGTGTGGACATAAACGAATGTTTGAAGAAAGAAGGAAAAAATAAACGAATATCAGAGAAGGAAAATATACACACCAAGGAAAGAAAACAAAGAAAGAAAGAACGAATGAAAGAATGAAATTAAACAAGTAGTAAAGAATGAAAATATGAATATCAAAGAAATAATGGAAAGCAAGAAAGAAATTAAAAAAGTAGTAAAAAAGAAAGAAAGAAAGAAAGAAACAAGAAAGAGAGAAACTGGCGTTGCATGGGAATAACCAGTGAGAGAAACGAATGAATATTATAAAAAGAACGAAGGAAATTAAAAGGGAAAGAAAGAAGTACAATATGAACATAGCTATAAAAAGAAAGAAAGAAAGAAAGAAAGAAAATTTAGAAGGAAAAAAAAAAAAAAGAAAAAATATTTTCACAAAAAAAAGAAAAAAGTCAGACTTAAAAAAAGATAGTTGGAAAGAAGGAACAAGTTAAGAAATGAACGAATTAAGTAAAGAAAGTGAAAACGATCTTCCTCTTAATGTCTTCATACAAAATCGTGTAGACACAATGGATTCCCATGAATCCCTCTCGTCACCAGTCCCTATTAGTGAACACTCTTCGGCATGTCCCAGCGGAGCCTCCAGTGTCCGCACAGATCTAATCCACAAGTTTTTTTACCGGTCAGCCTACCCTGTTATTGCCATGTGTATGTGTCCATATGGGAACGTCACTTATTAGTTCGTTTTTACTTCGTCCGCAGTGTCCAGCATGTGTTGTTCATCTTACTTGCTATTTTTTTGTGGAATGCTGATTCCAGGATTTGATCAAGACAACACGTAGTTCACATGTATCTTTTTCTCCGGGCTTTTCGTGAAGTTATCGGCGCTACCTGAAATACAAACAGCCTCGTCCAGGAATTGAACTCGTCACACTGTGTGCATTTCATACGATGATAATCATTCCACAACACGCTTCCAGATGAATTCCTCACTTCTGGTTATTAGAAAGTTTTAAAATGTTTAAAATATTCAAGGAAGTAGTCAACCTGATTACGAGAGCTTTTGGAAAATCAAGAGTGGAAATAAAAACTGATGGACAATGCAATAAAGAAGTTAAAGTATAAAGCGTCATTTTTCAAGAGGACTCTTTGGTAAAAAAAGCATTAGTGGGTCCTGGCCCATGCCCTAAAAAACAAAACAAAAAACGCTAAGGGTTGCCTGCTAAAAATGTGTACCGTGCTAGTTATGAACTCCTTGGCTATTTGAAGGAGTTTTTCCCAACAAGTTATTGCGATATAAAAGCAATATTTCACGCCCACGAAGTCTTCTCACCGACAAGTAAATATAAATATTATAACCACCACCCCTCTCTTAAAATATCCTTTAAGCGGTTTGAAGGCGTTTTTACCGACGGAAAAACGCCTTCAAACAGCTAAAAAGATATATTTGTCGAAAAAAAAACGACTTTAAACCGCTAAAAAATATTTTTACAATTACTTGGAGATTTTTAAAAAATTGGTATGGGGGTTAAATATCGCTTTCGTATCGTATTAACTTAAAAACGCCTATAAACAGATAAGTGGTTCCTAACTAGCACGGTTCCCTTTTTCAGCAGGCTGATCTGTACGGTAACTCTTTTGGGACGGTAGGTGTGGCACTCCACTCCAGCAAAATATCTCACTGATCTAGCGCTATCAAAAAGGGAATATACTCTCTCGCTGTCCGGCTGATACCGACAAGAGGACACCCCACTGACTTTACTTACTAAATAAAATTAAATACCAAAATAGCTTTTTATTTTATTTATTTAATCGAGATTCTGCCACCTACCTGTTTAAAATGTCTGGATGTTGCCATATGTGCAATTTGAAGAATACAGTCGGGATATAGTTGCTAGGGATTGGCATGATCAGCCGAATTGGAGTGTTGGATTAGGACCGCTCAGCCACCACAATTCTATCATCAGGCATTATGTGTCATCACCCACAGCCAACAAGTGGCTCCATTTTTAGGGGGAACCTATCTCACCGCAGAGGTGCCATTCTACACCTCAACCAACAGGGCGAATTAAGTATTCCTTTTCTGTTATATTTATTTCATTACTAAATCGTCGGGGTGGCCTAAAGTCGGTATCAGTCAGACAGCGAGGGAGTCTATCCCCTTTTCACTATCGCTAGACCAAGGAGATTTTTTTGGCATCTGAGGTGGAGCGCCACACCAAACGTCAGCTCCTTACTCTACCGCAAAGTTTCCTGTGCTACACATACGCTGAGTTAGCAAGGGCCGGTATCGAACCAGGAACCTGGTAGTTCCTAATCGGTTGCTCTATCGACTGACCTAAACCGAGCCATTGGTGGTACGATGACGGCACGCACTGACTGTTAGATCAACTACTACGACGTTGATAGGGGCCTGGTGCAGCTTCGGGCGGCACCGCTGGCTACCAACACGACTATAAACCGAAGACATGGACATGTGGGTTGTCTTCGTGTGAAGCAAGCCTGTATTTTTATCATAATATGAGGTTTGATAAAAAAAAAAACATCAAAAGAGTATCTGTAATTATTTTAGAGAGTTGAAATTTAAATGAACAAGTGTATGGAAGTAACTTTCAATGAGTTTGATTCTGACTTTCTGTTGAACTAAAGTAAGCTTAGTAGATAACAATAGGGCTGTTTTCTATCTATCATATAATTTTGTTTTTCTTTCTTTAGCAAAGAACCTTATTAAAAATCTAGGCTTTCCATTTTAATGTTACAGTCTATGAAGTTTTGTGTTTTGTATAAATCAATGAGTTTGATTCTGACTTTGCGCTGAACTAAGGTAAGCTTAGTAGATAACAACAGGGCTGTTTTCTATCTATCATATAATAGGTTTTTTTTTTTTTTCTTTTTAGCAAAGACCCTTATTAAAAATCTAGGCTTTCCATTTTAATGTTACAGTCTATGAAGTTTTGTGTTTTGTATAAATCCGTGATGGATTTTTATGGCTTAGAAAATAAGTCACAACATGTGGCAAAAAAAAGTCTGAGGTCGTTTTGGTAAGGATCACCGAACAAAGGATTTAAACATCAAGTATATAGTATTACCAGTGAGGGGAGGTTGTGCATTGCCAAAGCGAACCGACAATAGAAGAGGAGAAAAATAAAATTTTCTCTTGATTATTGCTATATTTCGAAAATAATAATAATAATAATAATAATAATAATAATAATAATAATAATAATATAATAATAATAATCTGGAAGATAGGGA
>CM042143.1:110154765-110234765 GCA_023376005.1 Doryteuthis pealeii | reverse complement strand
ATATAATAAAATTCGAAGGCAATACAATGTGTAAAAAATAAAGACAAAAAGATGTTTTATATGTCTAATCGATTTCAAAGCAAAGCTTTATCATCAGTTTAATTTCAGAAATGACGTGCTTATGTTTTTTTTATTTGTGTGGTTATAATTTCTCTTCTTATTTCCTTTTCCTCTCTTTTTTCCCTCTCTTTCTTCTTCTCCTCCTTTATGAATGGGCGAATAACTGTAATTTCTTATTTCTCTCTTTCTTTTTTCTTTCTTTAAAAGTTTGTTGAGAACAAGGCTGACATCCGGTAAGATGTTTGCAATGTGTTGCGACGTGTGGGCATGTCAGAATTTCAAAAAAAAAATGAACAAATAAATAAAAACCGTTAATAGAAAATTTTTTTTTACATACTTAGCTTTTGTTTCGCTTTCACCTTTCCTTTCTTATTCTTTCTCCTTCTTTCTTTTTTTTTTGTGTATTTCTCTTCTTTTTCTTTTTTCTTTTTTATCCCTTTGTTCTCTAATTTAAATTATTTTTTTATAGTAAATAAATTTTATTTACTTATTTATAGTAAATAAATTTAAATTTTATTTACTTATTTATAGTAAATAAATTTTATTTACTTATTTACTATAAAAAAATAATTTAAATTAGAGAACAAAGGGGATAAAAAAGAAAAAAAAAGAAAAAAGAAAAGAAATAACACAAAAAAAGAAAGAGAGGGAGAAAGAATAAGAAAGGAAAGGTGGAAAGCGAAACAAAAGCTAAGTATGTAAAAAAAAAATTTTCTATTAACGGTTTTTATTTTTTTGTTCATTTTTGTTTTGAAATTCTGACATGCCCACACGGTGCAACACATTGCAACATCTTACCGGATGTCAGCCTTGTTCTCAACAAACTTTTAAGAAAGAAAAAAAGAAAGAGAGAAATAAGAAAATTACAGTTATTCGCCCATTCATAAAGGAGGAGAAAGAAGAAAGAGAGGGAAAAAAAGAGAGGAAAAAGGAAATAAGAAAGAGAAATTATAACCACACAAATAAAAAAACATAAGCACGTCATTTCTGAAATTAAACTCTGATGATAAAGCTTTGCTTTGAAATCGATTAGACATATAAAACATCTTTTTGTCTTTATTTTTTACGCATTGTATTGCCTTCGAATTTTATTATTTTATAACATACTCAACAATGCTTCAAGCAAATTACCAATTACTTTTACACACATATATATATATATATATTTATATATAAATATATATATATATATATATATATATATATATATATATTATATATATATATATATGAAGATACGAGAAAACCTGTTTTCTGTACTTAGTAATTTAACTAATTCAAATTATATATTATTTCCTCTTTATTTGGAGGGTGGACCTGCATAAGTTATATTGCATTACGTTAAATTTAATTTAATCACAGATATAATTAATCTAATTCGATCTAATTAATAGATCGAAACACTGCAGCATCGGCCAATAAACTCACCACTTAACTCATCTAAACCTGTGTTTTTCATTCTTTCTTAATATACTACATACCGTCGGATTCACTTCCTTTTCTTCACATATATATATATATTTATATAAGAGAGAGAGAGAGAGAGAGAGAGAGAGAGAGAAGAGAGAGAGAGAGAGAGAGAGAGAGAGAGAGAGAGAGCAACGTGTTATGTCTAAAAGAGACTAATATTTTCGAAAAAGAATATTCATTGCTTAACGATCATCATCATCATCATCATCATCATCATAATGTAATGCTATCAGCACGGATATCTACAACAATCACTGGCCTATCGTCTATGTCGTTCATCGCTCTTGGAGGTCATCTGTGTAGCATCCAGAATCTGTGCAGTGCTGACCAATGTCGATTTTGCTGGACGGCCCACACTGGCGTGCCCAAGTGCAAGTTTCCAGTGGAGAATGTCGCTTATGAGTTCGTCCTTCCTTCTTCAGCAATGTTCGACATGTCAAGTTCGGCTTACTCGTATGGTTTGTGTGATAGGAAGCAAGTGGCCGTACAGTTGCTTTCGTGTGGGGAGTTGTTTCCACGATTTAAGATCGCAACCAACATTCTTGCGAAACTCACATCAAGCTTATTCTCTACTCATATGTGTAAGTAGTGCAGCCGTACAGTAACACTGATACAACTACAGCATAGAAAAATTGTCGCTTTAACTTATCCATGAGATCAGATTTCCATATGACTGATAATCTCTCAACTGCAAAACTATGCCTTCCCAAAGCATGCATTAACATCGCTTTCTGTGGATGAGATATAACTACCAACGTACGTGAACTAGTCGGCTGATTTTAGAGGCTTACCGACGAGTGTTGAGATGCCTCCTTTCCTTTTTAAACCGGATTAAAACTTGTAAAGTTTTAAGTGCCATCTTTGACTAGTTGAAAAGGGCTTAAAGAAAGTCCTATGTTATGGAATCCTTTGGTGATCCTTTGGTAAGCGTATAAATCCTATCCTGCGTATTGGTAAAGGTCCAGTGATTTAATCCTATGTACGTCGTCTATGAACGTTGCAGTAATTATGACCAGTAGGGGAGTTAAGTATTGTATCAGCCTCAGAGTACTGCCAGTGATTGGCCAAGGAATAGATCACATGGTCTCGCCTAGTCTATAAGTTAGGAGCGGAGATCTATTACACACCTTATATCACAAAATCTCAACAAAACTTTTTCTCTAAATTACTGAGATGGGGATCGATAATTAGTATTATTTAGATTATTCGACCATTAATTAACTATTGTCCGCATATTTATTGCTATCTGTACAACGTTTCTGCCAATGTTCCCGTGCTCAAGAAGGCTCCCTAGTCCGACGAGAAATACCTAAAGGAGGCCGAAGGGCACATCGGCCGAAAATCTTTACAGATGGAAATGAAGATGAGGACAATAGTCCGAATAATCCAAATATTACATTGAAACGTTTCTTTAAAAACCATTATCTTGCACTGTTGACACAGGTCTGAGAATATTTTCAATTTCATAATAAATTCTGGTAATAATAGGAAAAGAAAATGAAGAAAGAGAACAAATCAAAATCTAAAAAGTAAATAATAGAACGGCCATGTTCTTTTTTAGATGTTCAATGTATTGCGACTGTAAAAATAAAAAAAAAGAACTTAATAATCACCTTCATCAGCTGCGTACATGATGATAGCCAAATTCTTCTTACAATAGATTTGAATCCAAAGTTTGAAAAAAATAAAAGTAAATAAATGAAATATTCGAGTTGGATGGTATTAGATTATCTTCTCAATCACAACGCCGGCACGCACGTTATACGTCTGTGACAGCCATGTTAACTGAATGATTGCCGGAAGTGACCTTCTCAGCGCACCGGAAGTGTTGACCATGTGGAAGGTGAAGGTAAGCGAGGTCAGCAGTAGAAGAAAAAGGATTTACTTTTGCTACAACACACGCATCTGCAGAGAGTGAGTGCGCCTTTTGCTTGCTTGCTGTAAGGATGTGCCAGAGTTCCTCGTAGAAGGCGTAAAGACTACTTCTATAATACTCGAATGAAAATAGTAATTAATGATCTTGTTCCGGCTCTGAAACGCATCTAACTAACCTAGGATATTAAAAAAAGGTTTGCAAAGAGGACCGAATTTATAAAGGGAAAATTCCCGAGGATCAATGGTTCTTTTTTATATTTTTGAACCACAAAACTCCATGCAAATATACACTTGTGTGTTGTTGATAGCTATTCCGGAAATCTCGGATTTTCTAGTCGTCCCATCCTAAACTGTTAGAATTTGTGTGGCCATTTTTAGGCTGCAAGTAAGAGCACTTTACAGTGGAGATCCTTGATATTCCTTATAAGTTAGGTAGAATCCTTTGGTTGTTCCTCGGTATTCCTTAGTGTTCGGTAGAATCCTTTGATTGCTCCTCGGTATTCCTTAGTGTTCGGTAGAATCCTTTCGTTGCTCCTCGGTATTCCTTAGTGTTAGGTAGAATCCTTTTCTTGTTCCTCGGTATTCCTTAGTGTTCGGTAGAATCCTTTCGTAGTTCCTTAGTGTTAGGTAGAATCCTTTTCTTGTTCCTCGGTATTACCTAGTGTTCGGTAGAATCCTTTGGTTGTTCCTCGGTATTACTTAGTGTTCGGTAGAACCCTTTCGTTGAGCAGAGCCCTTGGCTGCAAATCCGTTCGTCAATGTCGAATACGTGCAAATGAATGGCTTTCAAGATCGGTGATTACATACTTAACTAGCCACGTATTCGATCTGTTGATTGGCTGGCTTTAATCCACGCGCCCACGCAGAGTCTATAAGTTTAAGTGGTGGACTTCAACACACTTTATATGTGAAAATATTCCAATATAAACAAACACCAAAAGGATTTTGATAAAATAATTCATCAGAAGCAAAAATGTCCATAAAACATTGTTAATGATTACAAATACCCGAAAGAAGAAAAAAAGTGTGACGTTTTCAACTTGTCTGGCGAATTTAAGTATTCCGGTCCAAATAGATGGTATAAGCGCAACTTCTTAACATCAAGCCATATTCTATAAGATTCTCTTAGCATAACATGTTTGGTTTGGTTTGTTTAATGGTATAATAACCCTGTGGGTTATTTAATGCCAAAAACTGTTAAACTGTGAGATAAAAGTTGGTACTCATGTTTCCTTTACAGGTGTATATTTGTAGATAATTTCGATGATGTAGTCTATATCTTATTCATAATTTTCAGTATATGCTTATTTTCTCAAAAAAGATTAAATGTCATCCATGCAAATCGCCTGAGGCAAATCGGTAGATAACATTTTGCAATCTGAATCCCATCCCAACAAGGGAAGACAATTGCTATCTATTTGGGTTTCAGAAAAATGTGGTTCTCTATTCTTGCAGCCTTTGATAAAAATCATGAAATCACCACACTTAGAGGCAAGAAAGATGAGGTTTCAGATTAAGCCAACAAAAATAAATAAGTTTTATTAATTAATTAATTTAAAAAGATAAACGAGTAAAATTTGTCTCACATAATGGATGATAGAAAGAAAAACAAACACAAAAACAAATGGAACATTGAAAATGTAGTTATGATTGTAATCAAATATTTAGAAATTGGTTTGAAAATCTCATAGGTGAGTAACTACTGCTATAGTGGACCATATATAATATATTATAAGACCGAAGCTGCGGGCTATAGGAAATTTTACCATGGGCTATAATCGGCCATGGGACCAAACTTTGGAGATGCCAGATCTAACCACATCAGTAACGGGATGTTAGATATATCTTGACGCTTATATACATTTGACCGGCTCCGAGCTGGACTGATCTGAAGATTGCAATTTAGAGATGACTGGACTCGGGTTTAAAAAACACGGAAGGTTGCTAAAAGCCTCCAGCACGGTTGTTTCTTGAACTTAACAATGTTTCTTGCTTTTCACGCGATTCTGTGAAATTTTGATTATATCCAAGATTAATAAAAAGACATCATTTTTAAATATTCGTGTCAAACCCCGTGCAAGAGACATACGTAAAATATTGATATTATTTCTGATAAAGAATATTGAAAGTATTTCAGGATTAATTGCCCAACACACACTCAATCACAAACACCCACACCCATGCACAAACACACACACACATACACACACATAACAACACACACACACACACACACACATATATATATATATACAAGGTGTGTGAAAAAAGTCTCGAGATTTTTTGTACTTTTTTACACACCTTGTAACCTAACAAAATATCGTTCCATTCATTAATATTTTCAGAATACAAGGTGTGTCAAAAAGTACCAAGTTTAAAGCTGAATGGACGAAGATAGAAATGAACAATGAATAGAGCGTTAATTTTTTTTTCAGAATATAAGTTGAGTCAAAAAGTATAAAAATCTCCATACTTTTTTAACACACCTTGTATATTGTGGTTCTTTGACTTACGAGTTTGATTCGTCCCATTGTTGACTCAATTTACTCGTATGTCAGATAAATTTTTCCCTTTGAAATGAATTGAAAGTTAATTAATTCGTTCCACTCACCCCCCCCAAAAAAAAACCCCAACTATTTTATTTATCAAATTGCACTGTATTGTATAAAAACATAATACAATAGAACGTAATCAATTATGTGTTGTAATATGATTTAAATTTTTTACAAACTATTTTTCTTCGGCGTAATAAATTTGAAAACTCAAATGTTTTTGATGAACTCATGAACATAACGGTATCTGAAGCTCGCTCGTACGTCAAATTCTAACTCTTAATACAAAGCAGAAAATCGACTGCGTGACAGTTCGTAACTCAGAAAACTAGTAAGGTACCACGATTATATATATATATATATATATATATATATATATATATAGAGAGAGAGAGAGAGAGAGAGAGGGAGGAGTATTTACCTCGCATCCACGTATGCAGATATTGACACAAGGTCGTTTAATGTGGGAACACGACACGAGCCGAAACTCATGGAAGTCGGGTGCAAAAAAATGCGTCGATCCCCTCAAGAGTGCGCCTCAGACACTGGGTAATAAACCTAGCTCTACCCTTTATTCAAGGAGAAGTTGTTGCCTTGTGGGGGGGGGGGGAATTTGATTACGCTGTTAATATTCACTAATTGTCCAGTGGCCGATCCTCGACACGATAGAACGGGTTATTCTCAGAGAGAGAGAGAGAGAGAGAGAGAGAGGAGAGAGAGAGATTAATTTAGGTTAATTTTTGTCGACAGATTCATGTTACAAGAAAAACGTGGCTAGTGATAAGCGTCCATGTAAATCATTCATAAAAACAAACGAAGTCTTTTTAAACGAATCGATCTCTGACTAAGATAATCATTAAAAATCTCAATTATATTTTATTTCCCGTTTTTCAAAGAATGGGAATTTATCTCTTCACCTAAATTTTGACTGTAAATATTTTGTTTTCTGTTTATAATATTCTGCGAGAAAATTAAAACGACTAAAAGATTGTCACATCAATGGGTTAAAAGAAGAAAATGAGTTAAAAATGTGTTTAAAAAATTGAGTAAAATTTTTTTTCAATATTCATCAAGAATAAATAGAACAAAACGTCTTCGGCATAAAATAAGCCAACAAGGGTTGACATGCCGTCAACTCCGAAATAAGAATAAAAGAGAGAGATTAAAAGATTTGAGCCCAATCCAAGTTATGTGAATGCTTCTGTGGTTGTGTCTTCGTCTGTGTCCTTGTGTATATTTGCGATCTGTTCTGCAGACCAAGACCTGAAGCCATTAACATCAGAAACTCTACTGGCGATTAAGATAGGTTTTTTTTAACCTAGGTCAAAGAGACATGCTTTGAAAAACAAACAAACAAACAAACAAACAAACAAAAACACCAGATGAAACACAAGAGAAAATATCATTTTGGTTTTTGTAGAATGGTCAGTTGTCAATGATCAGCTGTGCAAATCTGCACACGCACAGAGATTTGATGAATTGTATTTAGAAAAGTATCGTTGGGGGCTAGATCTTTCTTTATATTTTCAAATGTAGCCCGTGATGTAATGGTTATCGTCGTAGGAAATGCACTCGTCGATTCGAGTTCAAATCCTGTACGAAGCTATTCGCATTTCACATGGCGCTAATACGCCTGGCAAGGTTATGCCTCCAACTAATCTTCCTCTCGCTATGGGAAAATAGTAGGACAGACCTTGCACTCTATCTTTGTCTAGGTAACTAGTCGAGGAGAAAGAAAACTCTAAACACAAACCTGTTAAAATCCGCTCAAGAAATTGACCTTGTGTCTTTGTCTTAATGTACATGTAGTGAATTATGCTAAAAATATGAGTCGGATTAACATAGATGTTCTAGATTCGCCACTGATGAGAACAAGAATCTTCATTTTTCCTGTTTCCATAACTACATATGCTCAATGTTTTTTTTTTTATATTGACATTGTCTGAAATTTTGTTAAATCTTTAAAATAATTACTGTATATCTCTTCACATTTTTATCAGAGAATTTCATTTAGTGTACCCTCTAACTTCCTCGTGTGATTGTTGTACACTGATAAAAATATTTTTAAAAATTTGACCCTCTTTAATCGGATGAATTTACATATCCGAATGTCAAGGGTTTTTACAGATTAGGATAATGATTCGTTCATGAATAACTTATATTTTAAAAACATTTACATATCGGAATAATGTATATTAATTGTTCCCAATGCTTTATCTGCAGATAAACATAAAATGTTATTAATCCTGTTACAAAAATAAAATAAAATAAAATGAAAAATAAAATAAAAACATGGCATTGAGAGTTACGATGAAGACACACTGAATCTACAATTTGTTTCTTATTTTCTGTTTATTGGTGGTATTGTTGAAATACAACTAGGAAGAAAGAATAAGGATCATTGATTTATTGCTGAATTGCAATCGGGAACTGCCGGTTTAGCTCAGTCGGTAGAGCATCTGCCTCGGAATTACACGTTTCCGACTTCGATACCGGCCCTCGCCGACGCAGTGCATGAGTAACACAGCTTTTATTTGTTCAGTACACTGGTAACAGCTCCGATTCAGAACTCAAATGAATCTCTCTGGTATAGTCGTAGTGAAAAAGGGATAGAGTCCCTCGCAGTGTGGCTGATACCGATAATTGGCCAATAGAACGTTATGTATAAACTGTAATCAGTTCTGAAAAAAAATGAACAATACATATTATGATATTTTCCTCGTACCCCACGTGTACGGGTCAGGCACAAGGCCCTATTAATATGGGACAACCCACAAGCCGAGACTCATGGGTGGCGGGTGAAAAAATTGCGTCGATACCGTTGGCATTACCCCTCAGGCGCTGGGCAATAAACCCAGTCCCACCCCATTAAATCGAGGGGGCAGGTATTGCCTGGGGGGATGGCCCCCTGGGATCGATGCCGTTAATTATAGCAATCCCCACCCGAGGGGCAGGTTTGCATTCAATACATATTATTGTTGCTACACAGGAGATCTTAAAGCAACAATTCGAATGTCAGTATTGGAATGAGTATAAAAACAGAAACAACTTTTATATTTAAAACAAGGCAAAACTCAGTTGCAGGAGCATATGAGCTTTTTGTTGTTTGGTTTATTATTGGTTGAATTCTGCGGTATATCAACCCTTGTTGGGTTATTTTATGCCGAATACATTTTGTTTGATTCATTCTTGTTAAGCATTCAATGTTTTGAATTCAGTTTTTTAAACACATTTTTCTATTCAACCCATAGATGGGACTCTTACAGGTACTACCACTCCGGGTCAGAGTGGATCTGAGACTAACGGCGATGAAGGAGTACTCCATACTCCCCAGAGCTCCAAAATTGGAACTTCACCATTAAATGCAGTTAATATAATGCCCAGGACACTACGACCCTCAATCACTGCCTTCTAGCACACAGAACACGTGTCGAGTGGCGGAAGTGGGGACGTACCATATTCTCGAAGGAAGCGGGTTAGGCTTTGTTTGGTGTGTAGGACTTTGATCTAAGATCGAACCCGCGTCAATACTTAGAAGAAGAAGAAGAAGAAGAAGAAGAAGAAGAAGAAGAAGAAGAAGAGTCAACAGTGACGTGACAACAAATATAGAAGAAAAGGGAAAGAAAAAATATTAGTCTGCTAGTAAGCGTTGGACTCGTTTTTGTGCCCCCTCAACAAAGATTTTTTGTGTTAAATTAAATGTTATTTTTCCCTCAACAATTTTCCATAAGGGAAATAGTATTGGGACAATCATATGTGTTCTAAGCACATCATATATGTGGAGCAATCATGAGCAATCATATATGAGGAGGAAGTGCGTGGTGTAATGGTTAAAGTCATGGGAAATGGACTCGTCGACCCGAGTTCAAATCCTGGACGTGGTAATTGCATTTCACTTAGTGCTACTACCCTTGGGACAGGTATGAATTCTACTAACCCTCCATCTATGGGTAAATAGTAGGGCAGTCTGGGCTCTTTAACCTTGGTTAGGCAACCGATCTAGGAGAAGGAAAACTCTATATACAAACCTGTTAAACTCCGGTTAAGAAATTGACCTTGTGTCGCATCCTGAGGGGTTGGTAAATATATATATGTGCTAAGTCTTAACATGAGCAGCCGATTGATCAGAGTGGTCCTCTCCGACCAGTCATCTAGACTAAGTATGAGATATTTTATCAACCCATGGTATCAAGTAATTCTGACTCATAAGCAAAATTTGATATGAGATTAAATACAAAAGCGAATATAAATTCTGAAAAAATAGGCTACCTGTATTGGAGAATGAAGCAATAAAGAATAAAGGTTGATTTATCAAAGATCAGGAATCTTGAAAAGCTACCAAATTGGTTAACTGAGTGAGGAAGTCAGGCATGATGTTTGCATCACAATAACAAATCACTGTGAAACAAAATTATGTTAGTCAAGCAATGTAATACCGCAAATAACAGCAAGTGAATAAATTCATGGAACAGAAACACACAACACATAAGCTCATAATCAGAGGCATATAAAGAATTCTACACACATACGTGAGTGCGCATATCTGCCAAGCAAAAATGTGTACGTATTTAGTGAATATCTATCTATTCTATCTCTCTCTCTCTCTCTCTCTCTCTCTCTATATATATATAATATATATATATATATAATATATATATATATTAATATATATACTATCGAGATAGGAGGGTTGGAGTAAAATCCGATAGTATGAGGTAAGGTAAAATAAAAAGTGGACAAAAAATAATGACTCAAACAAGTAGAAGTGGGAGATGAATATTTCGTTCCGCTTTCGCGAGGAACTTCATCAGTCTATTTATTCAAAACAAGGTACGCACATTTGTATTCATAGAAGAGAAAGTAAGTTGGTGATATATATCCAAACACAAATTTGGAGAGTTATGTCCATTTTTAGAATAGACATAACCCCGCCAGTTGTTGTAAATGTAAACACAAATTTTTGGGATTGGCTAACTTTAAGATAGTCCACATTTCTTCAAAATTTCAGAAAAATTGAAATGCAAAATTTTTTTGAAATTAGAAAGATGCTTTGGTTCTGAGCAAATATCAAACTATCTTTTTGGTACAATTAATTTTCAATATATGTGAAATGATAACAGAAACAAATTTTGTCGTAGGCGTAGTGTCACATCGGGATATTGATCGTGCTATGAAAAAGTCAGAAATCATTAATAACTTAAAATTGCTTGATTTAAGACTTTTCTGATAACATGTTTAGATTCCTAGGGGTGAAATGCTTTTGTAAACCAATTTTAGTAGTAGGAAAGCATTAGAACTCATTTAACAGACTAAAATAGGTTACAAAAAGTCGCCATTTTTTGTGAACCCACTCAAATTGGCAGAGATAAAAATTGACATAACTCCGCCCTTTTTTAGAATTGGAAGCTCAAATGCTGGGGACTGTCTAACTGTATCATAACCTACACTTGGACAAAATTTCAGAAAAATTAAAGGGGATGGGTGACATGACCTTGATGATTTGACATAAAATATATATATATATATATATATATATATATATATAAAGAAGGAGTTGGAGTAGGAGGAGAAGTAAAATCGCAAAAGAAGATACAACAATAACAACAAAAACAAAACATTAATAATAATAATCACTACTACTACTACTACTACTACTACTAATAATAATAATAATAATAATAAAATTCAATAACAATAATAATAATAATAATAATCAATAATAATAATCAATAATAATGATAATCAATAATAATAATAATCAATAATAATAGTAGTAATAATAATAATAATAATAATTGCTGCACAGTATAATGCCATAAGGACAAACTATATCAAAGCAAAAATTGATAAGACCCAACAAAATAGTAAATGTAGACTATGCGGTAATAGAGATGAGACCGTAACCCATGTTCTATGCGAATGTAGCAAACTAGCAACGGGAGTACAAGACTAGACACGACTGGGTTGGGAAGGTGATCCACTGGGAATTATACAAAAAATTAAATTTTGACCATACAACAAAATTGTATATGCATAAACCAGAATCTCTTCTTGAGAACGAAACGCATAAAATTCTCTGGGATTTTGAGATAAAAACGGATCACCTTATCCCACCAAGAAGACCAGACCTAGTGTTGATTAACAAAAAAGGAAGAACTTGTCAACTGGTGGATCACAGGGTGAAGCTGAAGGAAAACGAAAAAATGGACAAATACTTGGACCTTGCCAGAGAACTGAAAAAGTTATGGAATATGAAAGTGAAAGTGATACCAATTGTAGTTGGTGCACTTGGAACGGTCACAAAAAGATTGGAAAAAAGTTTGGAAAATCTGGAAATCAGAGGGAGAATCGAGACCCTCCAAAATACTGCACTGCTGCAATCTGCCAGAATACTCAGAAGAGTCCTGGAGAACTGAGGAGACTTGTTGTCACTCAGACTCCAGTGAAAGGCCATCAGCTAACGCTGTGAAAAACTCAAAAGGAGTGAATAATAATAATAATAATAATAATAATAAGAAGAAGAAGAAGAAGAAGAAGAAGGAAGAGGAGGAGTTGGAGGAGGAAGCCGAGAAGTAAAATCGCAAAAGAAGATGGAACAACAACAAAAACAAAACAATAATAAATAATAATAATAATAACTGAAAGCGAAATCAGCTAATAAACTAAGGCGAAAGTTATTGACCTTTATGAGAAAGTGAATGTCACCTATTTATTGATACTGGAAAGATTTTGATTTGATTTTCCAAGTTCTGAACATCAGGAATAGAGCAAAAATTGGCAGAATGCTCTCCGAAGAATTAATAAGTAATGCAACGCCATTATTTACAGAAGGACGAACAATTCCTTTGTTTAGACATTGGTAAAAGATTCCATTATTCTATAACTCGAACAATAATCACTCATGCTGGTATTTGGTGAATACGGCAACATTGGCTGATAAGTCATAAATCTCTGTGTTTGTGTGTGTTTGTGTGTGTTTGTGTTTGTATTTGTGTGTGTGTGCGCGCGCGCGTGTGTGTGTGTATGCGTGTGTGTATGTATGTATGTATGTATGTGTGTATGAAGTGCTCTCCGAAATTTCGGAGATTATTCCTCCGAACGTAGTATGGTTTTCAGTTATAATCTTTTATTGACAGTAACAACGAGTTTCCATACTACATTTCTATACTATCGAGAATGACAGTTGAAATAGAAGGTTTTCATGGTTACGGCCTTTTGATGCCGTGCACATCCTCAAAACGGGTTCCCTTGATGACCATCTTGAGCTTGGGGAAAAGGGAAAAATCACATAGAGCCTGACGGGCGAGTAGGGAGGTTGTTCCAGCATAGTGATATTCTTCTGAGTCAGGGACTCTTGGATATTCAGGGCAGTTTGGGCTGGCGCGTTGTCATGGTGAAGTACCCTCGAGTTGTCCTGCCACATCTCTCGCCTCTTTTCGCGCACTGAAAGAAGAAAACGCCACAGTATCTCTTTGTATACATACTGGTTGATCGTCTGGCCCTGTGGCAAGAACTCGCAGTGCAAGTTTTCTGACATACTGAAATTTTTCTGACATACCTCGTGTGTAATAAAAAAGTATTTTCGATTGTTTCTTTCAAAGTAATTATATAATCAAAACGCATGTTGTTAGGTATTATTTAGCACTAAATTTTACAGTATGAAAACTGTAAAAAAATTATTAGAATCGCCAAATTATGGGTTCGGATGTTCTGTTGTTTGCAATCCAGTTGGTTAATCCTAGTTTGTAGGTTTCCTCAGTAATATATAGATATAATTCTGTAGTGAGTTGGTAATGCTAGTCTGGCAGATTTCCTCTGTAATATATCAGTCAAAGTCTGTAGTGACTTGGTAATTCTAGTCTATAGTGCTCCTTGTAATATGTATGAGTTTAAGACTGTAGAATTCCTCTGATGTTATTCCAAAAGATAGATCTTGCTGACAGAAAGTTCAACCAGTAATTGATTTGCGGAAAGTTGCAAACGATCTTAAATGCTTTCTCTCCTCGTATCTCATTGACCAATTTCTACCGTAAGTGCCAGGTGTTGTTGAGGAAGTTCATAAATATAAGAGACAATTTTGCGTACATTTCATACCTGTAGAAAATCCAACAACAACTCACAATGGTTTTAACAGGCATTGAGTAAATCGAATTGGACATAATAGAATACTTACTTTGGGTTGTTATACAAGGTGTATCCTAAAAGTATCGAGATTGAAGCTGTATTTACCAAGATAAAAATGAACAATGAATAGAACGTTAATTTTTTTTTCAGAATACAAGGTGTGTCATAAAAGTGCCGAGTTTGAAGCTAAATTCACCAAGACAGAAATGAACAATGAATGGAATGTTAATTTCTTTAGAATACAAGGTGTGTCATAGAAAGTGCCGAGTTTGAAGCTTTATTTTTCCAAGATAGTAATGTACATGAATGGAACGTTAATTTTCTTCTGAATACAAGGTGTGTCATAAAAGTGCCGAGTTTGAAGCTGTATTTACCAAGTTAGAAATTAACAATAAATGGAATGTTAATTTGTTTAAAATAAACGGATTCTCAGAAAAGTGCCGAGTTTGAAGCTGTATTTACCAAGATAGAAATGAGCAGTAAATGGAACGTTAAATCTTTTCAGAATACAATGTGTGTCAAAAAGTACAAAAAATTTCGATACTTATTCGACACACCTTGTATGTACGTAGTTTTGATTTGGTTTAGTTTGGTTTGGTTTAGTTAATATAATATCAACCCTTGTTCGTTATTTAATGCCAAATCTTATTCTTTTTTATATATTTGTTTGGGAATTGTTTGTAGGTAAATATTTTGTTTTTAAAATTGTTAGAGTGTGAAACAAAAGTAGATAATCAATTTTGATTTACAGATGTATTTTTGAAGAACTCATTTTTGATCGATTTGACCTATAGATGAGATCCTAACAGGTACTACCACTTCAGAGTGAACCTTGGAGTGATTGGCGTACTCCAATCTCCTCAGAGTCGAAGTAATGGGTTTCACCACTAGATGCAATCCAATGTATTTTGGCCACAGGTTTCGCTAATGTAGAGTTGGCAAATCAATAATGACTAATTATGTTCGTTTTTATTGTACAATGCTCCATTTGATATAATAAGTCTAAATTAAAATCAAACTTTTATTCAAACTTAGGGTGTACATATTTATGAACTATTCGGACTATTGTCCCCATCTTTATTGTTATTTGTGCAATTGGACACATGGCTTAGTGGATAAGCGAGTTAGGTTAAGACAGTTCTAAGTGACAATTATCTCTGGATTCCGGGTTCAATCCTGAATAGAGGCAGTAACATAGAAAAATAATTAACACAACTCCTATACCAGCTATGGTTAGAGGAATGAGAACAGGATGCCCCCGTGGACTGAATAAGGGGTTAGGTTTAAAGTTCTGTGATGGCTCCCAATTACGACAAGAAGGTTCCCAACTACGACAAAAAAGTTCCCAAGTCTGAAAAGAAGGTTCCCGAGTCCGTCAAGAAATACCTGAAGAAGGCCGGAGGGCATATCGGCCGAAACGTTGTACAAATAACAATAAAGATGGTGACAATAGTCCGAATAACGCAGATAATACATAGAAATAACATTGAAATTCTACTTAGAAATTCCAGCATTTGTAAATATCAAAAGTAAACAAATCAATAGAACATGTTTTTGTTTCCCCCTCTACCCAGTTGATGCTGGTTAGCTGCTTCTAGTAATATATAAATATAATGTTACTCATTATCAAGTGTAATGGAAGCTGAAAATGTCATTTAAGTGATATGAATAACACGAATTACCATGAGCATGAATGAACTTTCTATACCAATCTTAATAAGCAATCTTACCTGTCCCTACATCTCCACCGAACGCAGGTAAGTAAGATGAAATTACACATGTGGTCCCTGGGGGACTTCCGTCGAGGCAGAACCGACACTCTTACCTAAAAGAGGTAAAGGACAAGTTTATTGCCTGGTGCCTGAGGCGTCCCAACAGTGGAATTCTGATGGGACTACGCATTTTGCCACTGGTCATCGCATGGCTTCTATTCGTGCATGGCTCCACGCACAATAACGACTTTGCGTTAATCCGACCCCGGTGGGGCCCGGTGGGGGCCCCGGTGGGAGACCCGGAAAATAAAGCTAATCTTATAAATATTCCAATTAGTCTGGAAATTGATTTATTCCTCCTAATCAAACTGACTCTCTGATAATGACAATTTAGCAACAAACGTATCGATCTACCAATTTCTGAATCGCAAACACTAGCACGAGGTCTCTTTCGGTTAACTGGAGGGATAAATTATTAGCCTAGCGAAGAAGGTAGCGTCAGAAATGTGAAAAAACAACAATACAAAAACATACACACACACACACACATATATATAAATATATATGTGTGTGTGTGTGGTCTGTTGTGTGTGTTGTGTGTGTGTGTGTGTATGTGGTGTCTATGTTCTGTGGTTGTGTATGTAATACGTATAATACTGTGTGTCTTGTGTGTGTATAGTGCTGTGTATGTGCATGTGTATGTGTGTGGTGTATGTGTGTCTTGTTTGTGTGTTGTGTGTATGTGTGTGTGGTGTATTGTACGGTTGTGTATGTAAGTGGTATATGTGTGTATTGTATTGTGTGTGTTGTGTGTGTGTCTGTATGTGTGTGTCTGGTGCCCTGTGTTGTGTGTGTGTGTGTGTGTGTGTGTGTGTGTGTGTGTGTGTGTGTTACGGCGTGCGAGCGTAAGTGTGAAACCGATTCAAAGCATTACGCGCCAGTTTTGATTTCCGAATGTATAGTATGTTTTTTTTTTTTGTTATTTATATGATTTTTTTTTTTCATATTTACACTTAATGTTATCAATATGAATGTTCATAAACAGAGCATGAGAAGAATTCTTCAGTAAAAAATTTGAAAAAAAAAGACGTGTTCCACTATTTCTGCATTTGAAAACAATAGTGAAAAATCTTCAGCACTTAAGCCACAAATATTTGCGTTTGATTTATTACGGATCCTCCCAATGTCACCGAGTCCTTTTCTTTGAAAATGATTCTTTTTTATTTAGGGTATCATAAAATCAAACGGATTTAGGCTGTGATATAACCGGCATGATCTGATCCTTATTTTTCCTGTATTTGTATTTTCTCAAGAGTTTCGTAAATTTTAAACAATGAACAAAAACCTTTAATAAATATAATCTGAAGCGTTTATAAATACAATAAAATTACAACCGAGGTGCATTATTTTATTTAAAATGCACATTGACATAAGATCTAAGGTGTTTGGAATATGAATAATTATGGGTTTACATTATACTGAAACAGAGTGGTGGTTCATTTCGCTTTCCGTCAGGGAATAATAATCTTAATTTCTCGTCTATTTCTCTAAACTTACTCTCTCTTCTTCTTCTCTTCTCTCTCTCTCTCTCTCTCCTCTTCTCTCTGCTTCTCACTCTCTCTATATATCAGTATATATATTAATATTTATATCATTAGTAATATACAATTATACATCTATGTATAGATATTTGTAAATATATCTTATTCACCTACATAGGTTAACTTAGGCATTTTGATATCTCTTATCATTATAATTGCAAATTTCTAAAATTGTTTTAATTGCAATTATAAACGTAAGAATTTCTATTTCTCTATTGTTTATAAAATTATATATTTATATAATAGTCTGTTGTATTCATGTAATGTTGATTGTTATCTATATATATGCTCAAAATATGTATATAATTATGTGTGTGTGTGTTATATCACATAACTAAGTAACTTATGTAATCTATTGTTATAATTATTATATATATAGTATATATATATATATATATATATATATAATGTGTGTGATAGTATGTATATATGTATATATATATATTATATATATTATAGTTATATAGGTAGAGAGAGAGAGAGAAGAGAGAGAGAACAGAGAGAGAGAGTAGGAACTCATCCTAACAGAATAGTCACACATATAATCGTCAAATTATATATGTGAATTTTATGTAAGCACATGAGTATGGGTTCAATAATTTCCTGCATGTCCCGTTGTGTAACACGTTGAAGTAATTACTATTGTATCACGATGGATATATATATATAATATATATAATTATATATATATATATATATATAATATATATATTATGGGAGTAGATGTGGAAAATAAATCCGACAATATTAGAAAATTGGAACAAATGTTCCGAAAATAGTTTAAAGAAACGAAATGTTTAAACATCGATAAATAAAAATATATATATATATATATATATATATATATATTATGTGTGTGTGTGTGTGTGTGTGTGGTATTGTGGTGTGTGTGTGTGTGTGTATGTATGTATGTATGTGTGTGTGTGTGTGTGTTTATATCTTACATATATATACATAATACCACGTTTTTTAGATTTTATGTAACGGGCAGTGAAATTTATATTATATATATATATATATATAATATATATATATATATATATATATATATATATTATATATTATATGAGGTATTTGTTTAAATGACAAGCGCCAACTGTTGCAGATTATTAAATCTTAAAAATGTCTTTGAACTTTATCCAGCTCTTTATTACATGTGTAATCAATCAACCGTTTCATACCGCTTAAAAATCCTTTGATACAAATCCTGAGGCTCGGAAAATGGGTTTGTCATGAATGCACGGGAATTAACATACGTCGGGAGTTAAAGAGTTATCGTTTTATTCTTCTGCTCATAAAATATCTTTTTGTTTTTTTGAGACAAGGGAATGGATTAATTATGAGAAACGGAAACGAAAAAAAATATTATGGCTCGATCCGGAACAAACTGTTAAAAGTTTCAGACGTAACCGAATCCAATTGGAAATAAAATATCCTCTATCTGTTTATTGGTCAACGTAAATTCTATATTGCGAGATGCTTGAATTTTCATAAAATCTTATTGAGCAATTGTCCCGTAACGCATTACACACAGAAACACACAGAGACACAGAGACAAGCACATGCATATACATACACAGATGCACACACACACACACACACAGACAACACACACACACACTCATACATATATATATATATATATATATTATACATATTATATATATATATATATATATATTATTATAATATATATATTCCTAACACAACCTTGTGATTTATCTATATATATATATCATATATAGGTAAATCCACATGTTGGTGTTAGGAATTATTCTAAGTTGAGTCTTTTTTAACTACAGAAGGTTAAATGTGGTCTGGTCAAATTGAGAGCTCAATGTATGATAAATTATGTATTGATAACAGAGGAATATATTTGCAAAGTATAAAACTTAAAAATCGGTCATATAATATATTATATATATATATATATATATATATATATATGATAAGTTGTAAACACGGTTTGTTTGGAATGGCTTTTTGGCGACAATTTTTGGGAGAATAAGTGCTTAATTGGAGTCGTACCTAATTTTGAAAATTAATTTAAGAAGTCCGTTTGGTGTAGGGGTTATGTTATCGGCCTGTCAGCTTGGCAGTCCGGTTTCAAATCACGCACAGGGCGGTCTTCCGATCTATAGCTCTGCTGATGAGGCCTAATAGGCCGAAATGTACATACAGAAATTGATTTTTCTCGATTTGTTTAGCCATACATTTAAATTGGTATTCCCACCTAATTCATTATTGATTAATTAATTTTCAAAATTAGGTACGACTCCAATTAAGCACTTATTCTCCCATATATATATATATATATTATATATATATATATATATATTATATATATATATATATATGGACATACATATGAGCATCTTTAGACCGTTAATTATATTGGAGAGGGTTTTATATATTTTGCCTGATCTTGGAACAAACTCATGTTTAGCTCCTGAATATAAACACCTCCCGGTGTATCAATTAGAACTGAAAATAATTTATTTAACTCTTTGCCTTCGTGAATTATTTAATGATAAACCCATTAATAACATGGGCCTTTCGGGGCCTGTGTTTGTTAAGGAAATTAACGGCGTGATCCCCGAGGACCTTCCCTCCCACGCAATACCTGCCCCTTGTTTTAAAGGAGCCCGGCTGGGTTTATTGTCCACTGCCTTAGGCGCCCTCTTGAGGGGGAATACCGACAGGATCAACACATTTTCTGCGCCTGTCATCCCCTGAGCTTTAATGATAAAGCCATCCTTGTAGATGAACTAAAATTAAAGTCACCGGAGCCGCCCATTGTGAGTATCAGCCAGACAGCGAGGGACTCTATTCTTTTTTTCGCTAGCGCTAGACTAGGGGTACTTTTTCTTTCTTTTTTTTTTTCGTCTGGGGTGGTGTGCCACACCTACTATAAGCATCTGAGTTACTGTTGCTTATCTGATACATAAATGCAAAATATTCCATATTCCTAATCTCATTTCATTTTTCAGGAACGCCGATTGTAGTAGGATTGGGGTACTTTCTACTCACATAAATCCCCAAATGGGTTAGAAGGGGCTCCGTAGCCTTGGTCGGCAACCCATCTAAGTCCAGGAAAAGTCCGACACAAAACCTCTGCTGCCTTTCATGGAAAAGCTAGGAGAGTAAACCCTGAAAACAAATCGGGAGCCGGAGTCCTTAAGGTGGTGTGATGCTGAAATCCAGTGCTAATTGGAGACTGTGTTTACAGTTGCATCTTTTTCAAGGAAATCAATAGTGATGGTTCTTTTTATTTCCCTCTTTACTGAATACTGCTTGTAGAATTTTCTTTACCAGCGTTTCAAAGAATTTCGATATCATGAACTATCTTTTCGACTCAGACTCGTAGAGCCAATCTCATTTGTAAAGATTTTATTGTCCCAAAACATATTTGTCTGTAAACATTATCCACCCTCTTTTAAAGTTCACATGGTTTACACTTATCAGACTTTCTTTTGCTATGAGACAATTACAATTGCAGAGTTTACATTTATATAGTTTATGTGAATTTAGCTTTTTCAAAAATATTCCAGTTATTTATTGAATGACCTTCGTACATAATTTGTGGCTGATATCGAAATCGAATTATGTCATAGTCTGATAATATCTTTATATTTTAATATCCCATTCCTGAGCATTTCACTTAAATATAATCTTCCATATCTACATTTTTGGAGGCGCGTTGTATAATGGTTAGAGTCATGGGAAATAGACTTGTCGACCAGAGTTCAAATCCTAGACATGTCTGTTTGCATTTCACATATTGCTAATACCCATGAAAAAGGTATGAATCTATATATCCTCCCTCCAACTATGGGTAAAATATTAGGCTAGACTGGACTTTTTAACATTGGGTAGGTAACCAGTCTAGGGGGTTGAAATCTCTGAATTTGGAAACGTGAGGTTAGTCGTTGATTGGGTTTGTGGCACTACTTTGTGCACCACTTCTTTCCTATCGACTGTGCCAAAAAGTGAGGATTGTCCAATACAAGCCTTCACCATTATATACAAAACACTGAGGAGGTTGTGCATTGAATGAACCCTCACCGTCGAAATCGACGAGCGAGTCCATAAAAAGAAAAGAAAATAGCCAGTCAATCACCTGATAGCTGTAAGCTTTTCTTTCTTACCGACACACGTTTGCAATATGGCTTGATGATCTCATTATATAACATAAATTACCAGAATAATTTATTGAATGAATAGAGGAAATTAACTTTTTTATTGGTGCACGCAATTAAACCGAGAGGTGGTGTATATATATATATATTCATCCACTCCGACACAAGCAGGATGAAACAGAAGGTCAGATTTTAAAATTTTTAAACTGGTTTGAATTCGGTGTTTTCCTTTTCCTATGCCTGTTGCCATAACAAGGTTTAAGAACCCAATCAGTTTTAATCTTTAGCCATGATGGAGGGAGAACTCTTGGATTCTTACATTTCGCAAGGGTAAGAACACTAAGGGAAATTTAGACAGTGTCGGGTCGCTTGGTCTATCTCCGATGACCGGTAAATTAGAAGTAATGTAAGTAAAGTAAAGTCGACGGGGCGGCCTAAAGTCAGTATCAGCCAGTCAGCGAGGGAGTCTATCCCCTTTTCAATAGCGCTAGACCAAGGAGATTGTTTTAGCATCTGAGGTGGAGCGCCACACCTACCATCAGCTCCTTACTTTACCGCACAGATCCCTGTGCTACTCATACGCTGAGTTGGCGAGGACCGGTATCGAACTAGGAACCTTGTGGTTTCTAGCCGAACGCTCTACCGACTGAGCTATCCCGGCCCCTTATGTAAAATCCTAGAATATCACGGAAAATACTTTGATAAACAATAATGATGGAATGAATCTTTCTGAATGAAGTAATATAGAAAACTTTTCATCAACCTCATATATTCTATCGAATCAGAGTATTTCTTTTAGAAGTTTTGGTACAATTCTGTAAGTATCTGAAACTCTGTGATTAGCAATAGTCCGCTAGATTAAATCTAACATTACACTGTCAAGTGCCTGAAAACTACTTGTTTAAAGGTTTGTTTTGGTTTGTATAGCAAACCAACCTTCGAAGATTATTTAATGAAAAGTAATCCTTGTAGAAGAACAGTAGTGACATTATCAAACCCATAGTACGGGAGAAGGGGCTCATATTTGCCCAAGTGTTTTAGTCCGAAAGTTAACGTAATAGCGAGATTGACGTTTTAACCCAGCTACTACGATGTCGCAGTCCACTACGTTAATCCCTACACCAATGAACTCCGCCTGTTGAAATCGTGTTACAATGCTCTGAAATTATCAAAACGGACTGGTTTGGTAGTCTTTTAATGAGGTCCTAGATTATGAATTAAATAATTTTTGAACGAATAAAGGAAATGAATTATCAATAAAAAATGATCCTCTGGTATTCATTGTCCCCTAATAAAATTATTTCTGGACCAACAGATTACAAAAATTCGATCGTATCGGCTTTTATCAATACGAATCTTATCAAGTCTTTTCTAAAAAAATACCAGCTTTTCTGCTGCTCCAAAACCGTTTACCGTACCAAGGTTAAAGTGACAGCTGCTCTTCTATTTAACACTCGCTGGAGGGAGAATAGTTTCGGACTTACCTTTCCCAAGCGCTATGTGAAATGCAAACAGACTCGTCCGAGTTTTAAATTCAGGTCACCGTGGCTATTTCCGGCAATGATAAATAGAAACCGAACGCTTCTTTTAACAGCATATAGGGCAAAATTAGTGATTCCGAGGGTGGGCTGAAAATTCCATAAGCTGAAAATTCCATAGGCTGAAAATTCCATTGGCTGAAAATTTCATTTGATGACGTCATATCTGCTGTTGATTACTTTTTAAACTAATGGGATCCAAACACTGCAATACCAATTGAAGAAGTGTTTGAGCTGCAAAATGGATTCTGTTGAAAAATAAACCTCATTTGGTCACGTTTGGTCACATTCCATATGGGTATCTTGGTCGATAACGGCCCTCACCAAGTCAGGATATGAGTAGTGCAGAAATCTGTGCGGTAAAGTGAGGAGCTGACGGTAGGTGTGGCGCTCCGTCTCAGACGCCAAAACAATCTTCTTGGTCTAGCGCTTGTGAAAAGAGGATAGTCTCGCTCGCTGTATGGCTGATATCGACTTTAGGCCACCCTGACAACTTTTTTTTACTTATCTTGGTCGGACGATGAACTTTTTGGGCGATACTCGCAAAAAATTATCTTTTTCATCATTTATGGCAAAATACATAACGAAGAAAACTGTCATTTTGGGTGAGTCGAATGTTTTGCAATACTTTGGTAACATTTGGCACAATTTTGTCGAGCTTGTGAAAGGGACGAACCACACTGGGTAGTGAGATGCTGAACTCGACTGATACCCTCCGAGGGCTTCTTGCCGGATTTGCTTCTCTGACTTGAAGCAAATCCTCGAAAACCACGGTTGTAAGCTTACCTGACCTTTATCATTAAGGTTCTTGCAACCCGAGCAAAATTTCTCGAACCATCTGGTTACTGTGCTGTGATTAAAATATTTGATTGCTTCCGCGAAGTCATGGCCCAGTTCAAACGTTTAAAACATACATTTCTGATTTAGACTACGTAACAAGTTTATCTGAGCGGCTTTTAAATCGCGTATCTTCGCACTAACTATCATGAAACAACCAGCCATAGTGCATACCTACAACGCTTTAAACTGTATCGCACACGTGATATACGAGTCTCAAACTAGCACGTACCAAATTATCGTAATGCTTAGGAATCGCCCTTGAATTACAAAATCGTGTCCCATTATTAAAAGAAATTATCGCACAATTCATTTGAAAATTAGAATGAAAAATCAATTATCTAGTAAAAAGGAATATCTAAAAAGTCAACCATAATGAGGCATACAGAAATTGAACAATATGAATTGGAGGCGTCTGTCGTGTAATGGGCATGGTGACACAAATTCAAATCCTTGACGGGGCTGGTGGCATTTTCACTTAGCGCTAATACCCTTTGGAAAAGTATGAATCCAACTATTCAGGTATGTGTAAATAATAGGACAGACGGGGCTCGTTAACGTTGGTATGGTAAACGGTCTGGGAGAAGGAAAACTTTGAAGTCAAACTTCGCTAAAAATTGACCTTCTGTTATATCCTGCTCGTGTGGAAGGGTTGGGTAAATATCTAGATGCGCACAAATTTCCAACCATGCTTAAAAGAACCCTATAATATATATAAACACAAAAGGGGCAATTTGAATTTAATACATAAATTCAGTTATTTACTGTTGTAGGTGACTCACCTATGACCAGAACAATGGACTTACCCAAAGCTACTCAAGTGAGAAGTAGCAAATACATGTCTTCGTGTACGTTGTACCAATGAAACCCTCCTCATTTTGTACATTGATATATTGTTGAATACATCTGTTCTTTACTTTTATCTCCGTGTTGAGTATTTATTTATTGACCCTTAAACAGGTCATAACATTTACATTCTTATACATATATCTTTACATGTACAAATGAATTATTACTATTAATATCCAAGTGTTATATATTTTGGTCCATTCCAGGGGAAGTCACAGTGACGTAGTAGTGACGTGTTGGACTTCAATATCGTAGTTCTCTATTCTTTTGGTTTGGTTTGGTTTGTTTTGGTTTGTTTTGTTTTACGGCATATCAACCTCAGTGGGTCATTTAATGCCGATAAAGTTTTGAAATAAATCAATTCTTAATGGATAATACAATTTTTTTTATAAATACATTTTTCTATTTAACCCATAGATGGGACCCTAACATGTACTACCACTCCGGGTCACAGTAGACCAGGGAGCAATGGTGATGAAGGGTTGCTCCACATTCCCCAAACCTCCAGAACTGGAACCTCACCATCAGATAGAGTTTAACGTCATTCCCAGGACATGTAGACCCGCAGCCACCGCCTTCTAGCACCCATATGATAAAAAGGGGTTGGGGCTTGCCATAAGGGCAATAGGGTTGGGAAAATCATATAGGTGCTAGGGCTTGACGTGATCAGCCGATTGATCGGAGGGGGCCTCTCTGACCGCCCGTCTAGCCCAAGATATCTCTATTCTTTTCCTTCATAATATCTAGATCACTAAGTACTTTTCACATATCTAACGATGATACCGTGTATTTTACAAAATACATATAATATAATGAAGATTCATAAGTTTTCATCAAATGCAACCAAAAGTACGATATTGATTTTGACATTAATATATTCATGCTGATTTGCAGACGGACAATTCAGTTTATTATCAATTGGTACCGACTGTCAATTTGAGATAGTGCAAATGTATATATATATATATATATATATATATATATATATATATATATATGTGTGTGTGTGTGTGTGTGTGTGTGTGTTTTAATATATATATATATATATATATATATTATATTAAAAACACTACCGCTTAATAGAAGCAACAATATCATTACTGGAATATCGATTATCGGCAGACCATTGATCTCAGGAAAATAGCTGATGTACACATTTTTGAGAACACACACCGATACACACATGATACACAGCTTGGGTAATCTGATCTGTGTAGTAACAAAAATTATATATATATATATATATATATATATATATATATATATATATATATATATATATATATAATACATTCTACCAGGGAAAAGGTATGTTCTCAATCATCAGTGGGAAGAGTGATCAAGTTTGTAAGGTGATCTAGTTCATATTGCGTGATTATATAGGTGGCTGTATTGTATTAATATTGTGATTTGTTAATTCCTCTACTCTGTTTACTTTATAATTTTCTATTGCTTTTCTATCAGTTTTTAGCAATAATAATAATAATAATAATAATAATATAATAATAATAATAATAATAATTATTATTATTATTATTATTATTATTATTATTATTATTATTATTTACTCCTTTTGAGTTTTCACATCAGTGTTAGCTGATGGTCTTTCACTGGAGTCTGAGTGACAGCAAGTCTCCTCAGGTCTCCAGGACTCTTCTGAGTATTCTGGCAGATTGCAGCAGTGCAGTGTTCTGAATGGTTTCAATCCTTCCTCTGATATCCAAACTTTCCAAACCTTTTTCTAATCCTTTTGGGACTGTTCCAAGTGCACCAACTACAATTGGTATAACTTTCACTTTCATATTCCATAACTTTTTTAGTTCTCTGGCAAGGTCCAGATATTTGTCAATTTTTTCATTTTCCTTTAGCTTCACCCTGTGATCCGCTGGCACTGCAAAATCCACCAGTTGACAAGTTCTTTCTTTTTTGTTAATCAACACTAGGTCTGGTCTTCTTGCTGGGATAAGGTGATCCGTTTTAATTTCAAAGTCCCAGAGAATTTTGTGCGTTTCGTTCTCAAGAACAGATTCTGGTTTATGCATATACCATTTTGTTGTGTGGTCAAAATTTAATTTTTTTGCATAATTCCCAGTGGATCACCTTCCCAACCCAGTCGTTTCTAGCTTTGTATTCTCGTTGTGCTAGTCTGCTACATTCGCAAAGTATATGGTTAACAGTCTCATCTCTATTACCGCAAAGTCTACACTTACTATTTTGTTGGGTCTTATCAATTTTCGCTTTATTATTATTATTATTATTATTATTATTATTATTATTATTATTATTATTTCACTCCTGCTGATTTTTTCACACCAGCATTAGCTGGTGGTATTTCACTGGAGTCTGAGTAACATCAAGTCTCCTCAGGTCTCCAGGACTCTTCTGAGTATTCTAGCCGATTGCAGCAATGCAGTAATCTGGATGATCTCAATTGTCCCTCCAATTTCCAATTCCTCTTGCCTTCTTTCCAAGTGCACAACGACAGTTGGTATTACGTTTACCCTTATATTCCACAGCTTTTTTTTAATTCTCTGGCAAGGTCTATTTATTTGTCCAACTTTTCCTTTTTCCTTCATATTTACCCTGTGATCTGCTGGAACTGCAAAGTCTACAAGTTGACAAGTTCTCATGTTTTGTCTGGTCTCCTGGCCGGGATAAGGTGATCCGTCTTTATTTCGAAGTCCCAGGGAATTTTATGCATTTCATTCTCAAGAACAGATTCTGGTTTATACATATATCATTTTGTTGTATGGTCAAAATTTTATTTTTTGCATAATTCCCAGTGGATCACCTTCCCAACCCAGTCATGCCTAGCTTTGTATTTCCGTTGTGCTGGTTTACTACATTCGCTTAGTACATGGTCTATGGTCTCGTCTCAGTCACCACACGGTCTAACATTTACTGTTTTGTTGTGTCTTATCAATTTTTGCTTTGATATAATTTGTTCTTATGGCATTATTTTGTACAGCAATTATTAGTGATTAAGTTTTTCTCTTGAAGTTTCCTCTTCTTAACCATGTCCAAATCTTTTCATGTGCAACTTCTCCAATTCTCGTTTGAAGTATCCACATAATTGTTTTTCTGCACCATCTTTGTTTTCTTGTTTTCATTGTTTTTCTGATTGTCCATATGTTGCATCTGCTGTTATTGGCTGCCATGGGTAATCTTCCTTTGATCTTTTTTGTATATTCTTCGAATCCTCAGACTGCGGCATTTACACACTCCTCTATGTTGACAAGATCTCCTCCACCTTACTTACTTGGCACATATAGCCTATCTCTACCGACTGTAGGGTGTAAGACTTGTGCATTGTCATTAATTTTCTACTCCTTTGGTCGTTCTGTTTGCGTTCTTCTTTTGTCCATTCATGAATGGCCCAGAGAATCTAATAATGGGAAAGGCCCATATATTTATTTCTTTGGTGAGATTTCTGCAGTTGAGCTTGGTATCTAGGAGTTTTCTTGTTCTTCTGAGGTATTCTTTTTTTAAACTTTTTCTTTCATCCCTAACTGCTTGATAGTGTCTGCTTCTAAAACGTATCATTATTAATACTAGCAAATATATGCACCCTCCGGGTGCAAGTATTTAAGATTTAATGTAATAAAATATCGTATTAAATTAGAAAGGCTAATGAAACTAAATAAGAATACAGATAAAAAGATTTGAAACAGAGGGAGTATAATAAAAGATTTGAAACAGAGGGTGTATAATAAAAAATGGAACAACTGAAACTTACTCTTCCATCACTCTCGTCTTTCATTGTTATTTTTTCTAATTTAAGTATTTAGTTATAAGAGGAAGTAAAGAATAAAATGACAGTTATTTTGTCTTGTTAATGGATTTCATTTAAGATTCATTGAAGAGATTTTTGCTTATATTCATTAAAATAAAACCAAACAATTAGAAATCAATAATACTAAGCACATATTTATTAAATTCGATTTTTTAATATTAATATGCAAATTAGCCTTCCCGTTCACTCTGTAAACCGCTATTTTGTTGTATATATAAATATAATTGCATGTTTTCAGTACGTAGACATAGTTAACAGTATTAATAATGCAAAGCAATTTTATTAATAATTGAGGTTTAGATAAAAATAAAATCGTGGAGAATGTGACGTCAATAACTAAGAGAATTGTGACTTGAGTAGGAATATAGTTTCGGTTACAGACAGAAAAACGCACAATCTCCATTATAATAAGATTATTGATATCATTATTATTAGCTGTACTCGTAGTCGTAGTACAATCATTATTATTATGCTGTTGTATTTGGTTTTCAGGTTTATATTTGTATTCTTATAATCCTTCACCGGGTCTTTACCCGAAGCCTAGAATAAACGAAAGTATTTGCTACATGTATTTTATGTATTTATGTTATATCGTTTTTTTTTTGTTTTTTTTTGCGGGGGGGGGTATATTACTTTTCTTCTCACATTGATATTACCCCCCAAAAGAGATAAGCAGTTCTGCAAAGTACTTTTTTCTATGGGGAAAATTCATTCGATATACGAGGAAATTGATTTAGGAACGAAAATAATCTAACTCGTAAGTCAAGGTACCACTGCATTCGTCAATTTATTTTCGTTTCTTTATTTATTTTAACCTATTTTAACTCCAATGACTAATAAGAAAAATAGATGAATAAATAAATAAAACAGATAAATAAGATGAAATAGATTAATTCGATGAATAAAGAATAAATAAAACAAATCAATAAAGCCTGCAAGTTCCACTCGAACAGATTTGCTCCGAAAGTAATGACTCCCAATCCATTGACTTGTCCCACAAAATCAAGCCGATGTTGGTGATATAGCAGTAGAGAATAGACCTTCCAACCAAAACCTTATAACTTTTGTGGCTTTGTTACATTAGCTTAGTCGGTATAGCATCCACCTAGTAACTACAAGTTTCCGGGTTCGATATCAGACCTAGCCAACTCAGCGCATACGTAACACGTTTTTGGATCTGTGCCGTAATGTGGGGGCTGTTTAGTAGGTGTGGTGCTCTACCTTAGACACAAAGAAAATATCCCTGGCCTAGCACTAGTGAAAAGGGTATAGGCTCTCTCGCTGTCCGGCTGATAAGCCACTCGCTGATTTTACTTCTTTTAATGATAGCAGTTGCATGGCAGTTTGGCAAAATGCCATCTGATATGAAAGCAGGGGTATGTCACTGATTTCCTTCATGCGGAAATAATTACACAAATTGATATTCATTGAACCCAAACACCAAACGAGAACACAATCAGGCGTTGGGTAATGTGCTTTAGTGACGACAACGATGTGAATAGCAAGCTATGGGAATTCAGACTAAATTTATTCCGATTAAAAATTATATTGTTTCACATCCTGCCTGGGCGGGTATGGTGGCTAAATACACCTTCATAACTTGAACGATGGTCCGTCCTGTCGACGGGGCTTAGAATACATTGAATGCTACCTCAGTTGAGTTGATCACTTTTTGGGGTTATTTCATGCCGAAAACGTTTTATACTATTCATTCTTGATGGGTATTCAATATTTTTTAACTCTTTTCTAACCATAGAGTAATGGTGATGAAGGGGTACTCCACACTCCCCAGAGTTCCAGAAATGGAACTTCACCATTAGATGCAATTCAACCGTCATACACAGGCAACCAAAGTGTTGGTAAATACATACAAGGAGGCTTTTGACATTAAATAACCCACAGACGTTGATATGCCATTAAACAAAGAACCAAACTGAACCAATCAAAACCTTTGGGTTTAGAATTTATTCGTGCAAGCAGAGGGTAAAAAAATCAATAATATTCTTTGGGAAAAATAAAACTGAAAAACAAGTCGGACGTTTTTGGTATCACCCAAATCTTATTACTGACACAAGCTTTTCACGCAAAGATAGCCAGAACCATAGAAGAAAATGGCCAAACCTAGCATAAACAGCCCAATAAACGCCCACCTCGGTCTCTAACCTCCAGTCTAACTCAATCAACTCTAAGCTTATAGTGACCTCTGTAACCTCACTGCCGGAAAACACAGGACCCCGGGCCAGCGCCGAAAGAGAAAAGGGAAAAGGTCTTTGTTGATTTAGTTTTAAAGGGAACTGACTTTACAATAACTACATTTTTTTTCTTTTTCTTTTGTTTTTTCTCCTTTTTTTCTCCTAACCAGCGAATAAGAGAAAAAAAGATTTCACGAAAATAATTAGAAAAAAAAAAAAACAGTTTTGTAAAACTGTATGGCCAGATAGTCTAAACAAGTCACTGTTCGTAGAGTATGGGATATCGATTTTTTTCCAGCGGAGATTTGATTGTGGATCGCAAAACAAGAATATTCCAACAAGCGAATTTCGATAAACATCGGCCCGTTTCTGTGCGCATGCGTTTCCCAAAAGCTAAGCGATGTCGTGCACACACGCGTCTATGAAATAGATTTTTGTAGGTTTGTTTTTTTCGTATTGAAAGGCCTTGAAAAAAAATAACAAGAAATTATACAGACAGATCAATACGCATAAATCATTCACAAAAATAATCAAATTCATATTTTTCTCTTCATGTTCAATAAATACATAGACAATGCTTTAAAATGACAGACCTTAAGCGGAAATAGAATATATATATATATATATATATATATATATATATATATATATATATATATATAGTATTGAGAATATAAGGGAGAGTAAAAGTTCAGAGCTACGAGTTTCACGGCTTCGATCATCAGGTGATGTATGGATTATCCACTCACCTGACAATAGTAGCTATGAAACTTGGAGATGTGAATTTTTGTCCTGCCTTACAATTTTTTATAATTGATAATATATCGTTATACTTTCCTATATTTTTATGTATTGATCTCTTTAAAGATTTTAAAGTTACATTCTAACTATATATATATATATATATATATATATATATATATATATATTATTATAATGAAGATTGTGGGTGTCTGTCTGTAACCGAAACTATATTACTATACAAGTCACAATTCCTTTATTATCATATTCTCCATGATTTTATTTTATTTAAACCTCAATTATTAATAAAATTGTTTTACATCATTAAGACTGTTGACCATATCTGCATACTAATAACATGCAATTGTATTTATATATACAACAAAATAGTTTACAGTATGAATGTAATTTGCATATTGAACTTAAAAATTGATTTTGATAAATATATGCTTAGTATTATTGATTTCTAGTTTGGTTTTATCTTATTGAATATGAGCAAAAATCTCTTCAATAAATCTTAAAAGAAATCGAAGAAATAACTGTAATATTATTCTACTTCCTATTTAACTAAACAGTTTAATTAGGAAAATTTACCAATGAAAGACGGGAGTAACGAAAATGATGGAAGAGTTAGTCAAAGTTGTTCTATTTTTCAATCATACCCCCTCGTTCAAAATCTTTTATCTACATTCTTATTCAGTTTCATTAGCCTTTCTAATTTAATATCATATTTATCATAAATTTAACTAAAATGCTTGCACCCGGAGTGCATATATTGGTTTATATATATATATATATATATATATATATATATATATATATATATAAATGTTGTGTGTGTGTGAGGGTGTGTGTGTGTGTGTGTGTGTGTTAGAGTAGTCAGGATATAAAGTCGACGGTGCATGGTATTTGACAGTTTCTCGCTTATGCAATTTTCAAACCGAGTAATTGGTTTGAAATTAGTTGGCTTGAAAATTGTAAAGGCGTGAAACTGACAGTTGGGTAATTCTATGTCAAACCCTCCAGGCCATGTCACCTACCCCTTCAATTTTTCTGAAAATTTGTCAAAGTGTGGATTATAATAAAGTTAGACAATTCCCAAATTTTGAGCTTCCAATTCCAAAAATTGTCGGAGTTATGTCGATTTTTAGCTGTCCAAATTTGAGGGGGTTGGCGTTTGTAACCTATTTTTGTCTGTAAAATGGGTTCTAGAGCTTTCCTACTCTAAAAATCGTTTATAAAAGCATTTTCGCCCAAGGAATCAAAAAATGCTATCAAAATATCTGAAAATCAAGCAATTTTAAGTTATTAATGATTTCTTATTTTTTCATGGAAAGATCAATTTGCCGATGTGGCACTGCATTTACGACAACATTTTTTTATTATTATTATTTCACATTTATTGAACATTATTTTTACTAAAAAGATAGTTTGATATTTGCTCAGAACCGAACCTACAACATTTTGCAAAACATTCTTAAAACTTTGCACATCAATTTTTCTGAAATTTTCACAGATGTGGACGATCTTAAAGTTATCCAATCCCCAAAATTTGAGCTTCCAAATCCCAAATAAAAGGGTTATGTTGATTCTAAAAATTGACATAACTCTCCAAATTTGGGTGGGGTGTCGCGAAAAATGGCCACTTTTTGTAATCAATTTTTGTCTGTAAAATGGGTTTATAGAACTTCACTACTCCTAACAAGTCGTTTCTAACAGTATTTTAGCCCAATGAATCCAACACTGCTGTCAGTAAAGTGTTAAAGTTAACCGATTTCAAGTTATTAATGATTTCTGATTCGCGCAATTTTAACTGATGCTGTAGCAGTGGTTCTGAGCAAATATCAAACTTTCTTTTTGGTACAATGTTCAATATATGTGAAATAATAATAGAAAACAATTTTTTTCATAGATGCAGAGACCCATCAGATATTGATGCAGAAACCCATCAGGATATTGCTTGGAAAAATCAGAGATCCTCAATAGTTAAAATTGGTTGATTTTAATACTTTTCATAAAGCAGTTTTGGGCAAAAATGCTTTTAAAATCCAACTTTAGGAGAGGGAAGCTATAGAACTCATTTTAGAGACGAAAGTATGTTAAAAAAAGACACCATTTTTGCCAACCCACCAAATTTGAAGACCTAAAATCGACATAACTTTGCCATTTTTTGAAATTGGAAACTCAAATTTAGGGGATCGTCCAATATTAACAAAGTCTACACCTGGTAAAAAATTCAGAAAAATTGAAGTGGGTATTCATATTATAGTAACCATTACACAGTTCCTTACACCACGAGTGCCTTCTTACATCATGAGCAAACACACACACACACACACACACACACATATATATATATATATATATATATATATATATATATATATATATATATCTACAGACACCGTAACACGTCTCTTCGGTATGGCTAGAAATGTGCAGGTTACCTCCAGCCATGATAGAAACCGATCAATTCCTCATCAGTCAAGCTGCTTTACCTCTTGGGCATCCAGTTTTATATTCATGATCTATATATATATATATATATATATATATATATATATATATATATATAATATAATATATATATTCACTGGAGCGATGCAAAAAAAAGGCAACCTCCGCCCTCAATGAAACCAAATCTACCCCTTCATACTTTGCCAGATACCTCTTGTACCACTAGGAAATGTATGGTCAAAATCCAAACTACCATGTTTCTCTATGTAATCAAATTCATAGGTATTTAGAGGTGCAAATACGGAGGGCCCATAGATAAAAGCCTATAATAATTCCCCTTTTACTGATGGTGTTCTGTTGTGACTTTGAACTCTAATTAGTCGTAATATTTATTAAATACGTAAAGTAAGTAAAGTCGTATATATATATATATATATATATATATAATGTGTAAATAATTAGAGACACCAAGAATTAGATATTTGATATGGCCAAATTCAAGAAATTCAAGATAAAGTCCACCATATATATATCTGTAAAAATGGTGATATACATTATTATTCACACCACAAAACAAACACTAAAATGAGAAATTGTAATAGTATCTTTCTTTACAGCCCTGCGTATTTGCAGTTCTAAATACTTAGTTGATGAATTTAATTACATAGATAATTCCTTTCTAAACATTCTTTACCCTAACCTTTCATACAATTTTCAAAATCTAAGGTCCTCAAAATCCACAAAAGAAAAAGGTCTCAAACTTCCATCAAATAAAACAAGGCTTCCACAGAGACGAATAATATTACCTAATTACTCTTCCACAAACTTCATAGAAAATAATTCAAATGACCTTGGCATTAAAATGGTCACTTACTCTTCTAAAACTATTCGAAACTTAATTAACACGAAATGTCACCAACATATAAAATCTGATGCTAAAATTAATATAATTCCATGCAAAGACTGCGGTAAAAGAACATATCATCGAAAGTTCCAGAAATAAGCACAAATTAAGATTAGACTATTTGAATAATAGACTTTTCCAACGTAAATCATAAATTTAATTTTAATGATGTTACAATATTAGAAAACATTTGATAGGCTTGTGCAATTTCACTTTTACCTTCAGTTAACACTGGTGTTTTCACCGGGATAAACTAAATCTAAATAGATACAATAAGTCCAACATTATTTATTCATTTCTAAGTACAAATCCGCACTTATTTTATCCTTATGAACCAAATTTATTTCAATTCTAACCTCTCACATATACTCAGGATTACTACATTTATATACATAAAATCGAACTACTTAATGATATAAATACGTATGTAGTAATATTATACTCACTTTCAATATATATATATATATATATATATATATATATATATATATATATATATATATATATTAAAAAGAATAATCACCCAAATGACAAATTTAAAAATCTTTAGTCCATCAGGTAAATATGTGCGTGTGTGTATGTGTGTGTGCGTGTGTGTGTGTGTGTTTGTATATGTGTCTCTCACATATACTCAGGATTATTACGTTTATTTACTTAAAATCGAAATACTCAATAATATAAATAAGTATATAGTAATATCATACTCACTTTCGATATATATATATATATATATATATATATATATATATATATATATATATATATATGTGTGTGTGTGTGTGTGTGTTGTGTGTGTGTTGATTATATATGTATATCAAATTATATATATATATTAAATTAAAAATTGTTGGCTAAAAAAAGCCATATCAAAACACATCGCTTGTGTACTTACTTCTCATATATATATATATATATATATATATATATATATATATATATATATTAAAATGATAGGAATAATCACCCAAATGACAAGTTTAAAAATCTTTCGTCCATCAGGTAAATATGTGTGCGTGTGTGTGTGTTTGTGTGTGTGTGCGCGCGCGCATTGTGTGTGTTTAAAGAGAGAGAGAGAGAGAGAGAGAGAGAGAGAGAGAGAGAGAGAGAGAGAGAGAGTGAGTGCGTGTACATGTGCGTGTCCTATTCTAAAGAAGTACACATTTTAAAAAGTCTTTACGTTGAAGGAATCTTTAATGTCAAGCGAAATAGGAATCATTTTATCATTGAAATAACAAATTTAAAAGGTTAAATATAAAGTAGTAGTTGTAACAGATGTATTTTTGATGACACCATAGGATAAATATTTTACATGAGATAAATTCCTTCATATACCATCTCTCTCACACACACAACGGAACTGAACAATATCAGTTTTTTGCAGAGAATGTAATTTTTGTGTTCGTTCTTAATTCTCCAGTTTCCAAACATTGATATTATTATTAATATATAGTGATGTAATGAATATGCCTACACCTGGGTTCCCCCCTCACAGTAATATGATTGGCTCATGTCAACCATAAATTCCGAGCCATGTAGAGGCACAAATCCTACTACTAAGCTTGATACTACTACTGCTACTACGACGTAGTACAAGTATTGCTACTTACCTGCTAGATTATACCACGCTGTTACCGTGACTTCATGGCTCTGCTACTTCTACTAATGTTACATAATCTATGCATAGAGTATTGTCAACCCCCTGTATTTCTGAAGGGATGGCCCCTTTTCATATCACGGGTGGGACTTTCCATGGAATATAAAAGAAAGCCCGCGAAATACGTGAAGTCGCGTGGGACTGAGTAAACCCGCAGTTCCAGCTTGGTCGTCAGGCAGAAGGGCATGTCTGCCTTAGCTGGTCTCAAATGCACACGCCCGTTTTGTTAGTTAGAAGAAGAAGTGCAAGCAATAAAAGTTTAAAGAAATAATATGGTGTTCTTGCTTGATGAATGTCTTGGCAAAAAGACTGACCAAGAAGAAGGAATTCATCAAAGACGAACAGCCAACAAGAATCTATAAATAGAATTCAACATGGAGAGAAAGAATAGAAACGACTAGAGATCACCAAATGGCCAAAGAAGTAAGTAATGCAAAATGCATATGCATCTCTCTGTCTATCTGTGTCTATATCTCCCCTCTCTCCAGTAAAAGAACACTTGTGTGTATATACCCAGCATGGGTATATGTGTATGAGTATGTAACACTATTTCTCTGAATGTTTGAGATGAGGCTTGATTATTAGTATTATCTGCGTTATTCGGACTATTGTCCCTATCTTCATTGTTATTTGTACAACGTTTCGGTCGATATGCCCTCCGGCCTTCTTTAGGTATTTCTTGTCGGACTGGGGAACCTTCAAGAAATACCTGAAGAAGGCCGGAGGGCATATCGGCCAAAACGTTTGTACAAATAACAATGAAGTTGGGGACAATAGTCCGAATAACGCAGATAATACTATGTAACACTAATATATCCCTTTCCGGGAAATATCATATAGATATATAATGTCATATTAGGTAGCCCACAGGCTCAAGTTTTTTAATCTGTTGTTTTTCATCAAAATAAATTTGAATCAAGGAAATTTATAAAACATCTAACACAAGAATCAATTATAAATGAAAGCTGAAATCAATTATATGACTCTGTTCTTTTCTCTCCATTATTTACCTAATTGAGTACAAAACGTTTAATCAACAGCAAATAGTATTATATTAAGATTATTGTGTCAGAGATTCCTATTGGTTTATATAGAGACAAAGGGCATTTCTATTTGTTAACGGAGCTTCAAAGATTAGGACAATTCGCTTTGACCCAAATTAACAAAAGACTTCCAAGAAATTATATTAGAGACCTTAAGTCATAAAGACAGACATGTATGTGCCTCGATGTCAGTACGTTTTATTTGTTCAATAAAAATTAAATAGTGTTGTTTTTATATATGATTGACTTTGTAATTAAACCCCATCCCTACAGAAATAGAAATATATCGAAAAATCTTAAGTTCTTATTCGTATTTGTGTGCAAAAGACACACCAACACAACAATTTAAAATCAACATGCTGGTTTTGGTGTGATTGCTTTATTTTTTAGTGGCATAACAAACCTCTTGGGTTATTTAATGCCAAAACAATATTTTTAGAATATCAGTATGGGTACTATTTAACGTATAGCTAAGGGGGTCCATACCTTTCCCAAGGGTATTAATCCAAAAGTAATAACGTAATAGTTGGATTGGAGTTCGAACTAGCTTACAAAGATATCGCAGTGCAGTACATTAGCTACAACGTCCTGATGACATCTCAAACATACAATGAACGAGATTCCCTAACATCTAGGCAGAAAATAACCCTAGATGGTTTGATATGTCGTTGAAACCTCTTTAGAATCAACTACACAAACATGTAAAAATGATCATACAATCATGTTTCTTTTTGTTTTTTAAAGGATACTAGTAAAATAAAAAAAATACCCTCCGGGCGATGTAAAATAAATTTTTGAAAGATATTGCCTGAGGATGTGGGATTTAAAAATTCATTGTCAGAGAGTTTTTACCCTAAGTAAATAAGACAATCAAATTCATTAAAGGAGTAAAAAATAAAACAATTTGAAATGGAAACTTTGTTCTGATAACTTGAATATATATTAAAATAAAACAAACTATATATAAATATATAATTCCGGGCATATATTTATTAAAACTTGTTTAAAAAAACAAAAAAAACAATTCGGATCGTCTAATGTTGCATGCTCATTTTTTGAGTGTATTTATTCTATGTTATGACGATTTTGTATCATGTGACGTAAGCAGTGACGTAGTTTTTGTTACAGACAAATAATGAGCGAATCTCCATTATTAATAGATAAAACAACGTAAGTTATTTAATGTCAACAGCATCCTTGTAGAAGAGCAGTAGTGGTATTATTTAAACATTAGCTGAGAGATAATCCGGTTTATAATCGCTCCCATGGTTATTAGTCCAAAATTTAACGTGATAGCCCATCTGTTGTTCGAATAGGCTTACTATGATTTCACAGTCCAGCAGCGATTTTTTATTTGGTTTGGGCTTTTGTATTTTGTTTTGTTTGTTATTTTGTAGAATAGCAACCAGCATTAGTCAACCTGACCCCGCGTAATCGCAAAATTCCTCCCTCATTATGATATTCCTATGTTATCTATTATAGTTCTTCTTCCTGTGGTAATCCTCTGATGAGTCTCTGGCGAAAAGAAATAATTTATGTTAAGGATGAATCCGTTTATTGTTTGTTTTGTTTTGTTTTGTTTTACGGCATATTAACCTCATTGGGTCATTTAATGCCGACACAATTTTGAAGTAAATTCATTCTTAATGTATATTTTTATTAACACATTTTTCTATTTAAACCATAGATGGGACCTAAACAGGTACTATCACTCTGGGTCAAATTGACCAAGGAGCAGTGGTGGTGAAGGGGTACTCCACATTCCTCAGACCTACAGAACTGTAACCTCACCATCAGATAGATTTTATCGTCATTCCCAGGACAATAAGACCCTCAGCCACCGCTTTCTAGCACATATATGATAAAAAGGATTTGGGCTTACCATAAGGGCAATAGGGTTTGGTAAATCTTATAGGTGCTAGGGCTTGACGTGACCAGCCGATTGATCAGAGGGGGGCTGCTTCGAACGCCCGTCTCGCCCATGTAAGGGACAAAGTGGAGTGTTGCATATCATGGACTGCTCATCTACGTGGGTTTCATCCTTAAGAATCACGACCGTTTATGGTTGCTATTCTCAAGTTTTGTGCCCACAAAACGTTGTTTATATATATATATATATTGGGAGAATAAGTGCTTAATTGGAGTCGTACCTAATTTTGAAAATTAATTAATTAATAATGAATTAGGCGGGAATGCCTATTTAAATGTATGGCTAAAGAAATCGAGAAAAATCAATCTCTGTATGTACATTTCGGCCTATTAGGCCTCATCAGCAGAGCTATAGATAGGAAGGCCGCCTTGTGCGTGATTCGAAACCGGACTGCCAAAAATTGTCGGCAAAAAAGCCATTCCAAACATACCGTGTTTACAACTTATCATATCGTCGTGTAATAAAAGTCACTGAAGAGGAATATTAACCTACTCTAAACAAATCGTAAAATCTAGGAAGTTCGTTTGGTGTAGGGGTTGTGATATCGGCCTGTCAGCTTGGCAGTCCGGTTTCGAATCACGCACAAGGCGGCCTTCCTATCTATAGCTCTGCTGATGAGGCCTAATAGGCCGAAATGTACATACAGAGATTGATTTTTCTCGATTTGTTTAGCCATACATTTAAATAGGCATTCCCGCCTAATTCATTATTAATTAATTAATTTTCAAAATTAGGTACGACTCTAATTAAGCACATATTCTCCCAAAAATTGTCGGCAAAAAAGCCATTCCAAACATACCGTGTTTACAACTTATCATATATATATATATATAATATATATATATATATATATATACACGCACACACACACACATATATATACGACAACTACCTCTGGCCAGGAGTGAAATCCGACTGACTTTTTCCCAGCCCGACTTCTTAACCACTCGGTTTGACATCTATTAAATACATACGTTTGTTTATATATTTTATGATCACCAGAGAGATTCAGTCTCAGAGCGGACGATAAATCATCCCTAGAGTTTTGGGAGGATATAATAAGTAATAAGTAATCCACAAAGACGTGTTTCGGTGTTTCATGCCTCTTCAGTGTGGCTAGACACGACAACTACGTCTGGCCAGGAGCGAAATCCGACTGACTTTTTGCCAGGCCGACTTCTTAACCTCTCGGCCATTTGACAGCTGCCGTAACGGGGTGATGTTTAAACTATTAAATACATACGTTTGTTTACATATTTTACGATCACCAGAGAGATCCCGTCTGCGAGCAGACGATCATTGCTTTATATATGCTGGCAGTGAAAGTTAATTTAAATCACCCCTAGAGAGCTCTACCGAGTTTTGGGATCATATGATAAGTCATCCATAGACACACAGACCCAAAATGTCTTTTCCACTGACCACGAGTCCCCCCCACCCCACCGTCGTGACATGTTATATATTTAGAGCCTAGGTAGGATTGTTGGAAGCTTGGTCTTAGAAATGGAAGAAACGTGGACTTGTTTGCAGAATTTGTAAGTTTTTAAATGGCCAAGTGGAAGACTTTATTATATTCCTCCTTATGTTTGGCCTAACTGTAATTTCTGGCTTTATTTCTGATTTTAATTCCATTATTATTTATTATTTTTTTTTTTTTTTTAACCCAAACTGCCTTTTACACTGACCATGTGCTTCCCCCCCCCTCCACCGTCATGATATATATAATCGAGAAAAAGTCATCTCTGTATGTACATTTCAGAGATGATTTTTCTCGATTTGTTTATGCTTTACATTTAAACCGATATGCACGTCTAATTCATTTAGTTATAATTAATTAATTAACAAAATTAGGTATGACTTTAATTAAGCACATAATCTCCCATAAATTGTCGGCCTTCGCCATTTTCAAACACAGTTTGACTACTTCATATATATATATATATATATATATATATATATATATATATATATATATATATATATTTGCTTTCTTTTTTTATTTGTTCCTACAAATGTCACTAATTAGGAGCTACTCGACTTAGAAATGGATGTTTCCACCAATAAAAAGAATCATCGGGTGTTTACAAAATACAGGAGTGTACATGTTATTATGATTTACAATATTTCTATGAGATTCGTGTGGCGTTTGTCTTCCTTAATGACTGAGTCTTACATTTGGTCTAAATTTTATGAGCCTAGTTTCAATGGGGGTAAATAACGTATCTTTGTTTTCCTTGAGTTTTTCTCATTCTCTCTCTCTCTCTCTCTCTCTCTCTCTCTCTCTCTCTCTCTCTCTCTCTCTCTCTCTCTCTCTCTTTCTTTCTTTTTTTTATCTTTGATATTCAGATCAAACTGTGTGTTCTTTCTGTCCTCAGTGGTAAATAAGACAAAAAATACACTGGTTACACGAAGCAAGGGATAGGGGTATTTAAGCTAGTCTTTGCCGCTCGGTCGAAATGGATCTGAAAGCGAAGCATATATTACCGAATAAAACCGTTGCTTCGTCGCTGATCTAAAAGCCCGAATATATTTGATGTTGTGATTTATAACTGTATGCACACACTATCTCACACAGCAAAGCAAACAATATGAATATAAATAAATAGTGATATATAATCATATAACGAAAGTCTACTACTGTTTTCTCTCCATATTAGGATGCAAAAATACACACACATGCACTCACACGCACACATCTGTTCATTCACACGCACATACACATCCAAGTAAGCACACTACACAAACATACACGCACGCATACACAAACGTATACACCTATTCTATTATATGGAAGCATGTGTATACTCATACACATATACACATATGTGCACTCATACACGCACACACACATACGCGCATAATATATACATAAATTCATTCATACGGATATGCACTCAAACAAATACTAACACATATACACGCCACACAAAATACACATGTATTTATATGAAAACGTATATGCACTCAAACACAGACGCACAGAAATATACACAAATGGAAGCATATGTGTACTCCTAAATGTACACACATGTACGCAAACAAACATACATTCACAGACATATACACAGATTAATTGATATGGAGGAATATATGCACACACATACATTCTCTCATATTCTTTCATATGGCAACATGTGTGCACTCACGCATACTCTCGCACACGAACATACATCGGCGTATTCATTTATGTGTAACCATGTGGGAATTTACACACACACAAAGACTCACATACACACATATATACTCACGCATATATTTACATGCATATGTATAGAAATGGGTATTTATGGATATATATACACATACATATAGATATATGCATGGATACATATGGATATATATACATATATATGCATGCATATATATATATATATATATATATATATATAGATAGATAGATAGATAGATAGATGTATATACATACACACAATCATATGCAGAAACAGTTGGAAACGCACTCGCATGGGTCGATTAAACTGAAAGAACATTTTTTACTTACGATGGAAACTTGTATATACACGCGTATGTGTGTGAGTTGTACGTGCATATATATATGTGTGTGTGTGTGTGTGTGTGTGTGTGTGTGTGTGTGTGTGTGTGTGTGTGTGTAAAAAGCATTGGGTACCTACAAATATATATATATATATGTGTATGTGTGTGTGTGTGTGTGTGTGTGTGTAAAGAGACAAAGAAATGAAGTAAGGAAATAGGAGAAAAAATAAAAGCAAGAGTTTCTTAAGTAGCTGAGTTGTTGCTTATTTCTTATCAGCAACAATGATCGGGTTTCAAATGTTGGTTATTTAAGTGGAGTATAATAATCAACTAAATAACAGCACATAACAATCGTCAACGTATCCCTGTGCAAGATTAAAAAACTTCCGTGCATATATTTACCGAACCCGTCTACCAGGAAGAAACACCATGTCAATATTTTTGCGGCTACAACTCCTTGACCGGTGGTCTAACCTAGGGTTAAAGAATCAAGGCTGCCCTACTACTTTCCTATAGACGAAGGTGTCCAGATGGATTCATGCTATGAATTGACACGCAAATTGTTATTATTATTATTATTATTATTATTATTATTATTATTATTATTATCTTCTTCTATCGATTTTTTCACATCAGCGTGATCTGATGGTATTTCCCTGGATTCTGAGTGACAACAAGTCTACTCAGGTCTCCAGGACTCTTCTGAGTATTCTGGCAGATTTCAGCAGTGCAGTATTCTGGATGGGATGGTTTCAATTCTTCCTCTGATTTTCAGATTTTCCAGTCTTTTTCCCAAGCTTTTTGGGACAGTTCCAAGAGCACCAGCTACAATTGGTATACTTTGATTTCATATTCCATATCTTTTTTTTAGTCTCTGGCAAGTTCCAGTATTTGTACATCTTTTCGTTTTCCTTCATCTTCACCCTGTGATCTGCTGGGACTGCAAAATCCACCAGTTGACAAATTCTTTCTTTTTTGTTAATCAACACTAGGTCTGGTCTCCTTGCCGCGATAAGGTGATCCATTTTTATCTCAAAGTCCCAGCGAAGTTCATGCGTTTCATTCTCAAGTAAAGATTTTGGTTTATGCATATAGCATTTTGTTGTATGGTCAAAATGTTATTCCTACTAATGATTGCTTCTTGTAGCCAATCAATGGATTATCAGTAATGGCAAGTCTCATCAGATTTCCAGGATTCTTATGTGTACTGTAGACGATCTTACCAATTATATTGTCGATTTGATCTCGATTCTAACTATAATTTCCAATTCCTCCAGTCTCTCTTTATATATCTATATATATTATGGACTCTCTCATCGATTTTCGACGTATGAGTATTCATATAATGAACACCCACACAGTGATTTGTTTATAGTGGTGAAGGCTTGTGTTTGGACCACCCACACTTTTGGCACAGTCGATAGGAAGAATTGGTGCATCAAGGTTGCCACAAACCCAATCAACGACCGACCTCAGGAATTTCGAATTCAGAGTTATCCCTCTCCTAACTGGTTACCTACCCAAGGCTGAAGGGCCCGTCTTCCCTACTATTTTAACCCATATATATATATATATATAATAATATTGTTGTGTGTGTGTGTGTGTGTGTGTTGCGTGTTGTGGTGAATTTGTGTGTGTATGTTGCGTGTGTGTGCGTGTGTGCGTGTTGTGTGTGTGTGTGTTGTGTGATTTGCTTTAGTTTGGTTGGATTTTATTTCATGTCAACCCTTGAGTTATTTTATATGGAAGGCGTTTTTGTTTTATTTATTCTTGTTGGTATTCAAATTTTTGAAACACATTTTGAATCCATTTCTTCTGGTCACGTCCAGGTCAAGGGAAGACTTGCGACTAATGGCAATGAAGGGGTATTCCACACTGTTCAGAGCTCCAGAATCTGAACCTCATGTGGAATTTATGTGGAAGATATTTTTGCTTTATTCATTCTTGTTGGGTATTCAAATTTTAAACACATTTTGGGCTCGTTTTTTTATTGCATTTAACACAAAGATAAAACCCAGTACTTACACTCCAGGTCAGAGCAGACTTGCGACTAATGGCAATGAAAGGGTTCTCCACACTCCCCAGAGCTCCAGAATCTGAACCTCACGACTAAATGCCATTAAACGACATACACAAAACAAATGTGTGTATGTGTATGTATCTATATGTGTATGTATCTATGTGCGTGAGAGCGCTTGTGTGTGCGTTTCCTATTATTCTATAATGCCATTCATCGTTAATGTCATCCAAACTCATAGTACGTAAATGTTAGCGACATATATGTGGCTTTATCGATTTCTCTATTTCTTTCAATTTCAATCTTTTTCGTGTAGATTGATCTATTACGAGGAAATAGTTTTTTCCTATTTGTCTCATTTCACGGATATCAAGTTATTTTTCTCTGCTTATTTATTATTATTGTTGTTGTTGTTTGTTGTGTGTGTGTTTTTTTCCTTATTTCTTCTTCCTTTCCCGCCCAATCTCCGATTTTATTCGGTCATTCATTGAATTTTATTTAACATTTTTTTATTTTATTTTTATGTTCAGATTTGCGCATGTATGATTAAAAAACAACAACAAAAAACAAACAAAAAACAAACAAAACAAATATGAATCAACATCCAATTCTTCCTTAACATATATTTACACATAGATACAAATATATGTGTATGTATGTTTCCGTGCATATATATATATTGGCAGGTACACATGCATTTGTGTATTCACCGGAGATCTATCCCTGACTCGCTACACATATATAGTTGACTGGCTGTCTGTATGTATGTATGTGTGTGACTGTCTGTTTGTGTGTATCAGTCAATGGCTCTCTCCCCATATCCCCTTCTTACCCTCTCTATCTATCCCTGTTTCTGTCTCTGTCTCTCTCACTCTTTGTCTGTCTGTCTGTCTGTCTCTGTCTCTCTGTCTACACACACACACACACACACATATATATATATATATATTTAGTAGTAGAAGAAGTTGTTTCCCGACCGACTATTATGCTCTATATTCACAATATATTGAGCCCTATTGATTAACTACTTACGCTATACATAGTAGTACCATCAATGAATATATATATATATATATATATATATATATATATATATATATATATATATACGTGTGTGTTATATATGTATATATATATATTATAAAGATGAACACAAGATAACAAATAGGAATATCTATTTGTGCGATTTATATATATATATATATATATATATATATATATATATATATATATATATGGTGTGTGTGTGTTGTGTGTGTGTGTGTGTGTGCACGTTATCATATATATTTTAAAGATGAACAAAAGTGATAAGACAAATAGGAATATTTATTTTGTGCTGTTATAAACACACACACACAAACACACACATGCACACACACGCGCACACACACATACATACATACATATCGATTGATCGGAGGGTGCAGCTCCCTGCCTGTTTATCCTAAATAAGAATCAAAGTGGAGTATTGCATGTTATGGACTGCCTAACCACCAGGGTTCCATCCTTAAAGCTTCACGGGTCACCACCCATGAATAACTGGTGGCTCCATTGGGAGGGATTTTACCCCTCTGCATAGGTGCAGTGGGTGTATACTTTAGCCTCAGACAACAGGGCTGGATAATGTTAGAATACCATTGAAACCATCCTGATCTTCAAATTAACACATTCTCAACCCGTACGTGTTTAACATTTTTACGTGTTCTGCTTTTCGAAGGTGTTCTGAGATGTGGATCAGTTCCAATGGATTACTGAACACATTTGAAATGGACATCTTTCAGTGATATCATTCGAGTAATCTCCGTGTGTTACGATCTTTGTGGCCATCCTTAGTCTTCAAGCAAGAGCACTGTCCAGCGGAGATCCCTTGTGTTAAACAGAGCGCAATCCTTAGTGAAGAAACCTTTGGTTGCTCCTTGGTTTCCCTTAATAATTGGGTATAAACCTTTGGTTGTTCCTTGGTGTTCTTTAATGTTAGGTATGAGACTTCAGGTGTTCTTTGGTGTTCCTTGGTGTTCCTCAGTGTTGCAAGTCAGTTCGTCAATGTCGAATACAATGTAAATGGACGGCTATCATTATCAGTGTTTAAATTGAATAGTTAACTAATCACGTATTCGGGCTGTTGATTGACTGAGGTTTAAACCACAAGACATCGCTTAGTCTATAAATTAAAATGGTGGATTTCACCACACCTTATATACTAAACTAATCCAACACGTGGATGAAAGACCGAGGGTTGCATAGTCACTGTGAAATCGACGCTCTCATATTACCCATTGGATACTGAGTGGCATCTAAGTGTGGTTATTTACGCATCCACAGAAAGATCTGCGGCAATGTGTTGCCAGGTTATAACACGGCTGCGCACTAGGTTCCAGGCTCATGTTGTAATGGTTAGAGTCGTAAGAATTGGACTCGTTGACCCGAGTTCAAATTGTAGACGAGGCTATCTTCATTTCACATAGCGCAAATACCATTGGGAAAGTTATGCATCTACCTGCTCTCCCCCTGATATGGGTAAATAGAAAGACAGACTGAGCTCTTTAACCTTGCCAGACGGAGAACGAGTACTACCGTACTCATTTAAAAAAGAGCAAGACATTGTCTTGCCTGCCGGAGTCGAACCCGCGCCCTCCCGAATGCAAAGAAATGCGATTTAGGTGCTGGATGGACGTGAGGTGCAATTCAGGTGCCCAGATGTTGGGGCCTACACGCGTCCATCCGAATGCAAGAGAATTGTGCGTTGCACGGGCGCGAGGTTCGACTGGTGTGCCCGGATGCTGGGGGACTATGCCCATAAATAACTGAAGTGAGTGAAGCGCTGCGAGAAGCAGTTAGCCTACGCGAGACTACAGTCAGTGAAGAAACGCTTTGTGAACGACCCTGCATGATATTTCAGTTTTTATATCAACAAACCCTGGTTGGGCAACCAGTCTAGGAGAAAGAAAACTGAATTCAAACGTGTTAAACTCCGTATAAAAAATTGACGTGTCCATCCTACTTTATCGATAGCTTTCAGGACAAATCTGGTACACATTCTGTATTCCTTGACACGGAAAGATATTTGACAGTGAGGATAAGAATGAGGGTGCCGCTGACGTAACCTGAACATGGGCTCGACGAGCCGAGTTCAAATTTTCGAGGGGGCGTTTGCATTTCACTTCCGTTATTCTTGGGGTAAAGCATAAATTTAATTTTCTCCACCTTCTCACCTATGAGTAATACCAGGGGAAGATAAAACACTCTAGCCTTGTACGTAGGAAATGGTCTAGATTAATGATTCTTATTTTAGAGGTAAGTGGCCTTACAATGTTTCTTTTTTCTGTGGTGCTGCTTCCAGGAATTGTTCAAGACAGAATGCAGCATCCTTGTGTAGTTCCCCTCAAGTTTTTTCTCCAAGCGTTTGGTTAAAGTCCAAGTGATGCATCCATTTGATATTACTGATATAATATATACGGGTTGTTTTTGTTTACGGCATATCACATCTTTTTGAGTCATTTTATGCCTAATGAAGTCATTTTTACTATTTCTCTGAATGTTTGAGATTAGGCTTGAAGGTTAGTATTATCTGCGTTATTCGGACTATTGTCCCCACCTTCGTTGTTATTTGTACAATGTTTCAAGGCCGAGGGCATATCGGCCGAAACGTTGTACAAATAACAATGAAATGGGGACAATAGTCCGAATAACGCAGATAATACGAAGTCAGTTTTTTTTACAGTATCTGCTGCTGCGTAAATGGTCACCTATCAAAGTATTGAATAGGCTCATTGCTGCTTAACTTAAGGGGAGGGAATAGATAAATAAGTGAATGGATAAAGAATGAAAGAAAAAGAGAAAATTTATTTTTTATCTATTCATTATTCAGAAAGAAAGAAAGAAAGAAAGAAAGAAAGAAAGAAAAAAAGAAAGAAATAAAAAAGGAAAAAGGTCAGCAATGTAATCGCGACGAGAGGGGAAATTTATTAAGAAAGAAAGAAAGAAAGAAAAAAAAAGAAAAAAGAGAAAAAAGAAAGAAATTGACAAAGAAGAAAAGGATTAACAGTAATGTAATCAAGAGTAGAGTGATAATGAATTAAGAAAGAAAGATAAATAGATAAAAAGGAAAAAAGAAAGAAAGAATTTAACAAAAAAAAAGGTTTGAGCATTAATGTATTTGAGAGGGGAGGGAAAATAAATTAAGAAAGAAAGAACAAAGGAAAAAAGGATAGGATCCTGATATAAAAAAAATAGTCAAAAAAAAAAAAGAAAAAAGAGAAAGAAAAATGTATAAACGCACTGGACAGCGGACGGAAATCTGTAAAACAGGGAGCAATGTCTAAAAAGAAAAAAGAAAAACGGAGACAGATACATGATTATTTTATTTGAAAGGAAATGGTCAATTTCTAAATATATCCATTCCTATCAATATGCCTCTGGTTTCGCTACAACCCTCTCTCAATTATACCACCCTTATTCCATAACAACAAGGTAATGATTCTAATGAATCATGCTTGACATATTAGATCTTTTAAATAGGCGCCAAACAATTTCTTTGTTTCTTTTTTTTTTTCTGTTTGGAAGCCGTGAATGATGTTATTCTTCGATCGATATTTGCATCACAGAGCAGGAAGCTGAGTTAGTTGTTTTGCTTCTTCTTCTTCTGATTATTCCACATAAGTTGTCCATCACAAAGAGTCAGAAATACACTCGGAACACAACGAATCATATATCTTCGACCTTTTGGTTAACATCTTCACATTTGGCTGAATCATGAGAAAATAACATAGAAAATGATCATTTAATGATCGTTCTGTTTGTGGCGAATATTTCGTAGCAGAGAAAATATACCAAATATAGCGAAGTTTAAGTGACTAAATGAATATATTAAATCGATGCAACAGTTTCTAATATCTACAGAATTGTTCTTTTAATTGACATAAAATAACAATTCTGTAGATATTGTAAGAAATATACTGACGCTTTCAACTGTTACATAGTCTATGCGGTAGCATAAGATTATTGTCAATCCCCTGTATTTCTAAAGGGTGGCCCTTTTCATATCACGGGCGGGACTTTCCATGGAATAGTACAGAAAGCACGCGAAATACGTGAAGTCACATGGGACCTGTTTGGGTCCTCAGTTTTCAGTTAGACGTCGGACAGAGAAAATGTCCTGCCTTAACTCACACTGCATACACGCGCTATTTTAGTCGGATATTTAGTTACATGAAATGTATAGTTAAGTAAATAAAAGCTTAAGAAAATAACACAGTGTTGTGTTTGGTGAATGTCTTGGTAACAAGACTGATCTAGAAAGAAAATGAGTTAAGTGCGACCGACCACAAAGACGGAGTCAAGACGTAAGATATCAAAGACGCCAGAAGAAGAATAGAAGTAAGTAATGAAAAGGTATACAACACAACTAGATTCAACCAAAGATGGTTTGATGGCAGAAAATTCGACCAGCAATTGATTTGATGCCATTGCAAACGATCTTAAATGCTTTCTGTACTCTTTTCTCATTGACCAATTTCTACTGGAAGTTCCTCCTGTTCTTAGAAAAGTTTTTGAAGTTCTTTTTGCGTACAGCCAGATAATCAAACTGAATTGCCATAAAAATGGAAAGTGACCAGTCTGCCCTACTATTTACTCATAACTGGATGGATAATAATTGGATGCATACCTTTCCCAAGGGTAGTAGCGCTACGTGGAATACAACCAGTAGTTTTTCTACTAGGGTGGCATTGGCATTAAATATCCACGAAGTTAGCTACCCATTAAACGAAATAAATCAAAGCGTGACCATTTCCTACGACGATAACAATTCCATAACGTGTGCCTCAACAAACAAATTATTTTATGAATGGTTTCCTGCAAGTTGCAACATTTTTCAATGTTAATAAGTTTATTAATCTATATTAGTTTGTAATTGTTATGATCCATTCTAACGAACGCGGAAAGAAGACTATGTTAACATAGAAATAATATAATTAATAATAATAATAATAATAATAATAATAATAATAATAATAATAATAATAATAATAATATCAAAAGATATGAACATGGCTAAGAAATGAAAACTTCAAGAGAGAAACCGAATCGCTTATAATAGCAGCACAAGACAATGCCATAAGAACAAAGTATGTGGAGCAAAATAGATAAGACGCGACAGAATATCCAGAGCAGAATGTGTGGTGACAGAAACAAAGCAATTAATCATAAAAGCGAATGCAGCAAACTAGCACAAAGAGAGTACAAGTCTAGGCACGACTCAGTAGGAAATTTTATGAATGTTTTCCTGCAAGTTGCAACATTTTTCAAGGTTAATAAGTTTATTCATCTATATTAGTTTATAATTGTTATGATCCGTCCTAACGAAATTACAGAGTTATTGCTCTTGATCAGTAGGTGACAGTTGCCTCCCATGCATTGTGGGGCTAGATGGAAATTGATCTAGCGCCATAACCACATAGATTTGTACACGAGATGGTTGGTCGTACTCAAGATCTTAGGTCGCTGTTTGGGTAGGAGTATTTCTCTACGTTATTGTTATAGGTGATATAACCTATTTACATAATAGAATAATCCTACTATTACTATAAGTAGCAAAGACAATTGTAGCTTGAAGAACAAGCGATGCGATTCAGTTCTAGACTGTATTGTCGGACGTAACTTCACTTTCCTTCTGTAAATTCTACTTTCTTTGTTCAATACATTTGTATAAACTTTCTCCAGTCGTTTGTCTTTATTTGTGATCCTTAAGAACCCCACAACAGTTATGTTAAATAAAACCTCGTTAATTTCCCACAACCTGTTGTTTCCTTTTCATTCAGTGTTTTGGATCTAATTTGTATGTAAAATATAAAAGTAATCATGAGATGTTATCCCATCGTAATACTATTTTATTGCACATTTATCATTTCTTTGTAATTTACAGAAAGCGATTTCAATATACACATAGGAAAGGCATGCAGACCTATGAATAAGTTATCGGTCATATGGGAACTTGAACTGTGATAAGATAAAATAATAAGTCTTCCAAGTTGTAACGGTGTCATTGTACTGTTTGGAAAAACAAAAAGGGTTGGGGCTTGCTATAATTGCAATAGGATTGGGTTAATCATATAGGTGCTAAGGCTTAACGTGACCAGCTAATTGATCGAAGGGGGTCTCTCCGACCGCATCACAAGTAACCACCACGGCCAACAGGTGTCCCTTTGGGGTAGTTTTAACCCTCTGCAGAGGGGTAGTTGGTGTATTCTAACGCTCCAGCCGACAGGGGGTTCCGATTGTTGAACTTCCAAGACTGTAACAGTTAGGGATTTAAAGAGTATTATGCATGTTACGTGAGACTAAATTGAAAACTAAAAGTCAAAGCAAAGAAGGTTGTCCATTTCACGACCTAATTGATGACTAAATAATCATACAGGGAAAAACAGGAATACATATCTTCTATATATCCTCCTGTGGAAACGAGCACATGGACATGCTAGTGCGGTTCGTCTAGCAAAGACGTACATACACCAGCTTTGTGCAGATAATGGATTCTACGCGGGGTACCTGCCGAGGACATTGAGTGATAGGGACGGTTAGATAGAGGTTGTCATGGATATCCGTGCTGCTGGCACGACATGATGAGGATGGTGACGCTGATGAGTATGTATTTACCTAACCCGTCCGTTACTGACAAAATGTGATACTTTATCAATTTTTAAGCAGATTACAGCTGAGATTGTTTATGGTGAAGAGGAGCGACACGCCTTTCGTCAGTTATTCAATTTACTGCACAGATCAGATTCCAAAATCTGTGCTACTCATGCGCTGAGTTGTTGGGGGCCACTATCGAACCAGAAAACTTGCGATTCCTTGGTGGGTGCTGTACCTAATCAGCTAAACCTGCCCTTTAAGTTGTACTATTTAACCCATCCCTGGTGATAAGGGGGTTCATACCTTTCCCAACGGTATTATTCGGAAAGTGAACATAACAGCGCAACTGATATTTGAAATCGCTTACAACGATGTTACATTATAACCACTACGCCACGGGACCTCAACACTCGGATTTTGAAGAATTCTTTGATAAATCGTTGCAACCGCTGACCAGATAAAAAAAATGGTTGCTTGGAGAGAAAGAAAGAGATATACTAAAGTAGTGGGAATTGGAGTCGAATGAGTCGAGGGGAAAGGAACCTCTTTGCTTGCTACATGGTCGTTTGCATTTGCAACAGGCTGACGGTTCGTTGTCATGCAGCAAAATCAGTGATTATCTCTTTGCTCACCGAAAGGTTTTTTTCCCCTGTTCTAGTTGGTCATCGAAACGAAATAAATGCTCAACGTGGCGTTAGGTAGTAAAAAATGGCTCCGATTCTAGTAAATTCTAATAAAGAATTTCCCTTGACTCGTCAAAAACGTAAAAGAGAGATTTTCTTCGGTAGATTCCGTTTAAAGGAGAGAGAAAAAAAAGGAAAAGTTTTGGGTCTAACGACGATTTCATTCAATTTCCATTATTGTAATAAATCTGTTTTATCGCATACGACTATCTTGTCTAGAAATTATAATGTCCTGCGACCAGTAAGGAATGACTGATATTATTGGACATGAGTCTCTGTTAAGTCGAAAGGGTTTTCCGAACTTCTGAAAAGTTTAAGACTTGAAACTGCTGCATATTTGACTGATTATGCATGCGATAAAGATATAAAGAATACTCAGAAGTCACTTCTAAGATTTCACTCATATTATGCAATAGATGGTGCTTGGGACATTTTCCAGGAATGAATGTATATATATATATATATATATATATATATATATATATATATATATATATGTTGAAAAACAAAAAGATGTTTACAAAAGCATGGGATCATCAGGAGAGAATGTGCAACCGTTTCGGGGCCTTCCTCTCAACGGTTTTAAAAAGCAACATCGCCCCCCCCTCACTGATGTGAGGTCTCTCAGAATATCTGTATCGACAGCATGTGGATCGGTCTTCAATAAAAAATAAGACGGGATGAAATGACCGTTAGAAGAAAGAATGCGCAAAACAGAACGCTGCTAGTCAAAAGTTGGAATTTTTTTTTATACATATATAAATGAACATAAAGGTGCTCTACTAATGTATTGAGCACTTTATATTTGTTATATCGCTGACTTATCATTGTGAAACTTGAATCAACTAACCAGTGTGACCATTTGCACCGGTAAGTCACTTTCTCCACTAATACCATATATATATATATATATATATATATATATATAATATATATAAGTTAAAAGAAGGCAATGAATCCGACGGTATGAGTATATATAAAAAATATGAAAACACCACAAAATGCTGTTGAAGTGAAAACATTTTATAACTTCGTTGATATTGAACAATATTTCGATTTTATGAAAATCGTCATCAGAGCTTGTTACTCCGTGTTGTTAAGAGGAGCGGAGACAAAAAGTCATATGGCAGCATTTTGTGGTGTTTTCCATATTTTTTTATATATACTCACTCACACACACCACACACACCACACACACACACACACACACACACATATTATATATATATATATATATATATAAACTACTATTCACACTTATAACAAATCCTACTACCATTCACCATTCACCATTAGTACATAACTTTACCAAACCCAGGGCATATGATCAACCTACGACCCTATTCCAACACCTGACACCTTGTGGCATCATTAACACGATCCTAGAACGAATATAAATATATAAATAGAACTTCCACTACCAATTTAAACACTCCTGCTAACACCAACAACTGGCCAGCCCTCCCATATTCACGAACTCCTAACTCTCCAGTATGAAAATGTTCCCAGTTGAAGCAGGAACTCAATCCAACGTCCTGAAGAGGTCTAACACACAGAAACTTTATAATGTCGACATCACTACCTGCAATAAACATCCATTTTCTGTACAACATCCGAGTGTGTCTACCTTTCTCCACACACACACACACGCACACACAACACAAATATTATATATTATATATATAATATATATATATATATTATATATATATATAAGAGTAAGGAAATGAATCCGACGGTATAAGTATAGATCAAAGGATATGAAAACAAACAATGCTGTTAAAATATTTTCCTTTTAACAGCATTGTATGTTTTCATATCCTTTATCTAATCTCTCTCTATCTCTCTCTCTCTCTATATATATATATATATATATATATATATATATATATATATAAAACTTGTCTCTAATAGTTTCGTTAAAGTCTAAGTGGTGCAGCCAAAACAGTAATTGGAATAATTTCTCATATATATATATATATATATATATATATATATATATATATATATATATATATATATTTATATATTTTTTGTGTGTGTGTGTGTGTGCTAGAGTAAAATAAATGAAATATTTAGAGAAATAAAAAAAGATTAAGAACTCAATATTCATCACTTTGATTTGTGACCTGCTTTTTATTTTTCACCATATTTTTTCATGTAAAAATTTTCCCTAAAATCCATTATACATACCTGCAGAAAAGCATACATGGAATGCCTAAAACCACCATATATATATATATATATATATAATAAATATATATATATATATGTTTTATTATTATTATTATTATTATTATTATTATGTATGTTATGTTCTTGTGAACGTTGTTTGTTTAGTCTTTTGAAGCATAGGAAAAAGAACAAAAACTCAGAAGAAAGAAATACTTGAGAATTATCCGACAAACTGCAAGATACACTTAGCCGTTCTTAAAATGGACAAGGAAGGAATGGTACATAATTCATGAGCAGCTTATAAATTATGAACGTACCTGTAGTTAGAATATTTTAAATTAAGGTCCGTGAGATTTAAAATAATGGGGTCCTATGGAAAATTGTCTGAGAAAATAATCTTTTTGTGGGTTCTAGTAGAAATAGCGTCACGCTTATAGTCTTTCTTCCTACTTAGATTGCTGCTGTCCTCTGGCAAAAAAAAACGATCTCCTTTTATACTGTCGGCATTATTTTCATTGGCGACGCTATACTCACGCCACGAACGAGACAGAACGTGACCACATCTTATAAACCTGCTCGTTACTGGCGACTATGCTTCTTTAGCTTAGTTCAGACTTTTGAGGAGCTTAGACGTTGTTGTTAACTCCCAGGGTCCATCTCCCAGAGCGGCGGAATAATCATGGGTTGGGTTCTGAAAATAAAACGTTATTGCTTGTTAATTTAGTATTAAAAACAATGTCCAGTCCAGCACCAAGAAGAGCCAACAAGGAAAACCAGCCCTGCAGAGAGGTAAGGCTAACAAGAAGAACATGGCGACCAGAAGAGCAGTAATCAGTATAAGCAGAGTAAAAATAAGACCATCATCTATCATCTACCCTATCTATCTAATTGTCTGTCTGTCTGTCTCTCCCGCCATCCCCTCTGTCTGTCTGTCTGTCTGTCTGTGGCCATATAACATGAACTCTGGTTGATGGAGAATAGAAAAGGAAATTGTTGACAATGTAAAAGACCTTACACCAGAGGAATGACATAGACTATCGCAGACAGTAACAGCAATACTAACAAACTTACTGCAAGCATCTCTGGAATTAATCTGGTCTCTTTTTGTAAAGGAAAGTGTTGGAATAATTTTGTAATATAGTAGAAATCTAAGCCAAAGGATAAATAATTGGGAAGTCTCCTTTATGATATTCTGGAAAGAAGAAAGAAACTTAGAAATATGAACCATTTCTCAAGTAAATTGATTACCATCCCTTACACCTGTGGAGTGACATAGAGAGATTAAGGGACTTGAAGAGGAGTGGGAATGAACCTACCAAGATTGGGTAGGTTGTTAGAATCAAATACTTAAAGAATATACAGAATATATCAAAGATATATATAGCAATAAACGTGTTGACTTTAGGATAAACAGTATATAAAAAAATGTCCGTATTAGTTTATAACCAACACTCAGTCCTTATAATGTGTTAGTGCATCCATAGATACCGTTACACTAAACAATCGGTAAGGAAAGACAAGTAACTCGCATAAATCATGAATGTTTGAATGTTTGATAGATACAACATGTAATAAAAGAATAGCATAATATACAGGGTGTGGCATAAGTAACGCCCTTTTTAATTTCATATCTTATGAGATAGCAGTTAGGGAATTGTTAAATGAAAATTTTGAAAGTAGATGGATAGGACAAAGAGGGCCAATTGAATGGCCATCACGTTCCCCAGACCTAACATCATCGGACTCTTTTGTAGGGTGTATTGAAAGATCAGGTGTACAATCTTAAGCCGAAAACAATTCTAGAATTAAAGAATGCAATTTCAGATAAATTTCATGAAATTACCATTGAAATGTGTCAAAAAGTTTGTAAAAGTGTTGCTGGTAGAGTTCAGAATTGTAGGGAACATGAAGGGGAACATTTTGAACATCTCAAATAAATGACTAAATTCTAAAACTTTATATCTTTTGTAACTTTTTTTTCTCAAATTTTGTTTGATTTCATTTGTGTTGAACATTATTAAACTGAATGAGCTTTATATCAATTTTGTGAATATATTATACTAATCCATTATCCTGTGGCAATACATTCATGTTCGAAAAAATAAAGCATAATCAAAAAAGCTTTAATTTTGTTCCACTTAAACAAAAGGCGTTACTTATGCCACACCCTGTATATATGTACCAAACAGATAAATTTTATACTATACTTCAAAAAGTAACTAAACATTTTTTGGTAATAGAAATGATAATGAAAATGAAAATTCTGCTTACGTTTGAATGGTCTTTATTGACACCATATGGCTGTAGAATTTATCTCGCTGGAGAGAAGAAAGAATAGGTGGGTATTTTCCTCTAATCCCACTTATGAGGGCGTGACACAAGGACATTTTTATGTGGGCCTACCCACAATCCGAAGCTCATGGGTGATAATCACAAAAAATGCATCGATCCCGTCGGCATTCCCCCTCAAGGGGACGCCTCAGCCGCTGGGTAATAAATATTGCCTGGGGGGGGGGATAGCCCCCTGGGATCGACGCTATTGATTAAACAAACCGGTTCAGTGGCCGAAGCGCATCGGACCCCCGCCCCGAAGAATGGGTTGGTATTGTGGTGATAAAAAGAAAAGAATAGGTGTTCGCTCCAATAATGGCATGACCCAAAAGAAGAGTGATAAAAAAGTATTGTTTCCCACGTGACCAACGATCACGAGAGGAGAGAAGGTGCCTCCAAACCGAGATAAGATGTCCTTTTTACACTACAAGTGAAACAACAATAAACAAAATCTAGAAAAGAAAGAGGAGAAGAATATACATATTGTTGACGATAAACAAGGGAGAATTGTGCATGATATGAGATAGAAATCTCAAGAAAGAGACTGAATCTCTATAGCAAAATATAATGCCATATATAATTAATTATGTCAATGGTGAAATTGATACACTCAGGAGACTAACAAGTGTAGATTATTTGGTGTGAGAGATGAAACAGTTAATCACATGATTAGCGAATGCAGCAAACTATGTACACAAGGAATCGAATGGACAGTCAGGACTCAATGGGTTAGATAATCCATTAGGAATTGTGCTAAAAACAGAAGCTTGACTAAATAGTAAATACACACGCAATGATATGACCTACAAAATAAAACCAACTTCATTTCTCTGAGATTGTGAGATCAAAATTGTTCATGTGATCCTGAGCAGAAAATCAATTCGTCATTTAAAGATTTTTGCTGTTCAAATCGAACGTAGAGGGAACATAAAAGTAAACGAAAAGCTGGATAAATACCTGGACTTTGCCAGAGCGCGGAAAACATTATAGAACATTAACTCTATCAACCTGGAAAGAAGACTGTGTGAATAGGTTTGGTTTGGTTTGTTTTGTTTTACGGCATATCAACCTCAGTGGGCCATTTAATGCCGATAAAGTTTTGAAATAAATCAATTCTTAATGGATAATACAATTTTTTATAAATACACTTTTCTATTTAACCCATAGATGGTACCTAACAGGTACTACCACTCCGGGTCAGAGTGGACCAGGGAGCAATGGTGATGAAAGGTTGCTCCACATTCGCCAAACCTCCAAAACTGGAACCTCACCATCAGATAGAGTTTAACGTCATTCCCAGGACATGTAGACCCGCAGCCACCGCCTTCTAGCACCCATATGATAAAAAGGGATTGGGGCTTGCCATAAGGGCAATAGGGTTGGGAAAATCATATAGGTGCTAGGGCTTGACGTGACCAGCCGATTGATCTGAGGGGGCCTCCCGTCTAGCCCAAGATTGGGCCAAAGTGGAGTATTGCAAGTCATGAACTGCTCATCCACCTGGGCTCTATCCTTAAGCATCATGGGTCGCCACCCACGGCCAACAGGTGGCCCCATTAGGGGAGTCTTATCCCTCTGCAGAGGTGCAGTTGGTGCATTCTAACGCCCCAGCCGACAGGGCGGTGTGTGAATAGGGAAATAATAATAATAATAATAATAATAATAATAATAATGATTACACAAGAAAGAGCAAAGACAAATTACTTATGGCAGCCAACAATAGTAGAAGTGACAGATGGACAAACAGAAAAACAACAAAGACTAGAAAACAAAAATAGGAAGAAAAACAATTATATGGACACTTCAAACGACAAATCGAAGAGGTTGCACGTGAAAAGACTTGGACATGGTTAAGAAAAGGAAACCTCAAAAGAGAAACAGAATCATTATTAATTGCTGCACAAAATAATGCCATAAGGACAAACTATATAAAAGCGAAAATTGATAAGACCCAACAAAATAGTAAATGTAGACGTTGTGGTAATATATATAAGACTGTAAACCATATACTCTGCGAATGTAGCAAACTAGCACAATGAGAATACAAAACTAGACACGACTGGGTTGGGAAGGTGATCCACTGGAAATTATACAAAAAATTAAATTTTGACCAAACAACAAAATGATATATGCATAAACCAGAATATGTTCTTGAGAACGAAACGCACAAAATTCTCTGGGACTTTGAAATAAAAACGGATCATCTTATCCCAGCAAGATGACCAGACCTAGTGTTGATAAACAAAAAAGAAAGAACATGTCAACTGGTGGATTTTGCAGTTCCAGCAGATCACAGGGTGAAGCTAAAGGAAAATGAAAAAATGGACAAATATCTGGACCTTGCCAGAGAACTGAAAAAGTTATGGGACATGAAAGTGAAACTTCTACCAATTGTGATTGGTGCACTTGGAACAGCCCCAAAAGGATTAGAAAAGGGTTTGGAAAGTTTGGATATCAGAGGAAGGATTGAAACCATTCAGAACACTGCACTGCTGCAATCTGCCAGAATAATCAGAACAGTCCTGGAGACCTGAGGAGACTTGCTGTCACTCAGACTCCAGTGAAAGACCATCAGCTAATGCTGATGCGAAAACTCAAAAGGAGATAATAATATAATAATCTGGAAATCAGAGAAAGAATTGACACCATCCAAGCTACTGCACTGCTGCAATCGGCTAGAATACTCAGAAAAGTCCTGGAGACCTTAGGAGACTTGTTATCACTCATCCCCCAGTGAAATACCATCAGGTAATGCTGATGTGAAAAACTAATAATAATAAATATATATAAAATAATAATAATAATAATAATAATAATAATAATGTGACACGTTAAAACTACCAGTGCCAGTTATAATTGGAGCCCTGGGTAGTATCAGGAAAGCTAAAGCAAGAATATCAAAAGAACTGATAGTTCTATCAGATATTATATAAAGTAATTTTACTTTGAGGAACTGTCCATCTCATTAGAAGAGTATTATTAATGAAATAGGGAAAGTAACTGGTGAAAGTATGGATAGAACATTGAATACACATAATCACTACGTTCCACCAACCTCAGTCTTGAGTAAAAACTTGGGAAGGATTGTAAGAAACTAAAATTAAATCTGAAAATCAAATAATAATAATAATAATAATAATAAATAAATTAATAAGAAGAAGAAGAAGAAGAAGAAGAAGAAGAAGAAGAAGACAGAAGACAAACAGCAGCCGCAGCAGCAGCAACAACAACAATAAGAGTAGAGAAGCAAACAAGTAATACACATTGTTATTTTAAAAGCAATTTCACAGAAAGAGGCTACAGGAAACGGGTGATAAAAATATGGCTGGAATCTGCCAACTTTCAGACAACAACCCAAGTAAGAATTATTGTAAAGAAAGAAGTGGTTTTAAGATCCTGAAATCAGGAAATATGTGACGAAAATTTGCAGCAAGAATAAATCCCCAAAGGAACTAAAACACAACATTCTGAAAGCCTTAATGTAATATAACTAACCAATATCACAACTACAACAAATTTAATACATACAAGTGGAAAGAAACGAAGTAAATATTTTAAAGGGATTAATAACCAAAAATAAATAAATATTACAATCACTTTGGATTCAATAACCTGCTCTTCGGGGCGGGGGTACGGTAGCTTCGCTCACTAGACCTGTAATATAAACCAGTGATTCTCAAAGTGGTCCAGCTGGACCATCTGTGGTCCACAGAACATTTCTAGTGGTCCACAGAGAGTTCGAAGCCACAAAAATGATTTAGTCATTTCACAAAAATTTAACTAATTTAGCGCTTCTTATAATGACCCACCCCAGTTGAAAATCTCTATTTAAGCACACATCGATGATCGGCGGAAAATGAATTGTCTTGTCTTACTTTAACACGTGTGCTAGCCGCTCGCAGCAACATTCAAGAAAATAGCAAAGACTAGGATTAGTCCATGGGAATTCTTTGAATAAAAAATGGTCCATAAACCGAAAAAGGTTGAGAAGCACTGATAAACGACGTGATCGCAGGGGGGCCTTCCTCAGGCAATACCTGCCCCTTTGATTTAAATGGATAGGGCTGGGTTTATTTCCCAGTGCCTGAGGCGCCCCCTTAAGGGGGAATGCCCTCGAGATCTATGCATTTTTTGTACCTGCCATCTCATGAGCTTCGGTTCGTGGGTGGTCCCACATTAAACGAACTTGTGTCATACCTCATACCTGGGATGCGAGGTAAATAATGTTCGATTCAAGACGAGAAAATAGTAAAAACGAGAAACAGAAAAGGTGAATAAATTACTGAAACATATCCCAACAGAGTACATCATTGAAATGAATAATTTTGTTTATACAGGAGACAGGACCGCTGCAAGAGGATTACGCGCCCTAGGCAAGTCTTTAGTTGCATCTTCCTTCAAGGTTAGGATAAACTAATGTAGGTATAATAACTAATTATTACAGTACTTCTAACTCTCGAAACAGCAATGGTAATGTTCATCTTGCGGCTTTATTACTTCATCCCTGCAAATAACCAGTTATTTTTATTTCATTAAAGCAACCCATCTTTAACGTAAATGCCAATGCAACAATTTTAATTATTTTTCATTTCGGGATAATCTATATGAATAATATATGAGCATTTAACTCAACCCATCCACCTGCAATGCAGAATAGTTAATCAAAATACTGAAAGTATCACTTAGAAGAAATACCAGAAATTGTAAGATCTTTCATTCCTAAGTGAGTCCCTCAAGAATATTTCAAATTGAAATGCACCAGGCAATCTGCTTCGTTATGCTCTTCTTATCTATCACCTATCGGGTATCTTTGTCTTAAATTCTCCTAACGTCTCTATTGCTTTTCTTTCGTCGGGTGTCAGTGCTCTTCGGATCGCCCGGGTATCTTCTTATCTTCTTCATCAGGGCTTGTCTGTTTCACTGCTTCAACCTTTAAATTGATAATCTCCTAATGGAATACCCATTTTTAAAAAGATAGAAAAATCCAAGTAATTATTCAATTGTGGAACGTTAATAAAATTTTCTAAAATAACCTGATCTTCCATTTGATGAGACTGGATTTTGGGGAGCTTTATTAAATCAACTTAGATTTATATAGGTCCCAATTTTGGTCGAAATAAATTTATTATGGAATTACGGTGTTGAGTTTTTCCTTCCTTTCTAATATATATAATATATATATATATATATATATATTATATATATATATATATATATATATATATATGTGATGTGTGGGTAGTAAATATTTCTTACATTTATAAATATTTGATGCGCATTCATGCATCATATTTGAAGGGCTGTTGATTAACATACGCATGGCATTACATTATTAAAATTATTCAACTGTTTTTGTATGTATGCCTTTTCTCATATTTTTTAGATTAATGTTTACAAATGATTGCACTAAGTCTCATGAGAAACCTTGGGTAAATAGAATGTGGAAACTGTCTGGAAACAATATGTACACTGTGAAAATCAATATTGTAAATCATGGATCTTCTCTGGAAAAATATTTTCCTTTCATGTTTGACCCGGGGACATATACATAGAAATGAATGAAAGCGTGCCTATCCTTACGGTTACCGTCGCAGCAAATGGAATCATCGATCTGAGTTCAAATCTTGGATGAGGCTGTTTGCGTTTCACTCATGCCCTTGGAGTAAGCATAAATTTGTCTTTTCTCCACCAGTTGTAAATAGCAGTGTAGTCTGTGTTAAGTATCTGGTCGGCATCCTTAGTTCCAGATGTAATAAGTAAGTAAGCAAGCCAATAAGAATCCGGTGTTAGGGTATTCTTTGTAAGTCCTACGTCCAAGAGAATTCAAGTGTCAATGACATAAGTTTAGAATGGTACCTCTATTAATACAGCAGAAGCAGCAGCAGCAGTGCCAGTGATTGGACAATAGAAATGCCTTCGGTGGTCACGTGGTAGTCAACGGGTCTATATTTAGGAGTGACCAATTTGCCCCATGCCTTATATCACAAATAATTCAACAGTCTGCTCTTCAAACCAGCTGTAAATTGACGAAAGATTCTCTGTGGTGTAATGGATAACGTGCCGGACGACAACATCTTAACAGGAGAGTTCGAATTCCATTGAAGCCGCTTTTTACGTCAAACTATGGGTTAAATAGAACCTCTACTGTTCTTCTAAAAGGGTGGCTTTGGCATTAAATAACCCACGAAGTTTGATATGCCATTCGATCTGGAATTTAAGAAAAAATGCATCGGGACTTCAAGTTATTTGGTCTTCTTGTCTCCCTCTTCGCAGGTGTCGCTAACATGGACAACAACAACTCCGCATAAAAGTGTTGTATACCTGCTAACATTTTTATAGCAAAAATCATTTGGAAGGCTTTTTATTGTAAAATTATTTCCAATACATTTTTATAGTAAAAATAATTCCTATACATTTTCATAGTAAAAAGTATTTCCAATGCATTTTTATAGTAAAAAAAATTCCTATACATTTTCATATTAAAAAACTTGGTCAATACATTTTTATAGAAATAATCATTTCCAGTGTATTTAGATATTAAAAATCCTTGGCCAATTTTAAATAATTTCCAATGCATTTTTCTAGTAAAAACCCTTGTCTAATACATTTTTCTAGTAAAATGTATTGGTCAATGCATTTTTATAGTAAAAATCACTTTCAATAAATACTTATAATAAAAAAAAAATTGGTCAATACATTTATAGGTTAGAAACAAATTCCACTATACTTTTAAAGGAAATATAATTTTCATAGTAAAAATCATTCCTAATCAGAGAGACAGACAAACAGACAGAGTAGATAGGATGAGATTATGAAATGAGATGAAGGTCTTACTTGTTAACCGTTGCTTAGTGCTTCTAACTCGGTCGACCTCCATGTTCTTCAGTCGATCTAGAGGGATTCTTTTTGGGTTGCTTTTCCGTGTTGATTTCTTCTGGTTGGGCTGGTCATTTCTTGTTCTTAATTAACAAACAAGAATTTTTTTTTTCTTCGAAAGACATATTTCAACAACCCAGCCCATGATTCCGCCGCGTGGAGACCGACCCTCAGTGTGAGCGGCCTATAGGTCCGCTAACTCTGGATTCTCTGGTTGCATCTGAAACTAATTCTCACACGTCTGTAATGACGCGATTTACAAGGGGTCAAGTAAAAAGTTTATTACCCATCAATAACTATTGGGTAACTTTCCTCTGGACCGCGTCATTCTGAATATAACGAACTTTATTCAAATATTCTCTACTACAGGTATGTACATAAATCATAAGCTACTTATGAATCATGTAACAAAAGTAGTAGTAGTAGTAGTAGTAGTAGTAGTAGTAAAACTTGCAATGGTTCTCCAAGCAGAAACAAGGTAATACTCCTCGAGAAAAACTAGCTCAGCCTTTATCTCTCTTCACAGGTCGAACCATTCCAACCAACAGTTGTCACAGGATGTTTACGAAGAGACATTACTCATAACCTGGATGTTGGGAGTTTAATCTCTGCAGCCTCGAGAGGTAATTCATTTAGCCTCTCACTACAGCATTAAACAAAGAAATCAAATCATTTAAAATGAATTCATGCTCGTTGCTTCGTTGTTTTGTTTTAGGTCATATCAACCCTTTTCTGGTCATTTATATCCAGATCAACTCATTTTGATAACAAATGACTCATGTTGCTTACAGTAACCGCCGTTGCTAAAGATGTCAACGAATTAAGTATTAAATAGGATTAATCGCTGTTTAACTAAAAATACTGGATGGGGCTGTTTGCATTTCACATAGCGCTAATAACCTTGGGATATGTATGGATCCAACTCTCCCTCCAAACTACCGGTAAAAAGTAGGACATTAGTAACCAGAGTATGAGAAATCTTGAAATTAGAAGTCTAGGAGAAGAAGGAAATGTCTAAATTCAAACCTTTTATATACCACCGAAGAAATTGCCCTTGTGCCACATCCTGCTCATGTGGAGGGGTTGGTATATATATATATATATATATATATATATATATATATATATATATATTGGTGTGTGTGTGTGTGTGTAGATGAGCGAATAGGTAAGTTGATATTAGGATAATTCTAAGTTGACCCTTTCTTCCAACGGAGGAATGTTAGAGTAGTTCAGGTCCAAGTTGGTGGCTCGATGTTCAATATTATTGAACAGAGCAATATAATTGGTAAAGAAAAGGCATAAAATCGGCTATTTTGCGGTTATAGATTTATTTCTGCCCACAGGTATCTGTGTATTCCCATGAGTTTCATGAAACCGCTAACGTTATTGAAAATTATATATATATATATATATATTATATATATATATATATATATAGAGAGAGAGAGAGAGAGAGAGATAGATAGATAGATAAAATGGTATGAAAACACACAATGTTGTTAAAATGAATATATTTTTATATCTTTATCATTTTTGATATTGACAATATTTCGATTTATAAAGAATCATCATCAGAGCATAATGATGATTAGTTCCGTTTTTAGATGTAAATGTTTTTAATCCGGACTCATCAAGAGAGAAGCAGAAAGTGATTTAAATTCAAACCGGAAGCATTGTTTTTCACCAAAAGCGTGTATCCTGTGCGATCGCTTCGTCTTTTTCATTCGCTGCGTCTCCCTTTTTCGCTACGTCATGCTGTTTCACTATGTCGTGTTCCTTCGGTGTAACAGTTTTTTTTAAGAAAAATAAATACTTGAAATTCAAAAATAGAAAAATTCTCTTTTTCAAAAAGGAGAGTTTTAACCCGTTCATGGTCGGTTAGTAACGGATTTTTTTTTAGAAAAGAAATGTTTTTATTTAATTATTTTAAAAATTACTTTTTATGTCAAATATGAATGGTGTAAGAGTGTATTGAAATAATCTGAAATTTAAATTTGTTAGGAAGTGTATGTCTAAAATGGTTATGTCAAAGGGATTTTATGATTTTTGGGAAGTGTCGCTAAATATGGAGATATATTTTTAAAAAGCCTTGTCTTTGTGGGATGGTTTGATGTGTGAGTATAACGCAAGATTCCATAATTCTACGTAGTGTTCTATTGTGTATGTGGGTTAATATTTTGGCATATGACCATCAAATAGACTATTTGTTTAAATATTGCTCTGCTAAAATGTTGACCGCAACTTCGAGTTGTGTGGGGTTAGATATTTTTATACGATTTATAAACGGTAATATTTTGTTCAACATCTTTTTGAATTGAATTCTCCATAGTTTGATAAATTCTGACAATATTCCATCATAAAATTGTGCGATATTCAATGTTCTTCCTTTTCCCTGCATTGCGAATGTTATTTTCCCCCAATCTGCGAGCTGGAGTTTTTGTATATCGATGCAAACGATGCGAGGCTGGGTGGAGGATGGGGACAAGCCCGTCGACCGACAAGAGATGCTTTTCACAAAGCTATGTTTACTAATCATACACACACAATGGCAAAACAAATTGTCCGAATCAGCTATCTATAATGGCAATTATAGTTTTGACGTATATACAGACACACATGTTAGCGTGGGTGTGCACATGCCCATACACATAATGATGTGTGCACGAACACACAGATAAAAATATGAAGAGAAAAAAAACATGGAAAATAGCTGAAACTTAAAGCCAATATCTACCATATTTTTCTTTCTTGTTTTTTTTTTTTAATGATTTTTTCTGGATTATTTTTTCCTACCCTAGATATTTTGGTTGAATGATTCTATTTACTGCTCTTGTCATTGTGGTGTGTGTGTGTGTGTGTGTTTCTGTGTATGTGTGTGTGTTTCTGTGTGTCTCTCTGCTTGTGTGCGTGTGTGTATGTGCGTGTCTGTGTGTCTGTGTCTCTGTTTGTGTGTGTGTGTGTATGTGTGTGTGTAAGTGTGTGTGAGTGAATGTGTGTGCTGAGAGCGAAGTAGAATGTGTTGTGAGAGAGAGAGAGAGAGAGAGAGTGAGAGAGAGAGAGAGAGAAAGCATGTGTGTTTTGTCTGTGTGTCTGTGTGTGTGTGTGCGTGTGTGTGTGTGCGTGTCTCTCTGTGTGTGTCTCTGTGTGTGTGTGTGTCTGTGTCTGTGTGTGTGTCTGTGTGTTTGTGTGTGTATGTGTATGTGTGTGTGTATGTGTGTGTGAGTGAATGTGTGTGCTGAGAGCGAAGTAGAATGTGTGTGTGTGTGTGTGTGTGTGTGTGTGTGAGAGAGAGAGAGAGAGAGAGAGAGAGAGAGAGAGAGAGAGAGAGAGAGAGCATGCGTGTGTCTGTCACTATGTCTGTGTCTGTGTGCTTGTTGGCAGTTTCATAAATTGATTCACGTGATCATATCTCCCGCCTTTTCCGCCATTTAATTTTGTGTCTTTGCTGATATTTTGCTTTGAGCTTCTTTTTTTGTTTTCTTTTTCTCGTTCTATTTTTTTTATCTTTAAATTTTATTTTTTGGTTTATTTTTTTAAATTTTTGTATTTTCATTTTTTATTTTTCTATTTTATTTTTTTATTTCTTATTATTATTTTTGTTTTTGTTTTTGTTTTTATTTTATTTTATTTCAATGAACGTGCTCCTCCTTTTGTTCCTTTTTTCCTTTTTATCTTTACTTCGTCGTCCATTTTTCGTTTAGCTCTTCTTTTGTGCCTAAGAATTAGAAATATTTATTTAACTTTAAAAATGCCCTTGCATTCTGATGTCATCTCTCTCTCTCTCTCTCTCTCTCTCTCTCTCTCTCTCTCCTCTCTCTCTCTCTCTCTCTCTCTCTCTGTCTGAATCTATTTATCTATGAATCTTTCAATTCCCCCCACCCCTCTCTCTCTCTGAATCTATTTATCTATCTGAATCTTTCAATCCCCCCCTCTGTCTCTCTGAATCTGTCTATCTGAATTTTTCAATCTTCTTTCTCTCTTTCTTTCTCTTAAATTCTCTCTCTCTCTCTCTCTCTCTCTCTCTCTCTCTCTCTCTCTCTCTCTCTCTCTCCCTTTTAATCACGTGGTATTCTACTATTTCCCGACTTCTGTATTATATGCTTTCCTCTTCACCGTTATTCTCCTTCTCATCTAAACTGTTCAATGTCCAACAATACCGGGAAATGTCGAGAATCTCTGTTTATTGTATGAAAGTATAGATTCAAAGACAAAATTGTCTGTGACAAAATAAAGAACAATAAATATATAAACCATTCACTATCAAAATAGATGCGTCTGCTATGGTAACAACTTTAAAATCCTATGGAAATATTTCCACAATGATTTCATGTACATAAATATGGGAGTTTACCAGCCCAAGTATAGGTCAGTTTGCATAAAGAAATATAAACCCATGAGCACGCTTTCTCTGTCTGTCTGTCTGTCTGTCTGTCTGTCTGTCTCCCTCCCTTCTTTCTCTCCCCTCCCATTTCTCTCTCTCTCTCTCTCTCTCTCTCTATATATATATATATATATATATATATATATATATATATATATATTATATATCGCTCTCTCTCTCTCTTCTCTGTTTATCTGTCTGATTCTCTCTTTATTTCTCTCTTTCTTTCTTTCTTTCTCTCTCTCTCTCTCTCTCTCTCTCTTTCTCTCAGTCTCTCTTTCTCTTTCCCTCTCACGCACAGACATAGACACACACAACAGAGACACACACACACACATACACATACACAGACACACAACACAAATAATATATATATATATATATAATATATATATATATATATATATATATATATATTAAAGATAAATCTCCCCGCCTCGCCCTATTTTCATTCGGAGGAATGACACTTTACAGAGTCAATTGAAGATTCTTTTCTTCGGTAACACGTATCCAAGAGAGAGCCTATATTATTGGATGTTATTGAAGCCAGAGTTTTTAATTCAGATTATCCTTGTGCTAGCCGGGGTCTTTATCAAATATAGTCCATCACATAGATTTATATCAGTTTGTCTTTATCTCAGAGGGATGTTTAGTGATAATGTTACATAATCTATGCATAGATTATTGTTAACACCCTGTATTTCTTAAGGGGTGGCCCCTTTTCATATCACATGGGACCGAGTATACCCTCAGTTCCAGCTTGGTCGTCAGGCAGAAGGGCATGTCTGCCTTAGCTGGTCTCAAATGCACACGCGTGTTGTGTTAGAAGAAGAAGTTTAAGCAATAAAAGTTTAAAGAAATAATATGGTGTTCTTGCTTGATGAATGTCTTGGCCAAAAGACTGACCAAGAAGAAGGAATTCATCAAAGACGAACAGCCAACAAGAATCTAGAAATAGAATTCAACATGGAGAGAAAGAATAGAAACGACTAGAGATCACCAAATGGCCAAAGAAGTAAGTAATGCAAAATGCATATGCATCTCTCTGTCTACCTGTGTCTATCTCTACCCCCTGTCTAGTAAAAGAACACTTGTGTATATACCCAACCTGGGTATATGTGTATGAATATGTAACAATAATCTTGGTATCCATACGTGGGGTCGATGGTTGTTGACGTAACAATGATTTAATAAGTCTTTTATCTTATTCTCTCGACATCACCATCCGATATGTCCGATAAAGGAATTTAACTTACCAAGTTTGGTTTATCGAAGAGAGGATATGACTGAAGTCGACAAATATACACATGGATTTATTCAACGAACTTTGACCTACTAAATATTGCTCAAAATATCAATACCAGGGGTCATAAATTAAAATTCTTTAAAAAATGTTATAAAGCAAATGCAAGACAAAATTATTTTAGTAACAGAGTGGTGAATACATAAAATAAACTACCATCATCAACAGTGAATGTCCCATCTCTAAACTCCTTTAAGGTAATGTTAGATAATCTGTGGAAAGATTATAAATAATCTGTGGAATTAAGATGAATGTTTATAAGGAACAGCTGACAGGTGTCAGACCTAATTTACTAGCTGAAAAGATGATATTATTATTATTATTATTATTATTATTATTATTATTATAATCACCGATCAGATCATCATTAAGCATCAACTGGATGATACGGAGGCGGTCTGTTGGATACCTACAGTGATTGGTTCCTTAATCCAACCCACACCTACCGTGTATTTCATATAGATATTTGCACGCTTAGTTAATTGGTTAGATTTTGTTGGTTGAATTTTACGACATGTCAACCCTTGAATTGATTTTTCCGAAGACCTTTTTGTTTTATTCATTCTTTTTTTTTTTTTTTTTTTTTTTTTTGAGGGGGGCGGGGTCAAATTTTTTCTTAAAATCAATTTTTTAAAACCTCCTTTTCTATCTATTTAACCCATAAATGTAACCCTCACATGTATGGTTAACAGAATGAAAACAGTGTACCACTGTGGATTAAATAAAGGGTTCGGTTCGAAGTTTCGTGAAGGCTCCCAATTATAACATGAAAATTAGCGAATTCGAAAAAAGAGTCCTGAGTTCGACGAAAAGGTTCCCGAGTTCCACAAGAAACACTTGAAGCAGGCCGGAGAACACATTGGCCGAAACATTGATATGGATTTTTTAAGACCTACTCTACAGGAACAGGTGTTAACACCGGTTATGCTATTTTGGGTGATTACATGTTTCTTCACTTAAGACCAATTCCATGAAATGAAAATGTGCTGTTTTTTTTATATTAACTAGCAAATATATGCACCCTCCGGGTGCAAGTATTTAAGTTTTGATATAATAAAATATCATATTAAATTAGAAAGGCTAATGAAACTGACTAAGAATGCAGATAGAAAGATCTGCAACAGAGGGGGTATAATCGAAAAATAGAACAACTTTGAAACTAACTATTCCATCATTTTCCATTACTCCCCTCTTTCATTGGTAAATTTAACTATTTAGTTAAAATAGGAAGTAAAGGATAATATTACAGTTATTTCTTCTTGTAAATAAATTTCTTTTAAGATTTATCCACGAGATTTTTGTTTATATTTCTTAAGATAAAACCAAACAATTAGAAATCAATAATACCAAGCACATATTTATTAAAATAAAATTTTAAATATCAATATGCAAATTAGCCTTCTCGTTCAAACTGTAAACCTCTATTTTGTTGTATATATAAATACAATTGCATGTTAATAGTAGGTAGATATGGTCAACAGTATTAATAATGTAAAACAATTTTATTAATAATTGGGGTTTGAATAAAAATAAAATCATGGAGGATGTGACGTAAATAACTAAGGGAATTGTGACTTGAGTAGTAATATAGTTTCGGTTACAGACAGACAAACCCACAATCTCCATTATAATTAGATTTGTTTTATCAGTTGCTGTTTTTAACCAACCTCTGTTCTCAAAATTTTTTCACTAAATTATTTTCCACATTAAATCCAAGAAAAATCTGAAAATCCAAGATTGCTAATATGTATGACTGAGAATGTATATATAAAAGAAAAGTGGATCAAACTTTCAATATTCAATAAGAAAATGGTTAAAATCGGAATCTTTGAATCAAGCAATTCGTTATATTTCACCAAGGTTATACCGCCATTAATTGTCTTGAACAAAAATACACAAAACTTTTGATTTTCATTGACCCCTGACACAATATATGATAGATTTTATTTTACATTTACAAATCAAGTTCTGAGGAGTGAAGGATTGAATAAATCCGTCAAAGTGTGGTTCAGATTAGAGGAAAATGTGGATTTCTACACATTCCAAGCCCTCCCGACTTTCTTCTCATTCCCCTAGACTACCCACCAATAACCCATCCCTTTTTCTCTCCCTCCCACCCATTTACCTTTCACTATAAAAAACAGGATGTAGAAGCACTTAAATCAATAAACTTCTGAAGAAGTCTCAACCAATAATGAAATGAATTATCAATTGAGCATAGTCGTTTGTGTTGTTATATCCACATTTTCCCCAACTCTCAACCTCATAAATCAAGTGTTGTATATCGATGAGAACCGTCTTTTTATAGACGGTTAGTGTAGAGATAGATTTTGAATCTAAGTGTTGTTGAATTCAAAATCAGAGGCGGTTAGATGATTGATATTCAGTGACATAAAGTTGACCCCCCCAAGTTCCTTCCGATGGCAAACGGTGGTAAATAAATTCAATTAACTTAAAGTCAGTTATGGCGGAGAGGTTCTAATGTAGGCATGATCTCCGCATCACTCCTCGCATGCGGTTGATATTTTTTGGTTTTGACTAAATAAAAATGTGACCCAGAAGAAATATATGCCTTGGTTGACTCTATGAACTAATGGTGGCCTTGGCCTAATCAGATCAGCAACTTGAAGAAGCAAACTTATAGCAGAACCAGACCAGACACAGAAGTTAGAAGAAATGCCCCAACTACACAAGAAACAGACGAGAATAAGAAAGAATTATTAAACTATAGTATATCCACAAGTCTACTAATAAAAATGAACGTTCAATCAACGCAATTCCCTAATATTTAAGTATAAAGTAACCCTAGACGGTTTTACATGCCGTTGAAATCAATCAAACCATCAATCAACAAATACTTGTTGACGTCACACCGGAAATCAAATAACTGATGAATGTCTTTTTTCATTAAAACAAAAAAAAAACTCATATAAAACAGAAATATTCGCAGCAAACAAGATTTCAATTTAGGTTGCGTGCGTAGTTAACAACGAGCAAACACAAGGCAAATATTTTTAGCTTTCGTGACGTTACCCAATCGTTAAAATGGAGGAAAACAACTTAAGAGACAGAACAAAGAGTATAAATTGATAAATGATCACCAAACATATTTTTGTCTCTTTGATTCTTAATTTAATAAATACATATTATTCAACATCTGAAGGATGGCATATAATAGGTCATTTTTTTTTTTACATCAAATTTTACATGTAAACTTTTCTTCTCTATTGTTTACGCTTATTTGTTCACTATTTTTATTTCAAAGAAGACACTTAAAAATTAGCGATGATTAGCAAACCAGTCAAAGAGACCAAAACTCAGTGAAGTAAGTCCGATTCTCTCTTGCGTAATTTATTTATACTGTGATCCCGTATCAGATTGAACATCACTGTCAGAATCACAAGACTGTGTGTTAAGATCAGAATCACAGGACTGTGTGCTAAGAGGCGGTGACTGAGGGTCTTAGTGTTCTTGGTATGATGTTAAACTTCATCTAATTATGAAGTTCCAATTCTGAGGATTTGTGGACTGTGGAGTAGATCTTCATCGCCATTAGACCCAGGTCAACTCTGATTCGAAGTGGTAGTACCTGTTAGGGTACATGTTACGTAGCTGTTCGTCACGGTACCAAATAGATATATTTGTTACGTCTTACGTCTTACTCTGGTCTATTCTTCCGGCCGTCTTCTGATCGTCTAGTCTTCTATCTTGGTCTTCTAATGGTCTCGTCTGGTCTTTCTTATCTGGGTCCCGTGTCTGGTTCTGCTGGGGATCATTTCTTATCAGAAGCCTTGTGTCATTGTTAGCTTTTAGTAATAACAACAAGACTTCGATTTGCTTTAGATGTTATTTTATTCTGGAACCCCAGGACCAGACAAATGCGCGCGGAGAGTCACATCTTGCTAGCTTCAGTCCTAAGTCTCAACTCTACTACGGCAACTGACTGAGTTGCCCACCTTAAACCGGAAAGGGCTTTCTATCGGGGTTCCGTTCTCACGATTCTATCCCCAGAAAGCAAAGTGAGAGTGAGGTCAAGCATTGTCACTCACTCTCAAGGCCATCAGCTGTACTGATTGCCATAAGGATTTCTATACTACCTTAAAAAGTAATAGGGATCCAATTAATATGTAACATACAGTCTTTGGAACATATTCGATGAAACAACGTCTGAATTTATTTTCTAAAAACAAAATACTAGTGTAGGATAATTTTGTGAAACCTTGGAATGTAAACTTTTATTCTATGCCGAAGACGTGTTTGCTCTATTAACTTTTGCTGGGTATTTAATTTCTTAAACTCAGTTTTTTAAACAGATTTTTAAAATTTATTTTTTACCTATTTAACACATAGGTACTAACGAATAGGTACTACTACAATTCCGGATCAGAGTAGGCCTCTGATTAGTAGCAATCTACTATAACTCCACTAGCACTCCCCATAACTCCAGAATTGGAACCTCACCACTAGATTCAGTTTAACGTCATATCCATTAGACTAAGACCTTCAGCCACTGTCTTCTAACACATATATTATAAAAAAGGGTTGGGGGTTTGCCCTTAGATAAAGAGGGTCGGGGAAATCATAGAGGTGCTAAGGCTTAGCATAAAGAGCCGATTGATCGGTGGGATCCTCTGTGGCTGCCTGTTTCTCTTAAATAAAGGCCAAAGTAGAGTGTTTCATGTCAAGGACTGCTCAGTCCCTATGACTCCGCCCTTAAATATCACAGGTCACCACCTACGTCCAACAGGTGGCCCCACTGGGGGTTTTTACCCCTCTACAGCGAGATATTGCTCAATCTGATAAGAACTGATACCAAAAACTTAGATTCTTAACTTTTACAATCATTTAAGAAAATTCTTTAAAATTTCTCTGTTAAAGTAAATAAAAAAATATTATTTGGTTTAAAAATTGAGCTATATCTACAGTAGATGAAAATAGTTCTTTCATTATTTTTACCTGTAATTTTTTCTTTAAACTTTGTTGGAAAATATTTTCTACATTTATTTGTATTTTTAAAGAAGATACTTAAAATTGCATCCGTTCTACTCTAAGAAAACAATTTGAGAAAAATTTGACAAGAACTACACAATGATTCTGCGAACTGTTTGGAACAAATACAGGAAGTAGCACCTTACAAAACAGCAGCTGTACGGTCACTTACTTTCTATGACACAAATAATCAAATTAAGACGAACAAGATACGCTGGACACTGCTGGAGATATATGAATAAACTCATAAGTGATGTTCTCCTGTGGACACCTACACATGGACACACCAGAGTGGGGCAACCAATAAAGACTTACATCATCCAATTCTGTGCAGATACTGAGCATCGTGAGAATGACATGCTAGAATCGATGTCTAATAGGGACTGGTGGTGAGAGAGAGCCAAGTGACTTCGTTACATGATGATGAATGGATTTAAGTATTCATATCTAATGATAATGATTTATACAGAATTATATATATATATATATATATATATATATATATATATATATATATAATACCCAACCCCTCCGCACGAGCAGGATGTGACACAAGGTCAATTTCTTAAGCGGAGTTTAACAGGTTTGAATTCAGAGTTTTCTTTCTCCTAGATCGGTTGTCTAACCAAGGTTAAAGAGCCCAGTCTGTCCTACTATTTATCCATAGCAGGAGGGAGAGTAGAATTCATACCTTTCCCAACGACTATTTTGAGTGAAACTTGTTGAGAGTAGTTTAATTTCCGTGCCTGTTGAATTTTTTTAGAATCCATTAAATTTTGTAGTTACCAAGCACTTTTTCTTTTTCCTTATGAAACAGTCAAATTTATCCCGAACGTATCTAATAATAACACTGGGGAACACGATTTTGATTGATTTGGATGTGACACTTGATTTTGACTATTTTTTGACGTCTGAATCCAGAAATGAACCCAGTTTTTCTATCATCAACCTTTTGAGCTACAGGATACCATCGATTTTTCACAAAAGAAAATAGAAATAGAGCATCTAACAATTATGTGCTTATTTTAAGGAATGTTTTAAATATTTATATATAATGGAAAATAATAAAACGTTACCCTGGGCATCACACATTTTGTTGAGTTAGATCTGACACTTGTTTTTGTCTAACTTTTCGATTCTGTATCCAAAGGTTAACCTTGTTTTTCTCTATTACATCAACCTTTTTAAGTAACAATACCCGCACTTGGTCTTACAAAGCATTCAAATACTGCATGCAACAAATTTAAGCTTATTTTATAGAAGCTGTAAAAAATGTTCAATGGAATTATGTTTTTACAAAGTTCATCTTGTTCATACAAAGGATATTGTTACTGTAAGTAAAATTGTGTGCAAGTAGTTAAGCTAAATAGTAACACATAGTCTTATTCTAGAGTGTTCAATCTGACAATTTCCCTTTATGCTCCATAGTCAGCCAAAATATTTACATCCCATTTATTTTGATACCATTTCTCCATGAATTTAAAATCTTAGTGGAATCATTCATCTTGCTCATTGCTGACCACACCAAGGGTTTCCAAGTTAGCAAGATGGCTATACAGAAAATGAATCTTGATGCTCATGTTGTAAATGAGCGTTTTATGTCTTTCCAATTTCAGTGTAATTCTTAGCTCATTCATTTCTAAGAAACTCCCTGACAACGTTAAGACTTTTTTGTAAGCATTCTTTTGTTCTGACATAATCCCAATGAAACTTTTTTATTTAATAACTAACCGAATTTGTAGGGCATCAAAGACACACGGGCCTTGATTTATTCAATTGACAGGCCAGGAAATTCCAAAATCTGGCACTTGAAACAATTGCCTTCGGTTGACAATGCTTTAATCAATTGTTTCAAGAGACCTAGTTTCAAGTGTGATGTGGGAACAATTACAGCTTGATAGGGGTGCTTTTAAACTGGTTCTGTATATATTTCTTTCTCATCTTTCCTTCTTACTTATTATCCTCCTTCTCTTCAAGGAAATATTTCATGTTATTCCTCTCCTTTCCTTTCGAACCATTTTTTTTTTCATTTCCTTGTATTATCTCATTATTATTTATTTATTATTTCATTCCTTTATCCTTTCGAACCATTTTGCGTCTCTCTTCTTCTTCTTCTTCTTCTTCTTCTTCTTCTTCTTCTTCTTCTTCTTCTTCTTCTTCTTCTTCTTCTTTTTATTATTATTATTATTATTATTTACTCCTTTTGAGTTTTCACATCAGTGTTAGCTGATGGTCTTTCACTGGAGTCTGAGTGACAGCAAGTCTCCTCAGGTCTCCAGGACTCTTCTGAGTATTCTGGCAGATTGCAGCAGTGCAGTGTTCTGAATGGTTTCAATCCTTCCTCTGATATCCAAACTTTCCAAACCCTTTTCTAATCCTTTTGGGACTGTTCCAAGTGCACCAACTACAATTGGTATAACTTTCACTTTCATATTCCATAACTTTTTCAGTTCTCTGGCAAGGTCCAGATATTTGTCAATTTTTTCATTTTCCTTTAACTTCACCCTGTGATCCGCTGGCACTGCAAAAATCCACCAGTTGACAAGTTATTTCTTTTTTGTTAATCAACACTAGGTCTGGTCTTCTTGCTGGATAAGGTGATCCGTTTTAATTTCAAAAGTCCCAGAGAATTTTGTGCGTTTCGTTCTCAAGAACATATTCTGGTTTATGCATATAACCATTTTGTTGTGTGGTCAAAATTTAATTTCTTGCATAATTCCCAGTGGATCACCTTCCCAACCCAGTCGTGTCTAGTTTTGTATTCTCATTGTGCTAGTTTACTACATTCGCAGAGTATATGGTTAACAGTCTCATCTCTATTACCGCAAAGTCTACATTTACTATTTTGTTGGGTCTTATCAATTTTCGCTTTGATGTAGTTTGTCCTTATGGCATTATTTTGTGCAGCAATTATAAGTGATTCTGTTTCTCTTTTGAGTTTTCCCTTTCTTAACCATGTCCAAGTCTTTCCATGTGCAACCTCATCTATTTGTCGTTTGAAGCGTCCATATAATTGTTTTTCTTCCCATTTTTGTTTTCTAGTCTTTGTCGTTTTTTCTGTTTGTCCATCTGCCGTTTCTACTATTGTTGGTCCGCCATAAGTAATTTGTCTTTGCTCTTCCTTGTGTAATCTTCAAGTTGTTGGATTGTGGTTTCTACGCATTCGTCTATGTTGGCAAGACCTCTCTTCCCCCTTCCTTTCTTGACACATACAATCTATCTCTATCATCTCTAGGGTGGAGAGCCTTGTGCATTGTCATTAATTTTCTCGTCCTTTGGTCTATCTGTCTGAGTTCTTCTTTTGTCCATTTTAAGAATGGTCCTGAGTATCTTATAATGGGGACAGCCCAGGTATTAATTCCTTTGATCAGATTTCTGCTGTTAAAGTTTCGTTTCTAGAAGTTTTCTAGTTCTCCTGAGATATTCCTTTTTAACTTTTCCTTTCATTTCTGCTTGCATGATATTGTCCGCTTCCAAAATTCCTAAGTATTTGTAGCTTTCATTTTCATCAAGAGATTTATAGTTTCCTGATTTGGTAGTTGTATTCCATTTAATAGTTTTCTTTCACCCCTTTTTATTACAAGCATAGCACATTTTCCGATTCAAAATTCCATCCCTATATCCTGGCTATATATATCCAATAGTTTGTACTAGGCTCTCCAATTCTTTTTCATTTTTTGCAAAAATTTTAATGTCATTATTATTTATTATTATTATTATTAATTATTATTATTATTATTATTATTATTATTATTTTTTATTATTTTTTATTATTATTATTATTATTATTTTTATTATTATTATTATTATTATAATTTTTATTATTTTATTATTATTTTTATTATTTTATTATTATTATTATTATTTTTTTTTATTATTATTATTATTATTATATTATTATTATTATTATATTTTATTTTATTTTATTTTTTTTCGTATCATTAATTCATCGATTCTCTACCCACTTTCCTTCTCTAAATGTTCAACCTTGAACAGATCTTTTTTTTCCTTTTTTTAAAACTTATCTTTATTTCTTATTTCTTATCTTTCTCCTCTTCAATGACGTATTTCATGTTCTAGTTCTTCATCTATTTCTTCCTTCATTATTTTCTTTTTTCATTTCCTTGTATTTTCTCATTCCTATTTATTCATTGTTTTCTACCTTTAACCTTTCTCTCCATTTTGGCGTCTTTCTTCTTCTTCTTCTTCTTCTTCTTCTTCTTCTTCTTCCTTCTTCTTCTTCTTCTTCTTCTTCTTCTTGTTTTTCTTCTTCTTCTTCTTCTTCTTCTTCTTATTATTATTATTATTATTATTATTATTATTATTATTATTATTATTATTATTATTATTTACTCCTTTTGAGTTTTCACATCAGTGTTAGCTGATGGTTGGTCTTTCACTGGAGTCTGAGTGACATCAAGTCTCCTCAGGTCTCCAGGACTCTTCTGAGTATTCTGGCAGATTGCAGCAGTGCAGTGTTCTGAATGGTTTCAATCCTTCCTCTGATATCCAAACTTTCCAAACCCTTTTCCCAATCCTTTTGGGACTGTTCCAAGTGCACCAACCACAATTGGTAGAACTTTCACTTCATATTCCATAACTTTTTCAGTTCTCTGGCAAGGTCCAAATATTTGTCTATTTTTTCAT
>CM042143.1:110132265-110147265 GCA_023376005.1 Doryteuthis pealeii | reverse complement strand
TAAATCCCATTTAAAACTGACAGACATTTGGAAAGCAATTCTTCCAATTCTTGGATTGAGATAGCTACTAAATAATAAGAGAAAAAACGCAAAATAAAAATCTATTGATTTTCTTCTCCTTCCGCTATCTCTCTAAAATATAAAAATAAATAAAAGCAATAAAATATATAACGCTTAACTTTATTGATTTTAATCAAGAGGTTCTGACATATTTTATTGTCACAATTAGCGTTGCTTTGGGAAGTAAATTCTGGTATAGCAACTAAAATTAAACTCAGTAACTCTGAAAAATCAATTAAATGAAATAACGGCATTTAAAATGCGGGATGACTTTGTTGAACACTGAAGCGTGGTGCTGACTTCAGTGTGTATTTTGTAGTCAGAGGGTTAATTATTGGGAGAGGATTGAGGATCATTATTTGGTCAAGAGCGTCAAAACGAACAACCAAAAAAAAAAAGTTGTTACTGTTTTTTTTTTGTTTGTTTTTGGGTTTTTTATCTATCAGAGGTCGTTGAGAATCTGGATGAAGAGAGTGGCAGTTTTGAAACTATAATATTGTGTTCATAAATAAGTAAGTAAGTAATATCCTCGGGGGTGGGAGGATAAAGTCGGTATCAACCAGACAGCAAGGGACTCTGTCCCCTTTTCAATAGTTCTAGTCTAAGGAGATTGTTTTTGCGTCTGAGGCGGAGCGCCAAACCTACCATCAGCTCCTCACTTTACCGCACAGATCTCTCTGCTACTCATACGCTGGGTTGACGAGGACCGGTATCGAACCCGGAACCTTGTGGTTCCAAATTGGACGCTCTACTGACTGAGCTAAACTGGCCCTTATTTTTTGTTAATTCATCTGTTTCACATTGATTGATTGCCTAATTGATTTTAACGGCATCTTAACCAGTCCAGGGTTATTTTATGCTTCGGGATTAGAGAACTGCATTTATTGTGCATTCGTATTTAAAATACTGTGTAGTTCTTTCTAAAGATTTTTTTTCACACGCTCCTATCGAATACCTATAAATTGTAAACAGATGCTGGACTGCGACGAAGTAGTTAGCGAGTTCGAACTCCAGTCTCATACCCCAACTATGTGTTAGATAGCATAATGCTCTTCTTCTACAAGGATGGCTTTGTCAGTAAATAGCTCACAATGGTTGATATGTAATTAAAACAAAGAAGCCAAAGAAACATAGATGGGACTAATAGGTATGACCACTCCGGGTCAGAGTGTATCTTCGAGTAAGGGCAATGAAAAGGTATTCCACACTCTCTAAATTTCCAGAACTGGAGCCTCACCTTCAGGTGCAGTTTAGTATCCTACCTAGGAAACTTTTATATTATTCGTTTTAATAAAAGTTAATTGAATCTATAATTATTTACTAAGGATTATTATTATTTGTTACTTGAAACCATATAACTGCAAATAGATGATTATTTATTATAAACAAATACTTAATACCATATAATTGTGTATAACGTAGTATTATTGTATAGGAATACTTGAAAACATACAACTTTGTGTAAATTATTTGTATTAAATAGGAATAATTGATATATAACTACGTGTCAAAAACTCTTAAGAAACAACTACAAAAACGAACATAGATATAAAGGTAAAATGATTGGTTTGATTAGATTTCTTTGTTAAATTGCATATCAACCTTTATGGGTTATTTACTGCCAAAACCATACTTGTAGATGAACAATAGTGGTACTGTTTATTCCATAGCTGGGTGACCTGAGGGGTTCATACCTTTTTAAGGGTATATGTTCGAAAGTTAACATTGTAGTTAAACTTAAGTTCGAATTCGCCTATAACGATGTCCCAATACAGTACCACTACATCACAGGGACTACACCCTCAAAATGGTTGGGTTTTTGACAAAAATTCAGATTAAAGAATAAGGCCAGGACTAAAAATAGCGCACTGAACCTGGTTCCCTAACCTCTAGGCATAGAATAATTCTGAACGTATTGACATACTGTAAAACGCAACCAATCTAATTTGGGAACACTGATCAGTTTTTGTTACTGACACCTCACCATGCCAATTAAATACAAGTATAATGTAGGGAACCACGCACGAACCGAAGCTCATTCTATTTTAAGGCACACTAGGCACTGGACAATAAACCCAGCCCTGTCCATTTAAAGAGAGGTTACATGTGTTGCGTGAGGGGATCCTCTTTTAGGATCACGTTGGTATTAATATCTTACTGGTCCAATAGTGAAGACAATGGACACAGATTCCAAGGAACGAGGTAAGTCATCCAATTAAAAAGAAAAATTATATTTTTTACGACGTTTCACTTGGGTTAATCTGGTCTGACTAACTCTTGTATAAAGAGTTCCACATAATAAAAAAGGGAAAAATATTGGCGAGTAAAATGGCCGGAAATGCTGTTCATATAATGTGCTCTGTTGACGCAATCAGTAAACAGAACACAGAGAAGATTAAAACGATGAAAATGTTCATGAAAACAATTCCTGATTCAGGTCCATTGTTATCACGATGACTTTTGTTTAGTTCCCAATTTAAAACGTTCCCAATTTAAAACGATAAATGATTGTATTTGCATTTGATTTCGACACCAGTTACCCCAAGTTGAATAAATACAACACCACCCGAAAGAGCATACCATCCCAGATCCATTACTACTGAATAGCGAGTTCGATCTTCGCTGGATGCCCTTGTATGACAGCCATACCTTGGCGAATCTATACTTGAAACACTCCTATTTTAATATCTGTTCGGTTTCTTTGTTTAATAGCTTATCAAATTTTATGAGTTATTTAATATTAAATCAATCCTCATAGAAGAACAATTGTTATACTTTATAACCTATGTATAAAAGACAAAATGGTTCATACCCTTCCCGAGAGTTATTAATTAGTTCCAAAGTGAATGTAATTAGTATGACTGGAGTTCGAACCTGCGTACTACAATGTCACAGTCCAACATATTATAATTTTTCAAACAAGTTTTTTTTTTCTTTTTCCGGCAAGTATGAAATGACAATAGTCATGTTTATTTTATAAGTATTTTTATCATAATTCTCCTGATTCGATTAATATCATTTTCACTAGGTATTTCAATAGGAAAACAATTACTATGTAAGTAATAATACTCGCCAAGCATTGTTAATAACCCCTTTCAAATACACACTTATATATATTTATTTCATATTTAAGATAAATACATCAGATGTAGTCAGTTGATAAACCAGATAAATACTTCCCTGTTTGCATTTGATTTAATACATTATTTTGTTAAATACAATTATTCAATGTTCCGAAGCCTTTTGATTTTAGCCATATTATTTGGATATCATCAAAAATTAGTTATCAATTAATTTTTATTATCTATCTATTAAATTGTCTTTAGATTATTCATTATAAAATGTCACAAGAAGATCAGTGGTTAGACAGCCGACACATTCTATAAAGACAGAGATGAGGATCGTCTTATCGGTGGGGATTAGAATTACTGTATCTCTTGTAGATGGGTAAGATCCCCCTCCAAAAAAGGTGTTCTGTGTAGGATACAAAACTGCACCTGATGGTTGTGATTGTTCACAGAATCAGATGAAATGACCGAAATCGTATAGAAAACACTCGTTGTGAAAAACAGGTGTCGGACAAGTTGTAGCAAATATAGTTTATTCTTAACAACAGCAGAGCTCCGAGTTATTAGAGACCAGGGTGAAAGTTGGGGCGGCAAATTTTCTCAGCAGGAACACTGACTAATATGTACATTTTGGCTGGTTGTCCAACTCTGTCTATCGGACGAAAATACGTGGTGCTTCTGTATGGATCCAACCTCTTTGTCTTGTCAGAATTGTCAAATGCTCATCAATTATGAATAGGTTCCATTTGACCCAGGTCAACCGAGTTCATACTACTTTTCAAGGCTTATGACTCTTGTATCGTTACACAATCAATAAGAACTGACCATGTGTCCAATAAGACAGTTCTAAGTGACAGTTATCTCTGGATTCCAGGTTCAATCCTGACAGGCGGCAGTTACATAGAAAAATAATTAATACAGCTCCTACCCCAGCTATGGTTAGCGGAATGAGAACAGGATACCCCCGGGGACTGAATAAAGGGTTAGGTTCAAAGTTCTGTGATGGCTCCCAATTACGACAAGAAGGTTCCCGACTACGACAAGAAAGTTCCCGAGTTCGAAAAGAAGGTTCCCGAGTTCGAAAAGAAGGTTCCCGAGTCCGAGAAGGTTCCCGAGTCCGACAAGAAATACCTAAAGAAGGCCGGAGGGCATATCGGCCGACAGGTTGTACAGATAACAATGGAGATGAGGACAATAGTCCGAATAACGCAGAAAATACTAATCAAGCCTCATCTCAAACATTCAGAGAAATACCATAAGAATTGGTCTCCCTATTTAATTGATTAGAGTGAGTTCTAACTTTAATCGATAGATGAAACTGGTTATACGAAATGAAACTCATCGATATGTGAAAAGTTGTAACACGAATCAAAAACCACAACACCACAGGTACTCTCCTCTGTTTGCATTTTGTTTGTGGTAATTCCTTTGGAATGGATATGTGTCTACATCAGCTTAGTTTTTAGGGAAATTAGCAGGGCAGCTGGGGTTATTTAGCATTGTATCTCCCATATTTTAAACTGTCATCTATGTGGTGCAAATAAAGTTAGGTCTGGGATAATGGTAGTTCTATCTAGCTGATAGCTTACCATTTATTGTTCAATTAGGAGATCCCGAAGCAGAGGTATTTTTAGGGTCGAACGTATAATAAATTGAACAAAAAGATGTCTCATAGTGTTGACATTTTCAGGAGTACGAGCGCTTCGAGCTCTTCCAGGAAATATATTTTAATTGATGATTCTGTGGTTCTGAAGTTTTCAGTATTCAGTTCAATATTTTATTTCTTACTGGATGAGTCCTATAACTTATATAGTCCAATGGGGTTTATACCTTTCTTTCTCGTGTATTAACCAATGAAATTTGTAGTTGATTTGGTAGTGAATAATTTTCTATTCAAGTAATATTGTCAAATGATGATCAATGATTGGTTCTTCATCGGTTTTACAGCATGTTAACCCTTGGGTTTTTATGCTGAAACCGTTTTTGTTTTATTCGTTCTGTTGAGTTTTCAAAATTTTAACTAATTCCTATACACATTTTTTGAAAAGTCATTTTTTATATATTCAACAGGTACTACCACACTGGCTCAGGGTGGAACTGACAATACTGTCATTGAAGGTTTACTCCACACTCCGCAGAGCTCCTGAACTGAAACCTCAGCACGGGATGCAGTTTAACGTCATACGCAGAACACTAAGATCATAGCCACCGCCTTCTAGCACATACATCATAGAAAGGGTTGGAGCAATACGGTGTAGGGATTGACGTAAACAGCTGATTGGTCGAAGAGGGTCACCGGCAGCCCCTCTAGCGTAAATAAGGTCCAACGCAGACCGTTGCATGTCATACATTGCTCAGCCACCAGGATTCCGTCCTCAAACATCACGGGTCTTGCCTCTCTGCAAAAGCTCAGTGGTCGTATTCTACAGACCAAACCGACAGGGCTTAATAGGTCAAATGTTATACTGGGTTACAGGATACCATCCACAAGGAACATTTTCATCTGACGAATTATTGAACTACCAGGGTGGATCTCCGTTTACAGGATGCGGCAGAAATGCTCCTAAAAATGAAGGATTAAAAAAAATATGAGAAATATTACCATATTAAATACGGAGACAAAGCTGAATGTATAATACTTATTCTTTTTAACTTAGTCAAAATATATAGATATAATACCAAGTATGGCAGATGTTAACGTTAGAATAATTCATTGTTATGTGAAAATAAGTGTTCTTCATTTCTTTCTCTTACTCTCTATATATAAATAGGATATCAATTAAAATAAGAAATTAATTTATACAATCATAATAGACATGCTCAGATGATGATCCAAAAAGAATTAAAATATTGCAATATATATATTTACCAACCCTTCCGCACGGGTAGGGTGTGACCCAAGGTAATTTTTTTAAGCGGCGTTCAACGGGTTTGAATTCAGAGTTTTCCTTCTGCTAGAACGATTGCCTAACCAAGGTTAAATAGTCCAGTCTGTCATACTATTTATCCATAGCTGGAGGGAGAGTAGGAGTCATACCTTTCCCAAGGGTGTTAGCGCTAAGTGAAATGCAATTACCACGTCCAGGATTTGAACTCGGGCCGACGAGTTCATTTCCCATGACTTTAACCATTACACCACGCGCTTCCTATTGCAATATAAACAAATGACACAACATTAATTAACAACATCTATGCGTTTTTCAAATTGCTTCCTCTGATATATATATATATATATATATATATATATATATGGTGAAAAGTAGACAAACACGGGATATTATGGAAACTGGATGTTTATTGTCGACGATGCAACGTTTCGGCCATTTTGACCATCATCAGGACAAAAGCCCAGTTTTTGCTTCAATGAAGGGCATTTTCAGAATGGTGAAAAACAGTAGGTTGTCAGTAGGGGCAGGGGTAGCTGGGGGGGGGTGCGTAGTGGATTTTCTTTCCTGTAAATAGGGATGTTTATTTTTATATATATATATATATATATATATATATATATATATATATATAGTATATATAGATAGATAGATAGATAGATAGATAGATTTAGTTTATTTTCCGCTCCTTTTCTTTTTCTCTCATTCCTTCTTTTCTTACCATTCTATTGAAAAGCATAAAATTTCCTCTCCCTCCCTCTGTCTTCCTTTTCTTTCTTCTTTTTCTTTTCTTTTTATAGTTGCTACCTTTTTCTTTCTGACGTATCACACGTTATTTTTTCTCCTATTTCTTTCTTCACTAACAAAACGTAATGGTCCGTTATTCATCTGTGGTGATGACAAGAAGTAACATTCAAACAAAGTGACCATCTCTTAAACTATTCATTTCATAAAGAAAAATATTTCAAGGTGGATTTCATTCATATTAGGGTAATTATGAGGAAGTGCGTCCCGGTCTCCTGCCTCAAAAGTTGCTGCCCGGTGACTATTAAAATAACGATCCAGCTCAGTCTATTCAAAACTATCCAACTATCTATCTCAATTTGTTCATATTTATCTATATTACTTTAAATACTTAAGATTTTTTTTATTCATGTTTGTGTAATGTCTTGTTTTTAGTTTAAATAAACAAGAATTATGACAAAAAAAGATGCGACCTCCCTCCCAAATACATTTACTTGTCGAAAATATTTATCTCAATTTGTTTATATCTATCTATGTTATTTTGTTTGTTTATCCATCTATCTATCTCAGTCTATTCCAAACTATATATCCATCTTCATATCTAAACAAGAATTACGCAAAATTACGATAAATAAACAAGAATTACGACGATCTGGGGTTGTTATTTTGATAGTCACTGGGTAGCGGTTTTTGAGGCGGGAGACCGGGGCGCACTTCCTCATAAATTACCCATAATTGTTCATGTTTTCTCTTGGTTACATGTGTTTACAGACATAGTTTGAAAAATCTCACCATTAATCTCACTATGAATAATATTTCAGAAAGTCTTCATATATAGAATATAGTATGCATGCTAATTCATCGGGAATTAGTAAACACGTTAGACGGAATAAAAGATAAAAGAAAGAAAGAAAATCGAATGATTTTTCAATATTTCATCGCATCCTTTTCTTTCCTTCTTCGATTTATTTGTTCATTTCACGGAAAATAACATCTTGTTGTAGATTTTCAATTCTGTATTTAACAATTTCCGTGAAATGAACAAATAAATCGAAGAGAAAGAAAAGGATGCGATGAAATATTGAAAAATCATTCGATTTTCTTTCTTTCTTTTATCTTTTATTCCGTCTAACGTGGTTTTACTAATTCCCGATGAATTAGCATGCATACTATATTTCTATATATGAAGACTTTCTGAAATATTATCATAGTAGATTAATGGTGAGATTTTTCAAACTATGTCGTAAATCACATGTAACCAGAGAAAACATGAACAATTATGGGTAATTTATGAGGAAGTGGCGCCCCGGTCTCCGCCTCAAAAACCGCTAACCCAGTGGACTATCAAAATAACAACCCCAGATCGTCGTAATTCTTGTTTATTTATTCGTAATTTTGCGTAATTCTTGTTTTAGATATGGAAGATGGATATATAGTTTGGAATAGACTGAGATAGATAGATGGATAAACAAACAAATAACATAGATAGATTAACAAAATAGAGATAAATATTTTTCGACAAGTAAATGTATTTGGGAGGAGGTCGCATGCTTTTTTTGTTCATAATTCTTGTTTATTTTTAAACTAAAAAACAAGACATTACACAAACATGAATAAAAAAAATTTTAGTATTTAAAGTAATATAGATTAAATATGAACAAATTGAGATAGATAGTGGATAGTTTTGAATAGACTGAGCTGGGATCGTTATTTTAATAGTCACCGGGCCAGCAACTCTTTGAGGCAGCGAGACCGGGTACGCAACTTCCTCATAAATTACCCTAATATGAATGAAATCCACCTTGAAATATTTTTCTTCTAGAAATGATAGTTTAAGAGATGGTCACTTTGTTTTGAATGTTACTTCTTGTCATCACCACAGATGAATAACGGAACCATTCGTTTGTTAGTGAAGAAAAGAAATAGGAGAAAAAATAACGTGCTGCGAAGTGTGAACGTCAGAAAGAAAAAGGTAGCAACTATAAAAAGAAAGAAAAAGAAAGAAAGAAAAGGAAGACAGAGGGAGGGAGAGGAATTTTATGCCTTTTCAATAGAATGGTAAGAAAAAGAAGAATAGAGAAAAAGAAAAGGAGCGGAAAATAAACTAAATCTATCTCTATCTATCTATCTATCTATCATATTATATATAATATATATATATAATAATATAATATAATATATATATATATAAAAATAAAACACTCCCTATTTTACAGGAAAGAAAATCCACTACGCACCCCCCCCAGCTACCCCTGCCCCTTACTGGACAACCTACTGTTTTTCACCATTTCTGAAAATTTCCCTTCATTGAAGCAAAAGACTGGGCTTTTGTCCTGATGATGGTCAAAATGGCCGAAAACGTTGCATCGTCGACAATAAACATCCAGTTTCCATAATATCCCGTGTTTTGTCTACTTTTCACATTATATATATATATATATATATGAGGAAGCAATTTGAAAAAAACGCATAGATGTTGTTAATTTAATGTTGTGTCATTGTTTATATTGCAATTAGGAAGCGCTGGTGTAATGGTTAAAGTCATGGGAAATGAAACTCGTCGGCCCCGAGTTAAATCCTGGACGTGGTAATTGCATTTCACTTAGCGCTAACACCCTTTGGGAAAGGTATGACTCCTACTCTCCCTCCAGCTATGGATAAATAGGTATGACGGACTGGACTATTTAACCTTGGTTAGGCAATCGTTCTAGCAGAAGGAAAACTCTGAATTCAAACCCGATTGAACGCCGCTTAAAAAAATTTACCTTGGGTCACACCCTGCCGCTGCGGAAGGGTTGGGTAAATATATATATTGCCATATTTTAATTCTTTTTGGATCATCATCTGAGCATGTCTATTATGAATTGAATAAATTAATTCCTTATTTTAATTGATATCCTATTATATATAAGAGAGGTAAGAGAAAGAATGAAGAACACTGTATTTTCCACATAACAATGAATTTATTCTAACGTTAACAATCTGCCATTACTTGGTATTATACTATATATTTTGACTAAAGTTAAAAAGAATAAGTATTATACATTCAGCTTTGTCTCCGTATTTAATATGGTAATATTTCTCATATTTTTTTAATCTTCATTTTTTAGGAGCATTTCTGCCGCATCCTGTAAACGGAGTCCACCCTGTTAGTTCAATAATTCGTCAGATGAAAATTTCTTGTGGGATGGTATCCTGTAACCCAGTCTATAACATTTTGACCTATTAAGCCCTGTCGGTTTGGTCTGTAGAATTACGACCACTGAGCTTTTGCAGAGAGGCAGACCCGTGATGTTTGAGGAACGGAATCCTGGTGGCTGAGCAATGTATGACATTGCAACGGTCTGCGTTGGACCTTATTTACGCTAGAGGTGCTGCCGGTGACCCTCTTCGACCAATCAGCTGTTTACGTCAATCCCTACACCGTATTGCTCCAACCCTTTCTATGATGTATGTGCTAGAAGGCGGTGGCTATGGATCTTAGTGTTCTGCGTATGACGTTAAACTGCATCCGGTGCTGAGGTTTCAATTCAGGAGCTCTGCGGAGTGTGGAGTAAACCTTCAATGACAGTATTGTCAGTTCCACTCTGAGCCAGTGTGGTAGTACCTGTTGAATATATAAAAAATGACTTTTCAAAAAATGTGTATAGGAATTAGTTAAAATTTTGAAAACTCAACAAGAACGAATAAAACAAAAACGGTTCAGCATAAAATAACCCAAGGGTTAACATGCTGTAAAACCGAATGAAGAAACCAATCAACTGATCAATCATTTGACATATTACTTGAATAGAATTTATTCACTACCAAATCAACTACAAATTTCATTGGTTAATACCACGAGAAGAAAGGTATAAACCCCATTGGACTATATAAGTTATAGGACTCATCCAGTAAGAAATAAAATATTGAACTGGAATTACTGAAAACTTCAGAACCACAGAATTATCAATTAAAATATATTTCCTGGAAGAGCTCGAAGCGCTCGTACTCCTGAAAATGTCAACACTATGAGACATCTTTTTGTTCAATTTATTATACGTTCGACCTTAAAAATACATCTGTTTCAGAATCTCATAATTGAACAATAAAGGGTAAGCTATCAGCTAGATAGAACTACCATTATCCCAGACCTAACTTTATTTGCACCACACAGATGACAGTTTAAAATATGGAAGATACAATGCTAAATAACCCCAGCTGCCTTGCTAAAACCTAAGCTGATGTAGACACATATCCATTCCAAAGGAATTACCACAAACAAAATGCAAACAGAGGAGAGTACCCGTGGTGTTGTGGTTTTTGATTCGTGCTACAACTTTTCACATATTGATCAGTTTCATTTCGTATAACCAGTTTCATCTATCGATTAAAGTTAGAACTCACTCTAAGCAATTATATAGGGAGACCAGTTCTTATGGTATTTCTCTGAATGTTTGAGATGAGACTTGATGATTAGTATTTTCTGCGTTATTCGGACTATTGTCCCCATCTCCATTGTTATCTGTACAACCTGTCGGCCGATATGCCCTCCGGCCTTCTTCAGGTATTTCTTGTCGGACTCCGGAACCTTCTTTTCGAACTCGGGAACCTTCTTTTCGAACTCGGAACTTTCTTGTCGTAGTCGGGAACCTTCTTGTCGTAATCGGGAGCCATCACGGAACTTTGAACCTCACCCTTTATTCAGTTCACGAGGGTATCCTGTTCTCATTCAGCTAACCATAGCTGGGGTAGGAGCTGTGTTAATTATTTGTCTATGTAACTGCCACCTGTCAGGATTGAACCTGGAATCCAGAGATAACTGTCACTTAGAACTGTCTTATTGGACACATGGTCAGTTCTTATTGATTGTGTAACGATACAAGAGTCAAATGGGACCTATTCATGATTAATGAGCATTTGACAATTCTGACAAGACAAAGAGGTTGGATCCATACAGAAGCACCACGTATTTTCGTCCGATAGACAGATTCGGACAACCAGCCAAAATGTACATATTAGTCAGTGTTCCTGCTGAGATCGTTTTCCGCCCCAACCTTCACCCAGGTCTCTATTAACTCGGAGCTCTGCTGTTGTTAAGAATAAACTATATTTACTAGAACTTGTCCGACACCTGTTTTTCACAACGAGTGTTATCTACACAATTTCGGACATTTCATCTGATTCTGTGAACAAACACAGTTTTGTATCCTACCCAGCATACCTTTTTTGGAGGGGGAGCTTACCCATCTGCAAGAGATACAGTAATTCTAATCTTCACCGAAAAGACGATCCTCATCTCTGTCTTTATAGAATGTGTCGGCTGTCTAACCACTTGTCTTCTTGTGAGATTGTAGTACGCACGTTCGAACTCAAGTCATGCTATTACATTCACTTTTGAACTAATAACTCTCGGGAAGGATATGAACCATTTTGTCTTTTATACAGAGGTTATAAAGTATAACAATTGTTCTTCTATTAGGATGGATTTAGTATTAAATAACTCATAAAAGTTGATAAGCTATTAAACAAAGAAACCGAACAGATATTAAAATAGGAGTGTTTCAAGTATAGGTTCGGGGAGGTATGGCTGCGATACAAGGACATCCAGCGGGGATCGAACTCGCTATTCAGTAGTAATGGATCTGGGATAGTAGCTCTTTCTGGTGGTGTTGTATTTATTCAACTTGGGGTAACTGGTGTCGAAATCAAATGCAAATACAATCATTTATCGTTATAAATTGGGAACGTTTTAAATTGGGAACTAAACGCAAGTCGTCGTGATAACAATGGACCTGAATCAGGTTTATATGGAATTGTTTTCATGAACATTTTTATCGTTTTAATCTTCTCTGTGTTTTGTTTACTGATTGCGTCAACAGAGCCCATTATATGAACAGCGTTTCCGGTCATTTTACTCGCCAATATTTTTCCCTTTTTTATTATGTGGAACTCATTATACAAGAGTCTGTCAGACCATATTAACCCAAGTGAATCGTCGTAAAAAAATGTCATTTTTCTTTTTAATTGGATGACTTACCTCGTTCTTTGGAATCTGTATCCAGTGGCTTCACCATTGGACCAGTAAGATATTAATATCAACGTGATCCTAAAAGAGCATCCCTTCACGCAACACATGTAACCTCTCTTTAAATAGACAGGGCTGGGTTTATTGTCCAGTGCCTAGTGTGTCTTAAAATAAATGAGCTTCGGTTCGTGCGTGGTTTCCCACATTATACTTGTATTTAATTGGCATGGTGAGGTGTCAGTAACAAAAACTGATCACTGTGTTCCCAAATTAGATTGATTGCGTTTTACAGTATGTCAATACGTTCAGAATTATTCTATGCCTAGAGGTTAGGGAACCAGGTTCAGTGCGCGATTTTTAGTCCTGGCCTTATTCTTTAATCTGTATTTGTATCAAAAGCCCAAACATTTTGTAGTCCCCATGATGTAGTAGTACTGAACTGGGACATCGTATTAGGCGAATTCGAACTCAAGTATAACTACAATGTTAACTTTCGAACACATACCCTTAAAAAGGCATGAACCCTTCAGGTCACCCAGCTATAGAATAAACAATACCACTATTGTTAATCTACAAGTATGGTTTTGGCAGTAAATAACCCATAAAGGTTGATATGCCATTTAACAAAGAAATCTAATCAAACCAATCATTTTACTTTTATATCTATGTTTGTTTTTGTAGTTGTTTTTGACTAGCAGTTATATAACAAGTATTCGTATTTAATACAAATAATCTACACGGAGTTATAAGTTTTCAAGTATTCCTCTACAATAGTCCTACGTTATACACAATTATATGGTTTTAAATATTCTTTATAATAAGTTATCATTCCTAATCAATAGTCCTACGTTATACACAATTATATGGTATTAAGTATTTGTTTATAATGAATAATCATTTATTTGCAATTATATGGTTTCAAGTAACAAATCCTTAGTAAGTAATTATAGATTCAATTAACTTTTATTAAAATAAATAATATAAAAGTTTCCTGGGTAGGATACTAAACTGCATCTGAAGGTGAGGCTCCAGTTCTGGAAATTTAGAGAGTGTGGAGTACCTCTTCATTACCCTTACTCCAAAATTCACTCTGACTCGGAGTGGTCATACCTGTTAGTCTCATCTATGTTTCTTTGGTTTGTTTGTTTTAATTGCATATCAACCATTGTGAGTTAGTTACTGACAAAGTCATCCTTGTAGAAGAAGAACCGTAGTGCTATCTAACATATAGTTGGAGTATGAGACTGGAGTTCGAACTCGCTAACTACTTTGTCGCAGTCCAGCATCTGTTTACAATTTATAGGTATTCGATAGGAGCGTGTGAAAAAAAACTCTTTAGACAGAACTACACAATATTTTAAATACGAATGCACAATAAATGCAGTTCTCTAATCTCGAAGCATAAAATAACCCTGGACTGGTTAACATGCCGTTAAAATCAATTGGGCAATCAATCAATGTGAAACAGATGAATTAACCAAAAAATAAGGGCCAGTTTAGCTCAGTCGGTAGAGCGTCCGATTCGGAACCACAAGGTTACGGGTTCGATACCGGCCCTCGTCAACTCAGCGTATAAGTAGCAGAGAGATCTGTGCGGTAAAGTGAGGAGTTTATGGTAGATTTGGCGCCCCGTTTCAGACGCCAAAAACAATCTCCTTAGACTAGAGCTATTGAAAAGGGGATAGAGTCCCTTGCTGTCTGGTTGATACCGACTTTATGCCCCCTCCCCTGAAGACATTACTTACTTACTTATTTATGAACACAATATTATAGTTTCAAAACTGCCACTCTCTTCATCCAGATTCTCAACGACCTCTGATAGATAAAAAACAAAAACAAAACAAAAAAATAGTAACAACTTTTTTTTTTTTGGTTATTCGTTTGACGCTCTTGACCAAATAATGATCTCTCAATCCTCTCCCAATAATTAACCCTCTGACTACAAAATACACACTGAAGTCAGCACCACGCTTCAGTGTTCAACAAAGTCATCCCACATTTTAAATGCCGTTATTTCATTTAATTGATTTTTCAGAGTTACTGAGTTTAATTTTAGTTGCTATACCAGAATTTACTTCCCAAAGCAACGCTAATTGTGACAATAAAATATGTCAGAACCTCTTGATTAAAATCAATAAAGTTAAGCGTTATATATTTTATTGCTTTTTATTTTATTTTTATATTTTAGAGAGATAGCGGAAGGGAGAGAAAAATCAATAGATTTTTATTTTGCGTT
>CM042143.1:110092265-110124765 GCA_023376005.1 Doryteuthis pealeii | reverse complement strand
TCTGACCGGGTTCGAGACCCGACAGAACTTTCGTTCACAATCCTCTTACCATACGGCCACATTCACTGGCATTATTAAGCAGGCCTATTTAATCGCTACATTTTCTAAGCGGAAATGAACTCACTAGAGCGTCTCAAACTTTAGGTAACATGTATTCTATATATAATATCATGTATATATTAGACTGGGTTAGGCTCAGTCGTAGAGCCTCGCTAGAATCACAGTTCCTAAGTTCGATACCGGTCCTCGCCAACCAGCGTTATGAGTAGCACAGGGATCTGTGCAGTAGAAAGTAAGGAGCTGATGGTAGGTGTAGCGCTCCACCTCAGATGCAAACATCTCCTGTCATATGCGCTAGTGAAAAGGGATAGACTCCTCGCTGATTGGCTGATACGCGACATTAGTCTGCCCGACGACTTTTACTTTACTTTTTACATATATATATCCTAGTAAAATTCTAATATATATATATATATACAATATATATATTATATAATATATATATATATATATATATATATATCCTCGTTTGAGTAGCGTGCACATAAATTCAACGGCGCGTTGGCAATTGATAGTTCTTGCCTATGTTCCGCAAACTGATTTTTATATATGCATACATAAGGAGCGAAAGAGCGTATAAATTGTAAAATATTGAATTTCTAAAACGAAAAGTAGGAACCCTCAGCCTAATTTTATTTTTACTTCCTTTTTTTTTTTTGGTCAAACTCTTCAGAAAAATTCATTTGACAATGTTGAAAGACGAACAAATTTGGGTACCCGAACGAAGAGAAAAAAATTAAAAATAAATAAAATTAAGACATAAGGGTTACCTAACTTTTCTTTTTTAGAAATTCAAATATTTTTACAAGGTATACGCTATTTTCGCTCTTAAGTACATTCTGTACCTCAAAAACTATATATATTATATACTATATATATATATATCATATATATATATATATAATATATATGAATTATATTATAATATATATAATTATATATGAGATTATATATAATATATGAGAATTATATATATATATATTATATATATATATATTATATATATATATATATAGAAATTCTAATATATATATTATTATAATATTAATATATATATATAATAAATTTATATATATATATATATATATATATATAATATACTATATATATGAGAATATATATATATATATCATATATATATATATATGAGAATTTATATATTATATATATATATATATATATATGAGAATTTTATATATGAGAATTTTAATATTATATTATATATATATATGAGAAATTTATATATATATATATATATATGGAATTTATATATATTAATATAATATTATATATATATTTGAGAATTTATATATATATGATATATATATATATATATGAGAATATTATATATATAATATATATATATGAGAATTATATATATATATATATATATATTATATATATATATGAGAATTTATATATATATATATATATTATATATATGAGAATTATAATATATATATATATATATATGAGAATTTATATATTATATATATATATATATATATATATATGAGAATTTATTATAAATATATATATATATATATATATATATATATATATGAGAATTTATATATATATATATATGAGAATTTATATATATATATATATAGTATATATATATATATTATATATAAAAAAATAAAATTGGTCTGAAATCACATAGACGTGAAATATTCAGTAACTAGGTGTTTACTCCATGACCATGCTACCTTAACTTAAATATAAATGCGTTATCAATGATGTTGATCACTGTCTACCAACAAATATAGCACCCATGTTATCATATAATATATATATATATATATATATATATATATATATATATATATATATATATATATCAAAATAAGTGTATTTTTGCAGCATTTTAACTTCTATACAAGTTTTGTTGAACTGTGCAGACAATTCTTGTCGGAGAAGTTTTTGGTTGATCCTTTCTAATTTGGGATGTGGGAGGTAATAACAATTGGTATTACCTCCCACTTCTAATTCCTTGCTACTACTCGTTCTCGTTAAAACGAGAGACGAAACCATACCATCGTTTCCTACCTGATGATGGCAAACTGTTTTGCGAAAGCGCTCTTTGGTGGACTGTTACACCAGTTAACCCGACCACACAAAAGATGGCCCGAAAATTAGAAAGGATCAACCAAAACTTGTCGACAAGAGATTGTCAGTACAGTTCAACAAAACTTGTTTTATATATATATTATATAATATATATAATATTATATATTATATATTATATTTCCTTATTATGGTCATTCTTATACCGACAAGTCCTTTTAACTAAATTGTTCAATTACCATTCACATTGTATCTAATGTTTTTGTAAAGTGAATTTGATGATCTATTTCTTTGTAGATTCTCATCAGACATAAAACAAAACTAATCTCCCTTCATAAATTATAAACAGAATGGGGAATATCCGACGTTCGAACTCGACTTATCCTATTTTTTATTATTCGGATTATTGTTCACATCTTCATTGTTATCTGTACAATGTTTCGGTTATGTGCCTACGGCCTTCTTCAGGTATTTCTTGTCGGACTCGGGAACCTTCTTGGACTTGGAACCTTCACGGACTCGGGAACCTTCTTGTCGTAATCGAGAGACATCACAGAACTTTGAACCTAAACCTTTATTCAGTCCACGGTGGTATCCTGTTCTCATTCCGCCAACCATAGCTGTGGTACAGGTGTTAAGCTGTGTAAATTATTATACTATATTACTGCTGCCCTGTCCAGGATTGAACCTGCGCGTCTAGAGATAACTGTCACTTAGAACTGTCTTAATCTAAATCCTTTATCCACTAGGCTATGTGTCCAATCGGCTTATCCTATTCCTCTGTAATCAGCTCATCCAAAATATGTGACGGTCAATATAATAAGGATTTTTTTAGCTTCAGCTTAGTCAATAGTCGTCTTCGAATACAAGAGGAAAGTATTACACTCACACAGACTCACACAACTATATATGTATATAAAATATACCAGATATATATGTGTGTGCTTGTGTGTGTGTGTGTTGTGTGTGTGGTGTGTGTGTGTGTGTGTGTGTGTGTGTTGTGATAAAAATATAAACGCAAATGAGACGAGTTTGCAAGCAATGAGATCCATACTACAGCAACAGAGTAGATATAAAACCTTGAAAATATCCAACTTATTAAGACTCAATAGCACTAGACCAAGGAGGTTGTTATAGCGTCTTAGGTAGAGCGCCGCACCTACCATCAGCTCTGATAATATATATATATATATATATATATATATATATAATGTCGCTCTCTTTAAAATGAAATTATGACGTAATTTTAACAAATAAATCTACAGCACAACCCGTAGCAAATGAAGTAGTGGTCGATAAAAAAATAATAAAGCGCTATATAATGGCACTATCATAAAAATAGAATATTGTTTAAATAAATATCATTAAATAGAAACATTCCGACACCAGGATAAGCAATAGTATATATATATATATATATATATATATATATATATATATATATATGAGAAATGTAAGGAGGTTAATCAACAGTATATGAGAAAGGTAGACAAACACGGGATGTTATGAAACTGGAATATTATTGTCGACGGTGCAACGTTTCGGTCCATTTGACCTTCTTCGGGACTTTTATATAGTTCTTGCTTCAATCATTTTGAGAATGTCCATCATTGAAGCAAGAACTACATAAAAGTCCTGAAGAAGGTCTAATAGACCGAAGCGTTGCATCGTCGACAATAAGATCCAGTTTCCATAACATACCGTGTTTGTCTACCTTTCTCCATATATATATATATATATATAATAATATATATATATATATATATTTGATATAGATATAGATATAGATAAATAAATATATGGTGAGTGTATGTGTGTTTGTGTGAGTGTGTATTTCTATGTATGTATGTATGTATGTATGTATGTATACATATATATGTATATATATATATATACATGCGGGTTAGCTCAATTGGTAGAGCGTTCGGCTAGAAACCACAAGGTTCCTAGTTCGGTACCAGTCCTCGCCAACTCAGCGTTATGAGTAGCACAGGGATCTGTGCGGTAAAGTAAGGAGCTGATGGTAGGTGTGGCGCTCCACCTCAGACGCCAATACAATCTCCTTGGCTATTGAAAAGGGGATATTGAAAAGGGGATAGACTCCCTCGCTGACTGGTTGATACCGATATTAGGCCACCTCGACTATATAATATATATATATATATATATATATATATATATATATATATATATATATCGACCACTACTTCATTAGTTAATTTACTACGGGGTGTGCTGTAGTTTTAGTTTTTAAATGACGTCATCATTTTTATATATATATATATATATATATATAAATATATATAATATATATATATAGAGAGAGAGAGAGAGAGAGAGAGAGATAGAAAGATAAAGAGAGATAAAGAGAGATTGTATATATATATATATATATATATATATATATATATATAAATATATATATATACGTTCAACATTTCGATCCACTTTATTCGGTACAGTCCGTTAATTTTAAACTCAATTATCAAATTTCAAGTGAACGCATCGGTGACGTTTGATTGATTTAAGGACTAAGACAGGAAACTGAAAATCTTATCACTAAGTAACTCTATTCCAACTGGACCATTAGACCTACGAATAAGTCGTTATCGGAGTGTGCTGAAGCAACTGGCTGGCAAACAATGGTTTCAGATATCATGTTAATACATGCAATTGGCTGGAGGCCCTGAAACCCGTTTAAAGATATGAGAGAATGTTTTCTGTAATAGATTTTCATAGAAAATAACGAGATGGTCCGAATTTTCATCAAGCGGGGGATCAGGAAATAAAATAAAGATAAATTTGTCGTGCAGATTTTCGGATTAAACTATTAAAATTCATCAATACACAATTTTTAAACATAATTAGAAATGTGTATACTCAATTATTAAACATACTAGCAAATATATGCACCCTCCGGGTGCAAGTATTTAAGTTTTAATGTAATAAAATATTGTATTAAATTAGAAAGGCTAATGAAACTAAATAAGAATACAGATAAAAAGATTTGAAACAGAGGGATTATAATAAAATATTTGAAACAGAGGGAGTATAATAAAAAAATGGAACAACTGAAACTTACTCTTCCATCACTCTCGTCTTTCATTGTTATTTTTCTAATTTAAGTATTTAGTTAAAAGGAAGTAAAGAATAAAATGACAGTTATTTTATCTGTTAATGGATTTCTTTAAGATTCATTGAAGAGATTTTTGCTTATATTCATTAAAATAAAACCAAACAGTTAGAAATCAATAATACTAAGCATATATTTATTAAATTCGATTTTTTAATATTAATATGCAAATTAGCCTTCCCGTTCACACTGTAAACCGCTATTTTGTTGTATATATAAATATAATTGCATGTTGTCAGTATGTAGACATAGTTAACAGTATTAATAATGTAAGACAATTTTATTAATAATTGAGGTTTAGATAAAAATAAAATCATGGAGAATGTGATGTCAATAACTAAGAGAATTGTGACTAGAGTAGGAATATAGTTTCGGTTACAGACAGAAAAACACACAATCTCCATTATAATAAGATTTTATCATTCAAAAATTAAATTACTTTAAAACTGAAATAGAGTGTGTGCATTTAAAAAAAAAATTATATATATAATTATGTGTTATGTTCTTGTGAACGTTGTTTGTTTGGTCTTTTGAAGCATTGGAAAAAAGAAAAAAAAAAAAAAGAACAAAAATCAGAATTTTTATATATTCAACCGTTGCTCTGTTCCTGGTTTAATCTATTCCGATATTTTGAGTGAACGTTCCCCCTTTTTCAAGGTAATAACAAGACGGTCTGGAGAAAAAAAGGAAATGTTGTTTATGAGGGCAAAAAAGTCATTAAAAAATAATACATAAAAATATATATATATATATAAATATATATATTACTAAATATGCATACATAATCTTTATATATATATATATATATATATATATATATATATATATATACATATATATGTGTGTGTGTGTGTGTGTGTGTGTGTTAGTCATCCACAGACACAGTTTTTCGGCGTATCACGTCTCCTCAGTGTGGCTAGATCCAGCAGATTACCTCCAGCTGGGATGGAAAACTGACCGATTTTTCATTAGTCAGCTTTGTACCGACTCGGTCGTCAGTACCTACAAGCAAGAAGCGGAATTTTAACTGATAATGAGCGAGAGAGGGTGGCGGGTATGAATATATATATGCTATTGTATGTCAGTGGTGGATTTTTAGTATGTTTAAAATATCCTAATAAACACTTTAATCTACGTCAAGGTCTAGACTACATGGATTATTGATTTTATTTGACAGTACTTCTGAAAGCATTTGAATGGTTTCTCTTATTGTACAAAGAATAAATTATTTTGTAGGCGAGCATAGCCACAATTTACGGGTCGTTTATTTAATAAACGACCCGTATGCAGTATATGACAAAAACACATTTTAAAAATACAGAATTAAAGGGTCGTTCATTACAAGATGTCATTCATTATTCGAGTAATTATTTACCCTACCTGTTCGTCCCGGGAAGGATGTGACACAAGGTCGCATGTAGGTATTTACTCAATCCGTTCATCACGGGTAGGGTGTGATACAAGTTCACACATACGGGGCATAAACCAGAATCGAACTCACTATTCTGTAGTAATGGATCTGCAAGACTAGTTTGCCAACCGTTACACTACGATGGAAGGTTATCGATCATTGGTCGAGTAAGCTCAGTCTGTAGAACCCCCACCTTGGTAATCGCAAGGTTCTGGGTTCAATAAGGTTCCCCGCCAACTCATAATATGTGTAGCCCAGATTGGGTAATCTGATCACTGCGGTAAAATGGTCTAGTGCTGGCAAAAAGGGGATAGACTTCTTCGCTGTCTGGCCGATACCGACTACCAGGTCCTCTGTCAACTTACTTATTTTCAAGATGTGGAGGCTCGTGGTGTAATGGCTAGAGTCATAGAAAATGGACTTGTTGCACCGAGTTCAAATCCTAGACGATGCTGTCTACATTTCACATAGCGCTAATACCCTTTGGAAAGGTATGTATCCATCTGATTTCCCTACAGCAATGGGTAAAATAGCAGGTCAGACTTGTCTCTTTAACCTTGGTTAGACAACCAGTCTAGGAGAAGAAAATATCTAAATTCAAACCTCTTGCAACTTCGCCTAAAAATTGTCGTTCTGTCACATCCTCCACGTGCAGGGGTGGGGTAAATATATATGTACTTATTTTCAAGCTGCGAATTCGGTCGATGTTTTAACAGGTTTTAAAAAAACAGATTGTTAATGCTGATTTTCAAGTAGGCCATTTCTTTTTCTATGTTCAAGATGAACAAGACCCACACACACACACATATATATACATATACACACACATACACACACACATATATATATATATATATATATATATTAATACAAACGAAATTTATTGATACGTAATTTCTGATAACACACCAGACTGTATAGAAAATAAACCACATGCACATACATATACATACACACACACACACACACACACACACACACACACACACACACACACACAAGCTGCGAAATTGGTCGATGTTTTAACTCAGGTTTTTAAAAAAACAAACAGATTGTTAATGCTGATTTTCAAGTAGGGCATTTCTTTTTCTATGTTCAAAATGAACAAGACTGTCATTGTTTTGTCTCATAGCGTCAGACGATGTTATGTTAGAAAAGATATAAACGAATAGAAATGTTTATTCTTAAACAAACGTCTCTGATGAAACAGTATGGCCATGTTTATTACGTTATAGGCAACTGATAAAAAAAAGATGGCGGAATCTATTTGCTACGCATAATTACTTCTACTCATGCACTGTTATTTTTTATTCTACTTTTATCTCAGTCATGATATATTTTATTTCAATTCTTTCGCGGTATCTATTTTTATTTTGGTATTACGTTAAAAGAGACACACTAAAATCCTAAACATTGTCTACAGAAATGCCATTATAACAAATCCATATCTATTTTTCTTTTCTCACCCCCTCTCTATAATTATCTCTCTCTCTCTCTCTCTCACACACAAACTCTCTCTCTCTCTCTCTCTCTCTCTCTCTCTCTCTCTCTCATCTCCACTCACACACACACACACACGCATATATAATATATATATATATATATATATATTATAAAGTAAAGAAATAACAAAAGACTTAGAGATTTAGTATTATAGTCTATTTCAGGGAGCTTAGACAAAGTGTCTAACTCTCCCGACTCATCAGATTAGCATCTGATGAGTCGGAGAGTTAAACACTTTGTCTAAGCTCCCTGAAATAGACTTCATAATTTTTGCACAAAATCAAGTATCTAATGTAATAATATATATATATATATATATATATATATATATATATATATTACTTTGGCGTAGTTTTATCCGGACATACGTACATACATACATATAAACCAACTTCGCAATATATCATGATGATGATGATGTCGTGCAATTAGCATGGATATCCATGACAATCTCTCGACAACATTCCCTATCATTCATTGCCCCCGTGAGGTCCTCTGGGCAGCATCTAGTATTCTTGCAGAGTTGGTCAATAGAGGTCCTTGCTGGGCGGCCCGCACTAGCATGTTCATGTGTTGGCTTCCACAGGACAACGTCATTTATGAGTTCGTTCTTGCTTCTCTATATAAGTATATATAACTTGCAAGATAGTCTTGCCTTGTTGATTGGGACTATAGAATAAGCCAACCGCACTTTTGCAGTGAGGTACCCCCTCCCAATGGGACCCCCTGTTTGCCGTCGCGGTTGGCCATTGATGCTTCGAGACAGAATCCTGGTGGCTGAGCTATCCATGACATACATCATTCCACTTTGGTTTTTACTTAGGCTAGAGTCGGAGAGGCTCGCTCTTATCAATCGGCTGGTCATGTCATGCCCTAGCATCTAACTTATTGTCCCGACGCTGTTGCTCTAATGGCAACCCCCCAACACTTTTTATCATATATATGTTATAAGGCAGTGGCTGAGGGTCGTGTTGTCCTGGATATGACGCTAATATGAATTTATTGGGGAAGTAGGGATGTGATCCACATAGGACGAGCTTCATTTTGGTGTAAGATGCATGTTCTTGTGTTGGTAATTATACCTGTTATAAAAAATGGCATACTATTTGACTATCCCTCATGCACACACACACACACACAACACACACAACACATATATATATATATATATAATATATATATATATATATATTATATTATATATATGAAAAATAGATGGAAATTAATCCGACAGTATGAAATTTAACATTTTGAAAAAACATATGATGTTTGTTATGTAATTGCTGACAGAACTGTTTCGACCAAATCGATAAATTGGTCTTCATCACGAACAACATAGACGGGAAAAAGAAAGATATCCGTTAAAAGACTGTTTACAAAAACGAACGCTGAATTCAACCGCTGAAATTTTGAAAAATGCATGTTCTGTTTTAAAAATAAAATAAATTTTATTTTTAATTTTTAAAAATCAGAAGCATTATAGTTTATAGTAAAACTCAAAAGAGTCTGTTGTAAGAATTATACAAAAATGTAAAGTGGGTATCAAAATAGTATAGGATATATTTCAGCTGTTAAAAATATACAAGGCCACAGTGTAATTTGAAGAAAGATGTTAGAGTTCCAAAATTTTGAAACAGTTCTGTCAGCAATTACATAACAAACATCATATGTTTTTTCAAAATGTTAAATTTCATACTGTCGAATTAATTTCCATCTATTTTTCATATTTGTCAAATGAAAAAACAATATATCTGGAATTTTACACCTTGAAGACATTCATCTATAAATCTACGGCTTATCAAACACCACAAGTAAATTTTGGAACTCTAACATCTTTCTTCAAATTACACTGTGGACTTGTATATTTTTAACAGCTGTATATATATATATATATATATATATATATATATATAATAATATATATACCAAATTTGTTGGTAAACCCTTGCGCTAAGAAAAAACCCGGCAAGTAGTTTGATTGTAAAAATATACTACCAAACATTACCTGTGGAGAAAAAAAAATTTTGAAAAAAAGAAAAGACCAAGATACTCGTACTAACTGAAAATAATCGGTTGATACTATAATACTTGGTCAAAAAAAAAAAAAAACAAACAAACAAAAAAAAACAATTAATATGTATATATATATATGAAAAATATATATTCATACAAAAACCGCTAGGATATACTAAAGCTAATAAGTAAAGAGTGCTCAATACCTAAGTAGAGCAAATAATAAAGATAAACCTAATGTGTCAGATATACCTACTAAAAGTTTCGCTTAGTGCTCTTCTGGGCTATATATATATATAATATATTATATATATATATATATATATATATAAAGCTTTCGTACGAGTTGATTTGAGTTGGGCTCCAAGTGATAGAGGAAGGGTTTGAATTTTGTTTCCAAGCGCTTTTAATCACATCCATTGATCGTCCTTTGGAACATTATTTTTAGTGGCTATTTTTTTTCGTTCGTGTGTGTGTGGATTTGTGAGTATGTGCGTGTGTGCGTGTGTATGTGTGTGTGTGTGTGTGTGTGTGTGTGAGGGAGAGAGAGAGAGAGAGAGAGTGTGTGTGTGTGTGTGTGGTGGTTTATTTTGTTGAAACGGTTTATTATCTCACATGCAATCATCAGACCAAGTGTTTCCCAAGAGGTAGTTATCATTTTACATAATTTAATGTAGAGCACGATGGAAAATGTTGGCTAATTTATTGGACATTCTGGGAAAGATGTTTTAGTTTATACTTGGTTTTATTTAGGGCTACGGGATATTCTTACTGAGTCTGTTTATTTACATGAATGTATAGTGTAAATTTTTAATGAGTAAAGTCGTCGGGGTGGCCTAAAGTCAGTATCAGCCGATCAGCGAGGGAGTCTATCCTATTTTCCCTAGCGCTAGACCAAGGAGATTATTTTGGCATATGGGGTGGAGCACCACACCTACCATCAGCTCCTTACTTTACCGCACATATCCCTGTGCTACTCATACGCTGAGTTGGCGTGGGCCGGTATCGAACTAGGAACCTTGTAGTTTCTAGCCGAATGATCTACCGACCGAGCTAATTCGGTCCTAAGTTTTTAATAAGTTAGTTCATTTCCTCTATTAAGTTTAACTTATCACTTTTTACTGTTCTTATTATCATTGGGATGATTATATAGAAATCAATAGTAATCTCAAAATTCAAGATAAGTTAAAAGAACACTGAGACAATGAGAATTATTTGAAGCCTAGTAAGATCAAACAATCGAAAACAAAGATTGTGATGATAAGGATGATAAAAGAGAAATGGAATAAGGCAAGAAATTAAATTTAACTAAAGTAACTTGCATTAATTTTTGAGCATTTAGTTATTAAAATATTGTCTAATATAAAGCCTCCCAAAATCCGTGTTTATAATACATTCAGACATATAATTGCTCAAACTTATTATTATTTCAATCCTGAAAAGATAATCAGAGAAGTTTCCGATGTTCACATGTTACACATGGCATTTTGTTGGAATATACCCACCTTGTAATATATATCTTATATGTTATATCTTTTAATATAATCATGAGATTTCTATGGTTAATTATACTGAACGCTGAACTTTAGGCAAGTAGTAATAATAATTCCATCAAGCTAATATTTTACCATCAGTTATAATTATGGCTTTTACCAGTACACGTGGTCCGTTAGCTGTTTAAATGTTTGATAAACACTGGTGACTTTGTAATTGCTACACAGAGAGCTTTTGGTGCTCATTTCATGTTACGTCTGAATGATGCTGTGCCGTGTAGTAGATAAGCGGAATGAACAGTGCTACCCGGTATAGAGATTTAAACCAGAAACCGTCCTAAAGGATGAGACGCATAAAATTCTCTGGATCTGAGAAACAAAAGGATCAGCTAATCCCAAACTTGTGAGTTATTTGCACCTGTTTTAACATATGTTCTATCACTGATGTGACAGCAAGTCGCTTCTGGTGTCACCTTATTTTATAAGATTTATAATCGAGGATATTTAAAAATTAAAATAAACATAATAATAGCATTGAAATTCTACTTAAAAATGTCCAGCATTTTAAATAAAGTGAATAAATTAATACACTAGAGTTTCCCCAGTTCTACATAGGCGACGCTGGGTAGTCTCTTTTAGTCTTCTGTAAGAATAGGTTTTTGCACTATTTACTACTTTACATTTTTTTAGAACCGATTTCTTCTAAATAATTCAAGAATTCTTAGATTGTGCACTGCTGCTCAATATTTTATTTTTTCATGGGGACACTTATTTCGTGGGTAGACCACCGTCTTTTTTTAGATACTGTCTGTTGACCCGAAATATATTTTCTTGCCCTTTTCTGAGTTTCTAGTAATTTTATAGACCCCCATTAACAGTCAAACACCATTAAAGAAGCATGTCTGCGTATCACGGCAATTGCATCCGACTCTATGCGTGTTAGGCGCTTGAAGAATTTTTGTATCGTGACTTCATAACTACTTGTACGTGTTTCCCGAACAGAAATAACTGAACTTTCAAGTAATCATTATTAGACAGCTACCTTTACTAACCTTTGAGAGAAAAGATTGTGATTTTTTAATGCTATTTCAATATTGTTGTATTTTTATTTTAATTGGTCATTTCATTTAGATTTTAGATTTTACTGCTACAATGGTTATACACCTTATTTTAACACACACACAAACACATACACAAACACAAACACACACACACACATACACATACACACACACACACACACACACACACACATATATATATATAATATATATATATATATAATATATATATAATTATGCAAGTATTTAAGTTTTAATGTAATAAAATATTGTATTAAATTAGAAAGGCTAATGAAACTAAATAAGAATACAGATAAAAAGATTTGAAACAGAGGGAGTATGATAAAAGATTTGAACAGAGGGAGTATATAATAAATGGAACAACTGAAACTTACTCCATCACTCTCGTCTTTCATTGTTATTTTTTCTAATTTAAGTAATTATTTATAAGAGGAAGTAAAAATAAAATGACAGTTATTTTATCTTGTTATGATTTCATTTAAGATTTATTGAAAAAGAAGATTTTGCTTATATTCATTAAAATAAAACCAAACAGTTAGAAATAAATAATACTAAGCACATATTTATTAAATTCGATTTTTTAATATTAATATGCAAATTAGCCTTCCCGTTCACACTGTAAACCGCTATTTTGTTGTATATATAAATATAATTGCATGTTGTTAGTATGTAGACATAGTTAACAGTATTAATAATGTAAGACAATTTTATTAATAATTGAGGTTTAAATAAAAATAAAATCATGGAGAATGTGATGTCAATAACTAAGAGAATTGTGACTTGAGTAGGAATATAGTTTCGGTTACAGACAGAAAAACACACAATCTCCATTATAATAAGATGTATATACAAGGTGTGTCAAAAAAGTATCGAGATTTTTTGTACTTTTTGACAGACATTGTATTCTGAAAAAAAAAATAACGATCCATTCATTAATTGTATTGAGAATACAAAGTGTTTCAAAAAGTATAAAGTTTAAAGCTGTATATACCGAGAGAAAAATAAAGAATGAATAAGACTTATTTTCAGAATACAAGGTGTGTCAAAAAGTACAAAAATCTCGATACTTTTTTGAACATCTTATATATATATATATATATATAATATATATATATATATATATTATATATATATGTGTGTGCGTTGTGTGTGTGTGTTGTGTGTGTGTGTGTGTGTGTATAATGTGGTATTATTTTCTTTCCTGTACGGTTTCCACGTCCCTTTGTTTAGGTCGAAAGTTACGTCCAGGAAATTAACTGTTTTCAAATTAGACTTTATGTCTAATTTTAAATTATAATTTTTGAAAGTTTTTATTAATTTTTTCCTTGCACAATCTATATTACGGTTATTATTATCATTTAAATATAGCAAACCGTCATCACGATAAATTCCAAAATTTTCTTTATCAAGTTCTTTTTGGCACTTTTTGACACACCTTGTATTCTGAAAAAAGAATAACGTTCCATTTGTTGTTCATTTTTATCTTGGTAAATACAGCTTAAATCACTTTTTTGACACACTTTATACAGACACAACACACACACACACACACACACACATATATATATATATATATATATATATATATATATATATATATGCTGAATAGCAGGAATTATGTTACAATATTAGAGGTCATGAATTGTGAACAGACCTGTAGCTAGGAATATCTAAACTAGGGTCTTTTGATTTGTAATCAAGGAGTCTTATTACCGGTGCCGGTTATAACCTTTTGATCCCTAGAAAACGCGCCACGACAGACACGTGAGAATAGTTTAGAGTTAGATTTGACCCGATTTGGAAGGAGAGTAGACGTGATTGTCGTCTCTGTCGGGTCATCTCAACCCTGCGGTGGAATCAATCAAATGTCCTAATAAAACTTGATCGAACAAAACAAAGTCTTGTTGTGATTTTAAATTATTAAGACAATGACCAGCCCAGAAGATAAATGAATTATCAAAGAAATCAACCCCCAGCAGATGGAAGTCAACTAGACAAGACAATGGCGGCCGACGAGTTAGACAAATCACCAGGGGCAGCAGAGTAACAAGTAGTAACGTAAGTTCTCCTATCTATAATCTCTCTCTCTCTCTCTCTCTCTCTCTCTCTCTCTCTCTCTCTCTCTCTCTCGGCTCGGCCAAATCTCACTTTGTTTACAAAGTTAGAGACCTCTAGGTGAAGGTCATTTCCCCTTAGAAATATAGCAATTAAATAGCCTGCTATACTTGGCGACTGACTGTGGATGTGTGGGTAAGAAAGCTTGGCGAGCGTAAGTTCGTTCGGGTTTCGAACCCAGCCAGAGGCAGCTGCTAAAACCGTATAACTATACTGATGAGAGGTGATACCTCTAAACACGTGTCTATAGTTTACCCCTATATATATATATATATATATATATATATATCTGTATATATGTATATATATACGCACAGGGCGATCTTCCTATCTATAGCTCTGCTGATGAGGCCTAATAGGCCGAAATGTACATACAGAGATTGATTTTTCTCGATTTGTTTAGCCATACATTTAAATAGGCATTCCTGCCTAATTCATTATTAATTAATTAATTTTCAAAATTAGGCACGACTCCAATTAAGCACATATTCTCCCAAAAATTGTCGGCAAAAACCATTCCAAACACACCATGTTTACAACTTATCATATATATATATGTAAACAGCTTTTAGCTATTTTCAGCCGACAGTATATTTGGGAGAATATGTGCTTTTTAATTTTAGTCAGACCTAATTTTTTTTTTTTAAAGTTAATTCATTTATGTTTAATTCCCGCCTAATTAAACATAAATGAATTAACTTTCAAAAAAAAAAATTAGGTCTGACTAAAATTAAAAAGCACATATTCTCCCAAATATATATATATATATATATATATATATATATATATATATTATATACGTAAAGTAAAGTCTTCTGGGAGCCCTACAGCGAGAGAGTATATCCCCTTTTCACTAGCACTAGACCAAACGTCTAAGAGGGATTGCCAGACCTACCGTCAACTCCTCACTTTACTGCTTAGATCCTTGTGCTGCTCATACCTTGAGTTGGCGAGGGCAAGTATCGAACCAGGAACATTGAGGTTCCCAGCCGAACACACTACCGACTGAGCTATAGGGGCTATATAACAATTAAAGCCATTTATTTCATCACTCGTAGTTTTGTGTTCATTTGTCATTCCTACATTCAGAAGAATATGAACATTCTCATGTTTTTATTCTACAGATTATTGGATCTGTGTGTGTGTGTGTGTGTGTGTGTGTGTGTGTGTGTGTGTGTGTGTGTTAACCAAATTCTGCTTAATAGTCCTTGCTTTCTATGAACTTTTCTCTTGTAATACTTGAATATTTTGAAAAAATCATACTGTCATATGACGTAAAGCTATTACTAAGTAATCATTCTCGAGACGAGAAAAAATATTTGCCCTACGGATAGCATTTTACTTGAAGACAGAATATGGTGCATCCAGCGCAGATCGAACACGCTTTTCAATTGTAACTGTGAGAACAGCTTGCTGGCCACTACGCCACGAGTAAACGCCTATAATTCTCGAAACGTGTATGCTAACCATTGAGTTATGGTTAGTGCCTTCATTTTCTGCATTATTCTCTTAGTTTAGACTAGTGAAACGCTTTAGTAGACAATTATCTTACCAGTTAGGACTGAATTCTAGTTGAATGGTCTATGGTATTGGCCTGTTGAATGTTGCTTTACGATAACCATTCATCCTAAGAAATGTATATAAGTAGAAATGAATGAATAAAGACCAAAAGAGAAACAAAGGCAGTTGGTAGAAGAAAACATCTGATCAAAATCAAAAGTAAAACAAAAGAAATCCTAAAAATCTTTACGTAATAAAAGAAATAAAACAACTATAAAATCAATAATATATATATGTATGTGTGTGTGTGTGTGTGTGTGTGTGTGTGTGTGTGTGTGTGTGTGTGTTAATATATAAAAAAAAAACAATTGAAGTAAGAAGTTAATAAAAGACTGATAAAACAAAAAAGTTTCAAAAAATGCTCAGCCCAACAAAAGAATCATCAAATTATTAAAGAATCCTCACTATATCTTATGAATTCAAAATGGTGGAATAAATGCCCAAAAGCAAATATGGCCGTCAGCCATAATGGAGAGTGAAAAAAAATGGCGTGTTTTGTAAATGATTTACAATTCGTGCTCACAATAAGTTTTTTTTTTTTACTGAAAATCCATTGACATTAATTGCACAGGGCAAAATTGAAAGCTGCAAGTAAGCAGATGATAGATCTAATGATAATAAAAGAAAACATATTAATGAGTTAAGTAATGGGGAGAGTAAAGATAAGGGAGAATAGGGGGGAATGTAAATATTAAAATCAAAGATACAAAATAAACGCGAAAAAATGTGTGTTTGTGTGAAATATATATATATATATATATATATATATATAGGGAGAGAGAGAGAGAGAGAGAGAGAGAGAGAAAGAAAGTGTGTGTGTGTGTTGTGTGTGAGAGAGAGAGAGAGAGAGAGAAGAAAGAGAGTGATAGATAGAGTGTGTGTATGGGAGAAGCGAGAACTAATGTTTGATACAGTGTGATATATATATATATATATATATATATATATAGAGAGAGAGAGAGAGAGAGAGGGGGGTGAGAGTGTGTGTATGAGAAAGAGTGATAGATAGTGTGTGTATGGGGAGAGAGAGAGAGAGAGAGAGAGAGAGAGAGATCAAGAGCTAGTTAGATACAGTGTATGTGTGTGTGAGAGAGATAGAGATAGATATATATATATATAATTATAGTCAAAGAAAGAGTGATTGTCAAAAAATTAGAAGGATGTAATAGTGTTGAAAAATCAAGACACATAATGGAAAAAAGTGAAGAAAAATTATGGAAATAAGAGGAAGGTGAAGGAAGAGAGGAAGGAAGTGAGTAAGAGAGGAAGCAGGGAGGGAACGGAAGAGAAAATTTGCAAATGGAAATGAAGAAAAGAAGTAATGAAATATTGAATAAAATAGTAAATCAAAGAAAAAACATTTAATGAAGGAAACCTTGGTTCCTTTGTTTAATGGCATATCAACATTCATGGGTTATTTAATGCCAAAGTCACCCTTTTAAAAGAACAGCAGTGGTACTATATGATCCATAGCTGAGCGTGGCGTCCATACCATAAGAATTCATAAAGGAAGCTTTGGTTTCTTTGATTAATGGCATATCAACCTCCAGGGATTATTTAATGCTAAAGCCACCCTTGAAGAATAACTGCAGTGGTAATATTTTACCCATTACTGGGGTAATGAGGGAGTTTGTAACTTTGCCAAGTGCATCTCTTCAAAAGTGAGCGTAATTGCACTGCTAGATTTTGAACTCGCTTACTATAATGTCGCAGTTTAGGATGTTAGCCACTACGCCACGGGATGTCCCTCTGGAAGAAAGAGTTGAAGTAAAGGAGAGAAAACGGTGCGAAAGAAACGAGAAAAATGAAGAGTAAAGAGACGCAAGAAGAGTTTGTAACTGCCGCTAAACTGACCAGTTAATTATGTCTTATTTTTATATAGTTATTTGTATACAAAAATTAACTACAACCACGGTATACAATTTAGAGTAGTTTAATGGGTTTAGTACCATTTGGTGTCGACCACTGGTTTCTGCGGTCTATGAAGCCTAATCTGAAAAGAGTAAAAGGAAGTCAGGGACAAGCCTTTAGAGTTTTTACGCTACTGGTCGGGATAGGCGACAACGATAAGCATTTCACATTTCTTTGAGGATTTTCTATTTCTTTGAGGATTTCCTATTTCTTTTTAAAAGTATTCGCTGTTATCCGCTTATTAAATGTTATTTGTTTTTCCTTGTACATTTTCACGGTGTTTATTAATTAAACCTTTATGACATTAGTAAAGAAGTGCCGTGCCATCTCTTTCTTCGAGACCAGTAGGCAGTAAAAAAAGTTCATCTTAAATGATAGGCGTGCTTAGCGAAACGGTTATTGTTGTCAGAAATGGAATAGACGACCAGAGTTCAAATATTACATGAAACTACTTGCCTTTCCTTTGCGCTAATGACATCGAGATATGCATAAATCCAACTGCTATTGGCTCAACAGCTATGGTTAAATAGTAGAGCATATTGGGTTCTTTAGCCTTGGTTAATCGGACGGTTTAGCTCTGTTGAATATCTGGCAGCCATCCTTCGTTCCAGATGTAATGAATAAGTAAGCAAGCCAGTAAGAATCCAGTGTTAACGTATTCCTTGTAAGTCCTTCGTCAGAGATAATCCAAATGTCAATGAAATAACTCAGAGTGGTATGTCTATTAATACATACTTATAGACTCGCCTATAAACACGTGACCTGAGAAGGATTTCTATTGTCCAATCACTGGCACTGCTGCTCTTGCTTTTGCTGTATTAATAGACATACCACTCTGAGTTATTTCATTGACATTTGGATTATCTCTGACGAAGGACTTACAAGGAATACGTTAACACTGGATTCTTACTGGCTTGCTTACTTATTCATTACATCTGGAACGAAGGATGGCTGCCAGATATTCAACAAGCTCAGTCGATAGAGCTTCCGCCTAGGAAGCACAAGCTTCCTGGTTTGAGTCCGGCCCTCACCAACTCAGCGTATGAGTTGCACAGGGATCAGTGTGGTAAATTAAGGAGCTAATGGTCGGGGTGGCGCTCTACCTCCGATACAAAAAACAATCTTCTTGGTCTAGCTCTAATGAAATGGGGATAGACTACGTCGCTGTCTTGATGATACCTAATTTAGGCCACCCGACGACTTTAAACAACCAGTCTAGGAGAAGGAAAGCTGAGTTTAAACAAGCTTTACGCAACTTAAAAATTGACCTTTTGTCATATCTTGCCCATGCAGTAGGGTTGATAAATACATACATTTTAACACTTTGCCTACCAAATTTCCCATAGGGCTGTGCCAAATTTTCTTATATGATAGGATATTTCAAAGTTCACAATCTATTCACCTCAGAAATCATTCTATTCAAATAAATTTCGATCTTTATTGTAATCTGAGTTCCATCATACAGGTAAAAAATACCAAGAAAATTTGGTACAGCCGTGGGGAAAATTTGGGAGGCAAAGGGTTAATATATTTGGAGAAAATTTCAAAATTTTAAGAGCAAACCCAATGAAAGAATAAAAGAAATAATTAAAAATACTGAAGAAGAACTGAAGAGCAAGTCCAAAGAAAGAAAGAACGAAAGAAAGAAAGAAAGAAAGAAAGAAAGGAATACTGAAGAAAAATTGAAGAGCAAGTCTAAAGAAAGAAAGAAAGAAAGAAAGAAAGAAAGAAAGAAAGAAAATTAAAAAGCAAAGAAGAGAAACAAACAAACAAACAAAAAAATACAGAAGAAAAAACTGAAGAGCAAAATGAAAGAAAGAAAAATAAATAAATAGCGAGTAAGTTCACAGAAAGAATGAAAGAAAGGAAAAGTAAAGAAAAAAGAAAGAAAGACAACACTGAAGAACGAATGAAGAGCAAGCCGTAAAAAAAGAAAGAAAGAAAGAAAGAAAGAAAGAATTGAATTCAAAAGAAACAAAAAATCAATTAAAACCAAAAAAAAGCTGAAAAATAAAAGATTATGAAGGATTTAAAAGAAGAATAAAAAAGAAAGTTGTAGAATGAAGAAGAAGCAAATACAGAATTGTCATAATTCCAAGTCAGCTCGTTTGTCTACTTTCCGTTATGGTCTGGCCTTTAATTTTTTCCCCTTATTCTAGATCGTTAACAAATGATTCTGATGTCTTAAATCTGTTCCATAAATATTAGCGTCGAAATGGACAGCTGATGTAAAACTGGACATAGAACAACCATTGCAAATATTTGGCATTTTTTTTTGTTTGTTTCATATTTGGAACTTTATTTATTTCCTATTAACTTTTACTCTTTATTTCTTTGCTTTATTCGTTTTCCTTTCAACGTTCTTTATTATTTCTTTCTGCTTAGTTCATTCTTTGCCTCCATCCAAGGTCGTGTGCGCCTTTATTTATGGGAAAAATCAGCCTTTTTATATCGACACACATTTTTGGTACATCATTTATCTTGTTGGATTTCTCTTTTTTTTTCTCGGTAACTTGTAGAATTCTGTGTGCGTGTGCGTGTTGTGTGTGTGTGTTAGTGTGTGTGTGTGTGTGTTAGTGTGTGTGTGTGTGTGTTAGTGTGTTGTGTGCGCGCGCGTTTGTGTGTGTTTCATTGTGTGTGTGTGTTTTGTTTTTCTTTTACTTATTCCCAAATATACAGGACCGGTTTAGCTTAGTCGGTAGAATGTCCGACTAGGAAACATAAGGTACCTGGTTTGATACCGGCCCTCACCAACTCAGCATATGAGTAGCACATGTGTGGTAAAGTAAGAAGCTGGTGGTAGGTGTGGCGGTCCAACTCAGACGCAAAAAGAATCTCCTGGGTCTAGCACTAGTCAAATTTTATATACTCCCTCGCTGTCTGGCTGATACCGACTTTAGGCCACCCCAACGAGTTTACTTTATTTACTTATTCTCAAATAGGGACGCATTTCTGATATATTATTTTGTTTATTTATCTTTTTTACTTTACTTGCTTCCGATCAGACTTCATTTGTAATCCATTTTTATTATGACTTGGTTGGTTTGTATATTGGGTTTTATGGCATGTCAACCAGTTTGGGTTATTTTATGCAGAAAACGTTTTTGTTCCATTCATTCTTGATAGGTACTCAATTTTTTATGCTCATTTTTAAGAGTAGGGAAGCCCTAGAACAGATTTTACAGAGAAAAATAGATTACAAATAGTCTCCATTTTTCGCCCCCCCCCCCCCCCACCCCCCCCCCCCAGAAAGAAAAAAAAAATTGGAGATTAAAAAATCGACATAATTCGGTCAATTTTTGGAATTGGATGATCAAAAATTTGAGATTGTCTAATTTTAACATATTCCACACCTGTAATAATATTTAAGGAAACATTGAAGGGAGCCGATGACAATATTACTTTTTCCGGATGATTTGACATGGAATAACCCATATATTTTACATTATAAAATAAATGAAGGAAGAAACAAACAAACACACATGGAAAGGGAACGGTAAGTGTAGAGATAAACCAAAAAGATGTTCGCCACAGTTAGGATGTTGATACAAGGTCGAAAGTATGGAGCATCAACTGAGGATCTAACTATCTATTCAGTAGTATATGATCTGCAAGACTAGCTTTCAAACAATTACACTACGATGGAACGCCCAAAATAAGATGGAGGTATTGGGAATTTGAGAATTCGTTAGCCACAAATTTCTAAATAAAACGCGAAAGAACTTATGATTTTATGTTTAATGTCGGAATAGATGGGCACGGAGTGACGGGTTCAGATCCTGGACTCGACTTTCTGCATTTGGCATAACACCAATACCCTTTTATCCACTATTTTCTCTCTTGCAATGGGTCAATGGTACGGAATACTGGGCTTTTTGATCTTGGCATATCAATCGGTCTTGGAGTGTCGATTCAAACCCGTTCAACTCAGCTTAAAACTGACCTTGTGTAACATCCTGTTCGTGAGGTGGGTTGGATAAATACCCATGTAGATCTGTTTACGTATCTCAAGAAATGAGAGGAAAAAAGAAAGAAAGAAAGAAGAAAAAATGGAATGAGAAAAGAAAAAATGTTTGGTTAAAGAGAAGGAATGAAAGAAAATGGAAAGGAAAGAATGAAAAGCGGTGAATTTGAGAAGATAATGGAATGAAAGAGAAAGAGAAAAACCTGAAAATAAGGTAAAAGAACAAGATGGGGATGAAATATGAGAATGAAAATAGACTTGAAAGAAAAAACAAAAATTACCTTATAGCTACAAATAAAAGAAATAAATAAAGAAGAAAATATACCCTACTTGATCATGACCTTCAAAAGGAAGAAAGAATTTCATCAACTTCTTTGTTCAGGAACTTATTGGAATAAAAGAAAAGAAAGAAGGAAAGATGACTATATAAATAAATAAATGAACAGAGGAAAGAAAGAAAGAAAGAAAGAAAGAAAGAAAGAAAGAAATATTCCAGCATGATTATGATCTTCAACAACAAGAAAAGAAAGAAATCTATCACCTTCCTTGTTCATGATTTTATCGCAGTAGAAGAAAGACAACATGAAAGCACTTAAGAGAACTAAATATATAGCGTAAACGCAACGCTCTCCTAAAAGGGTTGAAGCACTCTATGGCGGCCTTTACATACATACATACATATGTGTGTATTAAAACAGTTAAAATCCCCTTCGCATTCTGTGGGTGACGATAGCCGAGTGGTTAAACTGTCCGCTTGATGCTGAATCGATCGGGTTTCTGTCCCGGCTGTAGGTAGCTCACAAATATCTAGCCACACTGAAAAGAATTGATAAGTCGAAACACGTCTGTGGATGACTATATATATATATACATGTGTGTGTGTGTGTGTATAAATGAATAAAGAATAAAGAAAAAGAACTACCTTAATAAATAAATAAAGAAATACAAAAAGAAAGAAAGAAAGAACAATATCTGCCTGATCATGGGTTTCAACGAAAAGAAAGAACGCCATCATCTTCGTTGTTCAGAATCTTATAGCAGTAAAGGAAAGAAAAATAAATGAATAAAGAAAGAAAGAAAGAAAGAAAGACAAAAAGAACCATAATTATATGATCCTGAACTTCAGCAAGGAAAAAAGAAAACTTCATTTTTCAGGATCTTATAGCAATACAATAAAGAAATAGAACTAAATAAATAAATAAAAGAGAACTAACTAATAAATGAATAAATAAATATAGAAAGAAAGAGAACTGAAAAAAAGAAAGAATGAAAGAAAGAAAGAACTTTTACTACCTGATTATAAAAAAAAGAAAAAAAGAAAGAAAGCCATCACCTTCGCTGTTCAGGGTCCTATAGCAATAACAGAAAGAAAAAAAAACGACAGACAGAAAGAAAGAAAGAAAGAAAGAAAGAACGAGAAGTGAAATAAAAATAATAAAGAAAGAACCATTACTACTTGATCTTGAAGTTCAGCAACAAAAAAGAAAAAAAGCCATCACCTTTCCATAGCAATAAAAGAAAGAAAGAAAGAAAGAAGAAAGATAGATAGATAGATAGACAGACAGGAAGAAGGAAAGAAAGAAAGAAAGAAAGAAAGAAAGAACCCTGAAATATGGAAATGTCAGTTGAGGCCAGTTAGAACCAACAAGCCTTATTCACTGTGTCTTACCTCTCCTTACGTTTATCCGGTCTTATTCTGAACTCAACTGACAAGAGTATTTTGGTTGGCTTCTTTGAACGGTGGCCGATGCGTTGAGTGAAACCTGATTGAAGCGTTCGGCCCGCTTCGGCCCATTAAACGGGTGCTTAATGTTTGCCAAGACCCGGGAGAAAAGAGCATGCAATGTTTATGGGTCTGGGCATGCGAATACAACTATTCTGCACTTAGGGAACCCTGGAGTCGGAAGAAAACAAGGAGCTTGCTAGATAATTTTGGCTTGTTGACTTTTTCTATATTTTTTTATTTTTTTTTTTTTTTTTTTTTTTTTTTTAGATTTGTTTTTATATGGAGAGCAGCATGCTCCTTTTATTTATTTTTTGGTTTGTTTTTCTTGTTTTGTTTTTAACAGGACGTTTGTTTAGGGAATTTTTTGTTTTCATTCTTTTTTTTTTTTTTTTTAAGCCTTGTATCTTGAAATTCTTTTAGCGGGGGTGAATGAGAATACGATACCAAAGATAATGTTTGAGGAAAATCGCGGACTAAGATTAAAGGCTGTTCGACGTACATGCATGCATACATATATACGCCACAGAGTAAGTAAACAGAGAGACTGACAATTTGACTGACAGAAAAAAGATGTGGGCAGAAAGACTGAAGTGGAGAGATAAAAACGACATGGATAGATGTGAGTAGTCTGAAGTCGATAGATAAGAAGAATATGTGAATATCTCTCTCTCTCTCTCTCTCTCTCTCTCTCTCTCTCTCTCTCTCTCTCTCTCTCTCTCTCTCTCTCTCTATCTATCTATATTGAGATATTGAGAGATTGAAAAAATGAGCTTATATACATGTAGATAGATTGAAGCAATTTTTATAAAGTTGAAACAGTCTGTAAGATGTTCTACACACCGAGTAATTCTTTGCAAATTTCACTTGTCATTATTATCTTCTATAATTATCGAATTTTATGCGATATACGCATTGTAATTGCCTTCAAGCAAATATATTATATATATAATATATATATATATATTATATATATATATATAAAACCTGCAAACCTTGACACAATAGATAGATATATTGATAGATAATGTCAATAGACTGACTTTGATAGATTGAAAGACTTGAGCAAGCTGAGATAGATAAATACATACATACATACATACATACTGAGATTGGTATATACGAACACACACACACACACACACAACACACACACACACACACACACCACACACATATATATATATATATGTATATAATAATAGTGAAAGAGATAGAGAGAGAGATCGAAAGATATATATATATATATATATATATATATATATATATATATATAGATATAGATAGAAAGGAGAGAGAGAGAGAGAGAGGGAGAGAGAGGGAGAGAGAGGGGGGAGGGAGAGAGAGAGAGAATTTTCCAACAGAATAATAAAGATAGAATATTAAATAGAATATACTGATGAGCCATCTTCCTATGAAAGAGATTATTCTACATGTGCAAAAGAAAGCAACACTTAACGCATGGACACTAAAAAAGGTTTCCTCTTAGATATAGTGTCATGGTAAAAAAAAAAAGTCCTCTAACCGCTGTAATTTATATGGTCAAACTTATTGGTCGAAGACACTTCATGATTGAGATCTGGGATTATTGTTGTTTACGTTAACAAAATGAACAAAATGTAATTGTTTTTCTTTGTTTGTTTTGTTTGTTTTAATTTTAGTTTTTGTTTTTGTGTCGTTGAATTAGGTTTCATACAAGGAGTAACTTTCTCATGATATAATCAACTGTAATAAGTAATTGAGACTTACTTCCCTTTTTTTATTATTACCTCCCCTTTGAAGAACTCTTTGATGTTTCTGGGAGTACATAAACTCTCAGTAAACTGTAACATTATTCCCAGTAGAATAAAGCTGTCTTAAACTTAAATGTGTGTGTTCGTTTATTATTACACTGTTTCCCAGAAAATATCACTTAAACAATCACACTACATTTACCGTGGTATATTCTATTCTCCCAGTAAATGCTACTATCATTGCTTTTCTTTAGATAACGGCGTTTTTCGCACTTTCCATCGATCTTAATCAGAAGGAGGATTTTGATGTATTGTTTCAAATTATGAAAATCACGAAACACAGTATGTACTTATTGGTTTCAAAATTATCTAAAAAGATTTAATAATTTTTTGAGGAAAAGTATGAAACAGCTCACCACCCCCATCAGGTATGTTTTGAATACTACCGCTACTGTTTCGTATAGTGGTTGTCATCCCAAGGTTACAGAGCCTAGTATATCCTACTATTTTACTAATAGCTGGAGGAAAAATAGTTGGATTCCTACCTTTCCAAAGGGAATTAGCGCTATGGGAAAACGCAATCTAGAATTTGAGTTCGTGCCACCTTGTCTATTTTCTACGACGATAACCATTAGACAAAAGCGCCACCATTTTTTTAAATTATCATTTTATCGTCATTTAGACGTTATGAATTGAACATTTTTAGAAAAAACAAATGATGTTATTAGTATGCTGACAGATCTGTTTCGACCATTTAATAAATCGGTCTTCATCAAGAGCAAACATATGAAGGAAAGACGGAATAAATAACCGTCAAACAGGAGGGGTACAAACAAACGCTGGTGTTCGATGCTGGAATTATTTTTAAATGCGTATTCTGTGTTAAAAATAAAATAAATTTTATTTAAAAAAATCAGAAACATTATAATCCATAAGAAAAAAACTCAAAAGAGTTTGAAGTAAAAATATATAAAAAAAGGTATCAAAAATGTTCAGGATGTATTCCAGCTATAAAAATTAAGTTTAAAAAGTCCACTGAACAATTGAAGAAAGATGGAAAATTTCAAGAATTTGTAATGTTGACAAATCCGTAGTGTTGTAGATCATATTAGCCTCCGGAGATGTAAAAATCCAGATATTTTGTTTTTTCAAACAGACGTTATGCATTTTCCATTTTGTGGACCCAAAAATTTGTGGACCCAAAAAATAGGGATAAACAGAATTTTGAGTGTGTTATATACTCAACATCGGGTATATAAACGAAGATAGTTAGAGAGAGACAGAGATAGATTAGAGAGGATAGAGATAATAGCTGCTAGGTGGTCTTGATTACTTCTACTTGTTCGCTGCTTACTGTTTCTGCTGGTTCTGTCTCATCGGACGCCACGTTCTTCGGCTGACCTCTCTTCAGGGCTTTCGGTTGGGTTGAATTTCTCTCTTGTCTTCGTGCTAGACTGGGTTGGTCATTGTTCTTACTTTCAATTAACGACAACAGTTATTGGTCTTTAAAATAACAAAGCTTTTATTTCTCCAGTCCATTTGATTCCGTCGCGGGGAGACCGACCCACCAGAGCCGACAATCGGGTCTGCACTCCTTCGAAATCGGGTTGCACCTGACTAACTACATTTCTTCTCACGCGTCTGTAATGGCACGTTTTTAACTGAAAAATGAAGTTGGGATGATCTGAAATGTCAATCATAATCCCAGATGGGTATGGAAAAGTACCCACTTCCGCTTTTAATTCTAACGAACTTTTTAAAAAAATTCTAAATACAGGTACGTTTACAATTTGTGACTGCTCATAAATTGTGACAAATGTACATGATTTTTCCTGAGAAATTAACCAAAAAGTATTTTAGCACGATCTACGCGTCCTTCTACTCTTATTTGCTGAGACATTTTTCCATGGATACAAGTTCCATCACTCGCATAAACATTGAAGAGTTTTCAGTAGATTTCAATTACTCTCCGTCGGTAGAGTATCCGCCTGGGAATCGCAATGTTCTGTGTTCGCTAACTCTGCACATGATTAGTACTCATTAGGTAATGTTATCTATGCGGTAAACTCTAACACAGCAAAAAATAATCTCTCTAGTCTAGCACTAGCGAAAAGAGGATAGAGTTCCTGTCCGGCTGATACCAACAGTAGGCCGCTCTTCCGACTTTGTTTACTTATATAGCTTCATATATAAAAAGGATTTTCATTTAATGATTGATTAATTTTATTGGCTTTTCAGATCGTCTTGGGTCATATTATACCTAGATGTTAGGGAATCGCGTTCATTGTACTTTTATATTCATATTTTGTGTTGTTTCTTAAGAGTTTTTTTTTTTTTTGCAGACAGTCCTATCGAATAGGAATCATTTTTTTTTTAGATAGATAAAGATATATTTGTCCTAAAATAGAAACCTAACAGGTAATACCACTTTAGTTTAGAGTGGACATGGGAATGATAGTTGTTTAGTATCATACCCGAGACATGAGTTCAAATACTGGACGATGCTATTTGCATTTCACATAGCACTAATACTCTTGGAAAGTGTATGCATCTAATATTCTCCCTCCAGCTATATTGAAATAGTAGGGCAAGCAGGGCTCATTAACCTTGGTATGGCAACCAGTCTAGGAGAAGGAAAACTCTGAATTCAAATAGAAATAACTTAAAAACAAGAATATATAAAGAATAACATGTAATAAAATATATATAGAAAAATAATTTTTATTAATCTATATGTACATATAAGTAAGAGTAAGTATTTTTAACTTTGTAAATCCTGGGCAATGCTGGGTAGCTCTGCTAGTATTAAAATATTGAACTTCAATTTTTTATTATTTCTTTCTTGGCAATGATAGTTGAAAGTACTTAAGATATATATGCATTTATGAAGATTATGAATTTTAGATGGTTTTTATATAACTTTGATTCTACACTGAGATAGCAAATATGAAAATAAGTAAAGCTAATAAAAAAAAAGATTATCAGTTCTATTCAGTAGAAAATGCTTAAAAGAAAGATTTTGGCCTAAGTACACACACCACACACACACACACACACACACACACACACACACACACCTTTTTTGGTGGTTGCTCATTCAGCGGATACTTACATCATATTCTAAGCTCAAATAACAGCGCAGTCAACGAGGATAAATGAACTAAGGCGTTTGTTGGCTGTCTTGTTTATTTCATTGGTTGGTTGGTTTTGCGGCATGTCAACTCTTGCAGGATTGAGATTAAGGCTGTTTAGCAGTTAGAGTCTATAATTATACACGGTACAGAAAAGCATGTTTACAAACTCTTAAGGAATTTCATTTTATGAAACATATCTAACAGGTACACCCAGTCCAGGTCAGAATGAACCCGGATGTAATGGCAGTGACTGGGTGGCTGAACACACTCCAAAGCCCCAGAACTGGGACCATACCATTGGATGCAGTTTATTGTTATACCAAAGGCACCTATTTCGCACTGGATCTTACCATTCTGACGGGTATGCAGTCAGCTTAACCTAGGCCCCACTTACATGGTGAGCGAAGAATTGTGTCCCTTTTTCTCTTTAAGTAGAATCAACAATACATTAAATAAACATATTCATATTTACCCTTCGCTTGAGTAGGATTTGGCACAAGGTCAATTTTAAGCGGAGTTTAACAGATTTTGAATTAGAGTTTAGTTTCTGGTAGATTGGTTGTCGAACCAATGTTAAAGAGCCCAGTCGGTCATTTCTGACAGTATATAAACTCTCAGTAAACTGTAACATTATTCCCAGTAGAATAAAGCTTTCTTAAGCCTAAACGTGTGTGTTCGTTTATTATTACACTGTTTCCCAGAAAATATCACTTAAACAATTACACTACATTTACCGTGGTATATTCTACTCTCCCAGTAAATTCTGCTATCATTTATTTTCTTTAGATAACGATGTATTCGCACCTTTGCATCGATCTTATTCAGAAGAAGGGTCTTTTTATGTATTAAGTTTCAAATTATGGAAACCCCGAAAAACAGTATTTACTTATTGATTTCAAAATGATGTAAAAATATCTAATGATTTTTTAAGGAAAAGTATGAACCACCTCACTCCTCTCATAATAGCTGAGGAAGAAGAGTTGCATAAATACCTTTCTTATGTTTTATGAATGTAGACATCTAAATATACAACAGATTGATTGGTTTAAACAACATGTTAACTCTTCAAGGCTTATTTTATATGTTACGGCAAGGGAATTGTGTTCATTGCCAAAGAAATCGCCTAAACTATAGTGTACAACATTTTAAGATCAATCTGGATGATTTCGTAAAAAATGGTAAGATGAATAATCTAAGACGGCATTTTGGGGAACTATCGGATTAATTAATTAACAGAAATTATTTTTATATAGATGTTATATTGATATATTGTATATCAATATTTTGTCCATATTTACCCATCCCCCCCACGAGCAGGATAAAACTCAAGGTCAATTTCTAAGCGGAATTTAACAGGATTGAATTCAGAGTTTTCCTTCTCCTAGACTGATTGCCTCCCAAGTTTAAAGAGACCAGTCTTCCCTACTATTTAACCGAACCTGATTGAACCACAAACTTATATACATAAATATATGGCAACGGTTGTAATTTTGATTTAGTATCACGCAGGTTCTATTAATGGGTGGGGGGGGGGCATTTATACTCAAAAGTTTAGAACCTGGTTTTTGATTTTCTGGGCCATCCTTTAGGCTTCAAGCAAGAGCACTTGTCAAGCTGAAATCCTTGGTAAAGAATCCTTTGGTCGTTCCTTGGTGCTCCTCAGTATTGCAAGTCCTTCGTCAATGATTGCAAATGAATGTCTCTCAGTATCAGTTCTTAAGTAGTCAACCAGCCACGCATTCGGGCTTTTGATTGGCTGAGGTTTAAACCATGTGACCTAGCTTACTCTATGAATTTAAGTGGTGTATTATAGCACATTTTATATACAAAATAATCCAACAGTATGTTTTTAGCATAATTGCAAATTGAGATCGAATCTTCAAAAAGCTAATTTTGCAATGAAAACCAGTTGCCGTCCCATGATTAAAAATCCCATTATTCTCTGCTATTTACTCATAGTTGGAGGAAAAAAATGGATGTAAAACTATTCCCGGCATTAGTACTATGTGAAATGCAATCAGCCTAGTCAACGATTTGAACTCGTGTCGCCCTGTCTATTTCCTACAACTGCAACAATTGAGTGGATTAATTTACAAAAGTTTAGAACTTTCTTTTTGTTTGTTTGTTTGTTTGTTTTTTTGTTTTTTTTTTAATAATTTTTTAGCATAATTGCAAATTGAGATTTAATCTTCAAAATGTTAATGTTGCAATGAAGTGCATGTACTTCGGCTACTAATAGAATAAAACATGCGTTGTATCAGAACATCTAGAAATTTATACATTACTAAAATTCTCATATTCGCTATATGCAGTTACCCAATTTTTACAAGTGGAATCGAACGAGTGCACGTGTTGTTTCGTAAAAGAGAAGTATAATTGATAGGAACATGTACACATTATGCAATGAAAACTGAAGAAAATAAAGAATAAAACAAATAATATGTTAAAAACTAGATAGATAGATAGATAGATAGATAGATAGAGAGAGAGAGAGAGAGAGAGAGAGAGAGAGAGAGATTGATTGATTTATAGAACTGAAAATAATTAGATGGACAGATAGATGTGAACAGAATGAGATAGATAGATAAATAGATAGATCTGAACAGAATGAGGTAAATAAATAAATAAATCTTAACAGAATAAGATAGACAGATATACATTAATAGAATGAGATACATAGACACATAGATTGATAGATAGATTTATAGATATATATAAAAACTAAAGAAATTAAAGAATAAAACAAATAATATGTTAAAAACCAACTAGATAGATAGATAGATAGATAGACAGATAGATAGATCTGAAAATAATTAGATAGATAGATGTGAAAAGAATGAGATAGATAGATAGATAGATAGATAGATCTGAACAGAATGAGATAAATAAATAAATAAATCTCAACAAAATAAGATAGACAGATATACCTTAACAGAATGAGATTAATAGATAGATAGATAGATAGAAAGAAAAAAAAAAAGAAAAATAAAGTATAAAACAAATAATATGTTAAAAACCAACTATATATATATATATATATATATATATATATATATATATATATAGAGAGAGAGAGAGAGAGAGATAAATAGATAGATTGATTGATTTATAGATCTGAAAGTAATTAGATAGATAGATAGATGTGAAAAGAATGTGATAGATAGATAGATAGATAGATAGATAGATAGATCTGAACAAAATGAGATAAATAAATAAATCTTAACAGAACAAGATAGACATATATACCTTAACAGAATGAGATACATAGATACATAGATTGATTGGTTGATAGATAGATAGATAGATAGATAGATAGATAGGCCACTTTTAACGCATAGTTTTTATGAAATCGAAATAGTGTAGCGACAATCTGTAAGCATGGGGCGGTATATCTTAGTCGTGCGTAACTTGCTGGGGCTTTAAATTGACCATTTGAAATCTGCTTCATCCCATCCACATCTTCGAAGCTGATCGATAATGTTGAACGCACCAACCAATTCGGAGGCCAGCAGATCGATAAGGAGATTTCTACTACGCAGCTTTTAACTGCAAATTGATAGATATATATATGTCTGCATAGATGCGTACATATTGA
>CM042143.1:110074765-110087265 GCA_023376005.1 Doryteuthis pealeii | reverse complement strand
CAAAAAATAATCTATTGGTATAGTATTTGGCCAAAAGAAAAAACAATTTATATGTATATATATGTATATAAGATATATATATATTTATATAACCGCTAGGAGAAAGCTAATATGTAAAAAGTGCTCGATACCTAAGTAGAGCCAATCATAAAGATAATCTAATGAGTCAGACGGACCTACTATTAGTTTCGCATAAAGCTCTTCAGGGCTAAAATCTGACTTTAGCTCTGAAGAGCTTTATGCGAAACTAATAGTAGGTTCGTCTGACTCATTAGATTATCTTTATATATATATATATATATATATATATATATATATATATATATTTAATATACGTTTTAATGCAATTAATTCTTGGAATACTGTTCAGTCGTTATTTTTTGATAAAGAAAAGATGAAGCTTGTTTCAGTTAATTATTTTGTCCTTAAAACACTTTTGAAAAATCATTTTATTGCCTCTTATAAACAACAGATTTGCATTTAGATTCTCACACGGCTAATTTGTCTCATGATATATATGTATATGTTTACGTTGTGTGTTTCATGTATCGTTTCCTGTGAGCGTCCAAGGGTGGTCATGTCCATGGGATTAGCTTCACGCTATTAGGCATGGCCTCCCTTCAATAGTAGTTTAAACCAATAAAGTTTTTCTTTTACTTATATATTTTTTTAATAATTTGTACTACTATTGATTAATAAATTTCTTATTTCTTATTTCTTTCTTATATATATATATATATATATATATATATAATATATATATATATATATATACAATTGCATCTTATTTGTATGTAGATATAAGTAAAAGTATTAATAATATAAAACAGTTTTATTAATAATCGCCGTTTGAATAAAAATAAAATCATGGAGGACATGACATAAATAATTAAGTGAATTGTGACTTGAATAGTAATATTTTTGGTTTTGACAGACACACACACAATCTCCATTATAATAAGATTTACCTCCCTTTTTCCCCCAATCGTTTACTTTCACTCAATTGCCTTATAAACTTATGTTCGCCTTTCTTGTTGATTCTAATACCATTCCCCCCCCCTTCTCTAACTGCATCCAACATAGTTCTAGTTTGATTGTGTTCGATCCGGGTGGACTCAGTGCACCTAGGAACACAGAATCCTGGTTGACTTCCGCTTCTTCCTTACAGCGTGTCACAGACGAATGAAAATCCACGAACAACGATCTGCTTGTCTGGTTTCCATTGGTCTGATAAGTGGTGAATAATTGTCGCTGCAGAACTGCACAGAGCAGTACAAAAAGAATGAATAGAATCAACTATTTCACTGCTGCAAATCCAATAACAGTAGACTAAAGTAAATACACACAGTCTTTTTTTTTAATGCAGAAATAATTAGGATAAATATAGGTATGAGAATTTATGCATGAACTCAGGAAAAATCAAATAATGCTTAACTGGACTGACACACACACACACACACGCATGCACACACACACACACACACACACACACACACACACACACACACACACACATATATATATATATATATATATATATATATATATAATGAATTACTGATAATAAGTAAAGTGATTGCATAGAAAGAGTGTTTAATGATAAAATAACAGACCAGTTATAAAAGATATGGATATTGTATGTCCGCTACTCAATTTTCATGTGTTGAACACACACTTCACACACACACACACACACATTATATATATATATTTTATATTGTGTGTGTGTGTGTGGTGTGTGTGCGTGTGTGTTCGTATGTATATGTGTGTGTATGCAATTAAAATTAACGTTAAAAGCATTTTTGAGATAAGATATTTATCAATATTTTACTGATTAAAAATGCCGTCTCATCAGTATGTAATCATATATATATATATATATATATATATATATATATACATGGGGAGACAGACAGACAGACAGACAGACAGATGTTGCTATATTCATAAGTAACCATTTAGAGCAAATATATAACAAATACATAAAGTCCACGGCGCTTGGTAATTGTCATACAGGTGGAAAAAAGTTACCAAAATATATATATATATATATATATATATATATATATAAATATATATCATCGAAATGACATTCATAATAAACATAGACAGAGGGAACATGATATATACATTAACAAGGAATATTCGTAAATATTGCATGTATATTACACAACACTAAAAGAAAAGTTTCCACTGTTTTTGAAACCCTTAAAAAATAGTCTCATCACAAAAAAAAAATACCCCACTATTTATCAATTTTTTCCAGTTTGGAAAATAATAGTTAAATATATTCAACAACTGAAAGAAACATTTGTAAAGTTTTTAAGTCAATTGAAAAGGGCTTAAAGAAAGTCCTCTGTTATAGAATCCTTTGGTGAGCCTATAATCCCTATATAATATCCTATAGAATCCCTATAAAATATCATTTGAATTTTAGTAAAGATATTTACCTTTTCACATCAAAGATATATAGTAATAATTTGAGTCACGATGTTAAATTGATCAGCTCGTAACTCAATATCTTCGTATATCAAATCAATTTTCCCCATTGAAATAAACTACTATTTATCTGTTACAGCCACTCTACAAATAAAATCTGCTTTTTATGTTTTTTAAATGAGAAAAAAATAGCATTGTGGGCAAAAAAATCAGCGTAAAATTGAATCTAATGAATTATGTGCTGTAATATGTTTTAATGTTAATTTTTTATATAAATAATATTTTTCTTTATAATTTTGAATTTGATCCCTGTCGTCTGGGGTTTTAGATTACACCGACTGCACCCCTACAGAGGGGTAAGGCACCCGCACACAAGGGGCCACCTGTTTGCCGTGGGAGGAGGGGGTGACCCGTTATGCTTAACGACGGAATCCTGGTTGATGAGCAGTCCATGACATGCAACAATCGGTAGGTCATTTCAAGCCCTAGTACCTATATGATTGTCCCGACTCTATTGACATCATGGCAAATCCCAGCCGTTTTTAACATAAAAAGCGGTGGCTGGGGGTCTCCATGTCCTTGGTATGACGTTAAACTCTAACTGATGGTGAGGTTCCAGTTCTGGAGGTCTAGGTAATGTGGAGCACCCCTTCCTCACCATTGCTCCCAGGTCCACTCTGACCCGGAGTGGTAGTACCTGTTAGAATTTTTTTTCCAAAATATTGAGTTTAAAAAAATTCTTCCAAACTATCGCTTCGAATCTTTCAAATCTTTGCCGTCATTAAATGACCCACTGTAGTTGATGTGCCGTAACACAAAACAAACAAACAATCATGAATTTGAAAATGTAAATGTTTCTAGATAATATATTAACATAAGCGCATCTAAATCTCGCTCTCCAATCAAATTGTAGCTTGCAACATGAAGCATATTCGACCGAATGACTCGGAAAATTGTAAGTTGAGGGATTCGTAATTTCATCATCATCATCATCATCATGTCGCGCCGGTGGCACGGATATCCATGACAACCTCTCACCAACTGATCCTGTCACTCCTTGTCTCTGGTAGGTCCTCCGCGCAACATCCGGTATCTGCACAGAGCTGGTCTGTGTATGTTCTCGCTGGCGACCCGAACTATTATGTCCATGTACTGGTTTCCACAGGAGGATGTCGTTTACGAGTTCATCCTTACTTCTTCAGTGTCCAGCATGATTCGTAAGTTACTATTCTATTACCATTTGTTACGTAATTGTCTCCCCCCCCCCTGCATAAATCTGGCGGTTTTCATAGACCAGTGATGTATTTCGATTGAATCAAGCGACGAGGAAGTTTTGATTGATTGATTTTAACGACTTGGGTTATTCTATAAAGATTGGGGACTGTGTTCATTGTAGATTTATATTTACATTTTTTGTGTAATTTTTCTTAAGTGTTTTTAACTCGTTATCTGTTATCAAGTTACCCTATCTAATAAAAGTAATTTCCATACAGTTGCATGGTTTCAAGTAATTATTTCTATTTAATTATAGTCTTGCCCACAATTATATAGTTTCAAATGACTAATAATTATAATCTTTATTAAATTATAATAGCTTAAAGTCTCTATTCTTAATGCAAATGATATACAGTTATATATACTTAACAACCCCTTATCACGAGCAGGATGTGACACAAGGTCAATTTCTTTAGCAGAGTTTAACAGGTTTGAATTCTGATTGTTCTTTCTATTATACTGGTTAACTAGCCAATGTTAAAGAGCCCAGTCTGCCATGCTATTTACCCATAGTTTACCCATAGTTGGAATGATAGTAGTTTGATGCATACCTTTCCCAAGGTTATTAGCGCTATGTGAAATGCAAACAGCGTCGTCTCGGATTCTAACCAGGTTGACTAGTCCATTTTCTGTGATTCTACCATGTATTTACCTACCCTTCCCCAGCAGCAGGATGTGACACAAGGTCAATTTATTTTGCGGAGTTTAACAGGTTTGAATTCAGAGATTTCCTTCTCCTACACTGGTTGCCGCTCAAGGTTAAAGAGTCCAATCTACCCTACTATTTACCCATAGCTGGAGGGTGAGTAGTTGGATGCATACCTTTCCCAAGGGTATTAGCGCTATGTGAAATGATAGGAGCCTTGTCCAGGATTTGAACTCGTGTCATCGTCTCCATTTCCTACGACTCTAACCATTACACGACGAACACCTTCACCACTCGCCTCCATCAAGTGTTCATTTCGAATGTTACTAATTTTTAAACTGCTCCATTTTACTAGAGATGGAAAACAACCATTCTTGACCAGAGACCCCCTTGAAAAACAAAATGGGTGTCATAGGTATGATAATAAACTGCATCTGATGGTTCTGAAGTTTTGGGGTTTGTAGAGTACCCTGAGGTTTTTGCTGTACCCAGAGCTTTCCTTTTCCTAGTGTTATGTACCCCTTTCTCGTCGGATACATAACAAGAGTTCTTATGTGATAGAGAGAGTGTAGAGTATCAGAGAGATATAGACAGATACATATAACTTACTTGCTGTTTTCGTCTAGTCGCCATGTTGAATGTGACCTTGTCTAGTCTTCTCTCCATAATGTCTACGTCTAGTCTGGTTTTTCTTTACCTGTTGTTTCTTCATTTTCTAACTAAGGAATGTTTGATTAAATAATAAGACCTATTGCTTTTCAAATTTTTGTCTTTTGTAACTCATCGCGCGGCGATGACAGCCGGGCTGAAACACGTCTGTTTCATCCGGGATCTGGCTATCAACTAAGGACCTAACTAGTTCTTACGTGACTTGCGGGTTTTCAACTGTCAAGTGATTTTCCACTTCGTGATATGAAAAACTGGATCGGCAGAATTACAGGGTATTGCCAATAATCTATTCTACCACATAGATTATGCAACACTAGACCACTTGCATAATCAATTTTAAAGAGCCCAGTCTGCCCTATTATTTACTCATAGCTGGATGCAGAATAAATTGATGCTTACCTTTCTTGAGAGTATTAGCGTTATATGAAATGCAAAGAACATTCTACAGAAATTGATCCCGGGTTGCCCAGTCCATTTCCTACGAAGATAACCATTACACGACACACCTCCACAGTTCAGATTATGTAAATATATATTTACCAACCCCTCCGCACGAGCAGGATGTAACCCAAGGTCAATTTCTTAAGCGGGGTTTATCAGGTTTGAATTCAGAGTTTTCATTCTCCTAGACCGGTTGCCTAACCATGGTTAAAGAGCCCAGTTTGCCCTACTATTTACCCATAGCTGGAGGGAGAGTAGGATTCATACCTTTCCCAAGGGTATTAGCGCTAAGTGAAATGCAATTACCACGTCCAGGATTTGAACTCGGGGCGACGAGTCCATTTCCCAAGACTTTAACCATTACACCACGCGCAGATTATGTAAATATACATGCTAAATTTAGAAGCCCTTTATCATCCACTTTGTCTTCCATAGAAGACAAAACAAATTCGTCTCAGTTACTAATTTAAATAGCCTCGAACAAAAATAGAAGACGACTTTCGCCACAGATATTCACGTTATGACATAAGGTTAAAATGACATTTTCTCTACTTGTTTTTATTTCATCGTCTTCCCAATAATTTTGTCAAAAAGCTTCAGACATCTAAACACCTTCGTTCACTTCAATTAACCAACAAATTGATTTTCCACCAAATAAGCCCTAATCGTTGAACATCAATAACACTCCTAGCTCTGCTACTCCATCGCGCGAATCGCAGCTTCACTTAAAATGAAGACAGGTCAGGTAACCGCTCAATAATTACCCATTTTGTAAGAACATAATTTACTGGCTCACGAAGTTATATGTACCTTTGGTTGTAAGCGTTTTATGCTTGGTCTTCTTCGCCCTTCTCACTCAGCCACTCACGACTGAAAACTGCCGGTCTTGAAGACACGCACGCATTTGTTGCGTTTTATTAGTCTCTTAATTTTTCGGCTTTTGCATGTCAATGGCATGAGGGGAACCTATTCCGTGAGTAAAGCATTTGCATGCTTGTCACTGCACATTAGCAAGAAAGGAAAGAGAAAAATGGCGAAGGTAATCGTCCAATAAAACACTAAGAATCCCCTCAGAATATGACATAGGCTTGGGAGTGCGCATGCGTCAGAATGCCTAAAAACGAACACAATTTGTATATACATGTGAATACGTTGAGAATGTAGGTAGGTTTTGGATACCGAGAAGTTCTTGGTTCAAGAAAAATAAAATAATAAAAGAATGTACGGAAAGTCTGTTACATTAATCTAGATCAATCCTCTTTTTTGGTTGGTCCTAGAACTATTCAGCAACTCTTCACTCACACACACACACATATACACACACAGACTCTCACACACACACAGAGTCACACAGATCACACACACACATACACACACACACACACACACACACACAACACACACACAACACACACACTCACTCACACACATACACACACACACTCACACATACACACTCACACCCACACACATAGAAAGTCACACTCACACACACTCACACCACACACACACAGAGTCACACACACACAGAATCACACACACACACACTCACACACTCACACACATACACACTCACACACACTCACACACATACACACTCACACACTCTCTCACACACACACAGTCACACATACACACACTTGCACACACACACTCACTCACACACATAAACACACACACTCACACATACACACACTCACACCCACAGAGAGAGAGAGTCACACACACTCACACACTCCCACACGCACACACAAACACACTCCCACACACACATACACTCCCACACACACTCACATATACACACACTCACACACCCCACACACACTCCCACACACACATACACTCCCACACACACTCACACATACACACACACTCACACACATACACACACACACTCACACACACACACTCACACGCACGCACACACACACACGCACACATATACGGTGGAGTTTTGTAAGGAGTTATGTAGGCACCATGTCAATTCATATGCTTAAGTTACCTATTACGAACGTCAAAAGATGTAATGAAATAAAATGATATCAAACTTTAAAAAAAGGAAGAAGCAAATGACAGCCCGCAGTAATTGTTATCCATGCATATTACGCAGATGACCTAGCACGTCATGAATATAAACCTATTCAAGCCGAATTTCAGCTGTATATTCTGAAACAAATTTCATCATTAGTCTATTTTCAACATTTATACTCACAGTTATTCATGCTTAAAAAAACAGTATTTTTATTTTTTAATGCGCATGCTCGTCAAAAAAAGGATCGAAAAGGAGTGAAAAAGAGAGGAAATAAGCCGCCGCAGAAAAGAGAGCCATAAGGAAGTAGAGACAACAGCATCTCCAGCAAACATCACCGTTTGTTTGCAATCACTGCACCAGAGATTGCCATTCAAAAATTGGTCTGTTCAGCCACTCGCCCAGTTGCAGTTAATAAAATATTTTTTTAAAGCGGACACTATGCCATCGTGTTTAGTAGACGGAAAGATGCAAACACACACACACACACACACACACACACACACACACACATAATATATACATATTATATATTATATATTATATATATAATATATATATGACAAAAGATATAGAAAAATAAATGAACTGTATGAAAAGATTAAAAATATAAGGAGTCTAAAATTAAAAATTTAATGAAAGCCAAATTATGAATACATCACACACATTTCTTGTCAGGAGCAGTTGCGGAATTGACGAGTTGACATTGACTAAAATGTAGTGAATAATTCTTGCCACATCCTGTTTAGAAAACTAGAGTAATTTAATTGAGAAAATATTTAAAATCAATATAAATTTTAAATTGAGGAAAAATGAGTTGAATATGTATTAATGAATGGAAAACAATAATTACATGTTTACGAACTATTTAACATAAAAAAAATAAAGTAAACAAAATGAAAAAATGGGAAAAATTGTTTAAAATATATTCACACCCAGAGACATACACAGAAATCCATACAAAAATATTATTTAATAATATTAATACTAGTTCACAAAGGTTTCTAATCATTGTTACGATTTTAAAGCTTCAATGAAAAGCGCTTGTCGAGCGGAATTCCTTCGTAAAGAATCCTTTGGTTGTCCTTGGTGTTCCTCAGTATTGCAAGTCCTTCGTCAATGATAGCAAATGGACGTCTTTCAGTATCAGTGATTAAGTTGTCAACCAGCCACGTAGTCGGACTGTTGATTGGCTGAGGTTTAAACCTCGTGACCTCACTTAGTCTATAAATTTAAGTGGTGTATTGTAGCACAACTTATATACCAAAAAATCCCAACAATCATATAAAAGTTGCAGTTTATATCTATCCCAATTCAAAATCAGACATTCAGAATAATTGTTTTATTAATGAAATAATTCTCATTTTAAGATGATGCAATTGCGTGAACTGATATCGCTATATATATATATATATATATATATATATATATATATATATAATATATATATATATATATATTCACCAACCCCTCCGCACGAACAGGATGTGATACAAGGGCAATTTCTAAAGCTGAGTTCAACAGGTTTTAATTCCGAGTTTTCCTTCTCCTAAACCGGTTGCCTAACCAAGATTAAAGTGCCCATTCTGCCCTACTAGATACACATAGCTGGAGGGAGAGTATAATTCATACATTTCCCAAGGGTATTAGCACTAAGTGAAATGCAATTACCACGTGCAAGAAGAGCCCATTTTCAATGACTTTCACCATTACATCACGCGCCAGATATCGCTATATACCAAGCAACATTACACCTAATAATTAACGGACAGAATCAACATGATTTAAATCAAGCCTTACTTACATGTTTTAATGTAACATGGACATTTACAGATTCATGCATGCCTTCCACATATCTTTTAAATGAAGAGGCATATATATACACATATAAATTCACATACATATACCCATACGTATACATAAAAATAAAACGCGTAAGAACATGCACACATATTTTTATATATGTACCTACATGCATATCCCCCACACACATATATACACACATACCTCGATACTTATACAGACATCGATACAAAGACCTTTATTTAATAGCTTTTATTATCGTTCCCTAAGTTTTATGATCATATTAACAAAAGTAACAGTAGATATCTATAGTAATTCAAATTCGGACATTCCTAATGATAGATTTGATAATGGTAACCATACTAATCTCTTTTTAGGACAATGTCGTGGTGTGACAAAATATCGATATGAATTAAACAACATCAATCTTAAGATCTTACCGCAAGAATTAACATGACATAAGTCCAACTTTACTTACATTCTGGTTTGATTATTAAGTGTAGACTTATAAAATAGCGTATTTCTGCATGTCTTAGAAATATCCCTAGAAAGGGGTATTTTTCGTGGATGGTCACTGTAAACGGCTTTCATATATCTTAAAACTGTCTCGTGTCGGCACTTGGCCACAATTTCGTTTTTCTTATTCAATCAAAAAATTGTCTCATACTCTATACTTTATCATTTGAATTTTTTTCTCCATCTGCCAAGCTAGCTGCTTGTTATGGATCTTTTTATAATACTCCATTCAATTTGTGGGTTTAATCCTCTATTATTCAACCTCCAAAAAGTTTCCAGTGAGCTGTTTGGTTTCTAAGAGGTTGTTTGGTAAATGATTGTCTGTGGTTGTAGAACCTCTGATTCCAATTCCCTGCGGGAATTCCGATGTATATCTTTTTTACCATTTAATTTCCATCGGAAAGATGGTTGTCAGGTTTACTGTTTTTTTTTAATTGCATCCTCCTTAATGTCGAGCATTAGTCTTTTTTCTTCTTCTTTTTCATCTAAATGAAACCTTTCGATCTATACATGCTTCAACCTTTTCCATATCTACTCGCTGTTTCAAAGTCACTCAATACTATCATTTATTTTTCATTTTCTTATAATATATATATATATATATATATATAATTATATATATATATATATATCACAAATGAGATTTATAGTCAAGTGTTAATGTGACATTTGCACCAACAAGATTGGGAAAAAATGTCAATTTTTTTCACAACATCATCACTCTAGTTTCTTTTTCTTTTTTTTCACTCCTGATATATATATATATATTATATATATATATATATATTATATATATATATATATATATATATGAAAAGAAATAAGTGATTTCTTTGTTATGCCAACACGAGTCATTATTTGACATCTATCTATCAACTGAATTTATCATTACCAGCTTGTTAATACACCTGCAAAAACTTCAAATTCAAAATTGAAAAGAATCTAGACTACAGATTCATGTTGAGAAATATGTATATATATATATATATATATATATATATATATATATATATATATAATATATATATATATAACCGAGGTTATGTATCAGCCGCCCTACATCACATGACAATGGAGAAGACATAATGATAGAAAGACAAATGCTAGATCAGGTAAATACCTTCAGGTACCTGGACTCTACAGTTGTCATCAACTATAGTCTCATTGCAGAGCTTGATCTCCGAATTTCAAATGCTTCCAAAGCATTTGGACGGCTGAAGAGGCGAGTCTGGTTTAACAAAGACATCTTCTTGAGAATTAAATATGCAGTATACCCTCCTCTACGGTGCGGAAGCTTGGATGATATACAAAGCGGATGCCCATAGTCTACATGTCTATTACATGCCTCATTTGGGCACTATATTAAATGTCAAGTGGTGGCAGCATGTTTCAAACAGGACCATCCGGAAAAGAACTGGACTCTTTGGCATGCACGACAACCTGAGAGGGGCTGGCTACAAACAGACTTGGGGATGACTGACTGCAAAGCAGATTCTGTACTCTCAACTGAGAGAGGGATCATGTGGAATCGGTAGACCAACGCTCAGGTACAAATACACTATGAAGGGAAACCTGAAAGACTTTAACATCCCCATAGACAGTTGGCAAGACGCAAACAGAGACCGAATAAATTGGAAAAAAAGGATTTGCGTGGAGTCATCATATGATACAATGGACAGCAAGTAATAATAATATAATAATAATAATAATATATTATATATATATATATATATATATATATATATAATATATATAATATATGAGAGTACGTAAATAAACACTGTGTTTATTTGATATGGCTTTTTTAGCCGACAATTTCTGGAGGATATGTGCTTAATTGAAGTCATACCTAATTTTTGAAAAATTAATTAGTTAATAATTAATGAATTTAGGTGGGCATATATGTTCAAATCTAAGGCTAAACAAATCGAGAAAATGTCAACCCCTGAATGTACATTTCGACCTATTAGGTCTCATCAGCAAGGTTATAGACATGGGAGACTGCTCCGTGTGTGACTCGAAACCTCAGCTTGGCAGTTGAGGTTTAGAGTCACACACGGAGCAGTCTCCCATGTCTATAACCTTGCTGATGAGACCTAATAGGTCGAAATGTACATTCAGGGGTTGACATTTTCTCGATTTGTTTAGCCTTAGATTTGAACATATATGCCCACCTAAATTCATTAATTATTAACTAATTAATTTTCAAAAATTAGGTATGACTTCAATTAAGCACATATCCTCCTATATATATATATATTATATATATATATATATATATATATATATATGTGGTGTGTGTGTGTGTGTGTGTGTGTGTGTGTGTGTGTTTATGGTTAAGTGAGTAACTAATGTTTCAATACTTCAGATAATTGAACTCATTTTTGTGCGACATGTGTTTACATAACGTTCCAGCTCATCCATTCTACAGCCTTCTTTAAACGTCTTATCAATATATAAAATATTATTTTTTAGGTATTCCAAAGCCGAAAATGAATTGAATTCGCGTAACCGAGACCATATCCTAAGGCGATGACAGTTTCGCAACGAGCGCCCGAAGATCAAATATACATAAGCTTATTCATTAGAACAACAAAGTGTGAAATACGGGAGAGAGATATAAAAAGACTATGTAGCGTCAATCGATCAAATATGAAGTATATAAATGCCTAGAAAACCAGC
>CM042143.1:110062265-110069765 GCA_023376005.1 Doryteuthis pealeii | reverse complement strand
GAAATACAGACAATCTCGATTATTAATAGATTTTGAAAGGTGTGAATCCGCTCATCCACCAATTATGTGTTGAATAAGAGAGTGAGTCAAAAAGTAATGCCATTTTCTATATTTAAAGTTTTTTTTTTATAACAATAAGGCCTACATTGAGACCCTTACGAGGCTCAAAGCAAGAATCCGACGAGTAAGACCCAACTTGCGAATCGACAATATCCTCCTGCATGAAAAAACTCGACCACACACAAGCATCAGGACAAGAAAAATCGCCTCATTTGGGTGGACAACTTTATCGTATCCTCCATACTTACCAGATTTAGCGCCTTCAGACTTTGAGAGTTTGAGAGGCAAACATTATTCCAGTGATGAGAAAGTGAAATCTGTAGTGAAGAATCGGCTCAAGGAACAGTCAGAAAATATTACGGGACAGGGATACATGCTCTCATTTGAAGAAAGAACATTCCTATTGAGAGAAACGGTGACTATGTTGAGATGTGATCCCCAGAGGACCAGCTTCAGTTTTATGTATGATACATGTTCCTGTGTTGATGATTATACCTCTGCTAAACAAAATTGTATTACCATTTGACTTACCCTCGTAATAACACTACAATTTTTCTACAAAGATTGCTTTGGCAGTAAACAACACACGAATGTTCATATGTCATTAAACAAAGAAACCAAACAAAACCCGATTTTTTTTATCTTTCAAACATCACACAACTACAAAGTGATATTGAATTGGCTTACGCAGTGTCCAACATGTCTTGTTCGCCTCACTCGGATGGTTTCTGAGCGAATGGGCACGTGACCGTTTTTCTTTGCGGGATTTTGCTTCCAGTAGTTATACAAGGCAGCACATAACATCCTTGTCCATCTATTTTAGATTCCAATCTCTTCGTTAGGCTCCATGTAGTGCAGCCGTACAGTAGCACTGACACGACTACTTTTTGGAAGAAAGGGATTGATGGAGATACGTGGAGTAATGGTTAGAGTCGTAGGAAATGGACTCGTCGAACAAGGATGTCTACATTTCACACACTGCTAATACCCTTGGGAAAGGTATAAATCCATATATTCTCCCTCCAGCTATTGGTAAAATAGTAGGACAGACTGGAATCTTTAACTTTTGATAGTTGACCCATCTAGGAGAGGGAAAAATCTGAATTCAAACCTGTTAAACTCCGCTTATGAAATTGATCTTATGTCGCATCCTGCTCGTGCGGAATAATTTGGTAAATATATATAATTGGGATTTAATAGTCATCTTTTATAAGAAATTATGATTGTTTACATTTTAGCTCGGTCATACTTCACATTATTTTTTAAATTGATAATTCTTTCAAAGCATTTCAATGAGCTAACAAAAATTTCTGGTTGAGGGGTTTCAGGTGGCGTTGTGGTTAACGTACTGAACTGCGACATCGTAGTAAGCCAGTTCGAATTCCAGTCGTTCTATTACGTTCACACCGAGACAATACTATTGGGAAAGGTATGAACCCTATCACCACCCAAACAATGGTTTAAATAGTACCACAACTCTTCTTCTACAAGGACTTCTTAGGCATTAAATAACCTATGAAAGTTGATATGCCATTAAACAAAGAAACCAAACCAAATTGTTTATCTGCACTCAGCTGCAAGGTGATACCGGATTTGCTTACGCTGAAATCCCATGCGATATTATTTAGTCAACCTCCCACAGAAGTTTAATGATTTGTCACTGAGACTTTAAGATCTTCAAAACACGGGATTCTCAACTCAATCCCAGTTGCTGGAATGCCCGCAATTCTGAAGGACGCAGGTTCGATCCTAGGTCAGCCTAGCTCGCTTCCTTCTAGAATACGGCAAGTTTTCATTCCCGCCACTCAACTTGTGTTCTCTGTCACAGTGCCGAAGATAATATGTGGTATTTCTTAATTGCTTATATCGTAAAAGTATAGAAGATTACCAGTATTCCCAAAAAAAACTTTGCATTTGTGCCCTGGATAATACTATGCAACGCGAATGTTCCTTGTATAACATTTGTTATTTCTTAATTGCCTATCTTGTTAAATATAGAAAAATGGCAATTGTTCTCTTCAAACTTTGCTTTTGTGCTCAGGATAATAAATGTTGTTTCTAGAGGGTATGTGTTATTTTATAATTGATTATCTTGTAATTTTTTTTTTTTTTTTTAAGCTAGCCGAACTTTGGATATAGCTTGAGAACAAACACTGAACTGTGATTCAAGTAGATATTCAGTGAGAGAATAATTTCTTTAAGTTCGTGTCTTTTCAATTTTTGAAGCTTTAGTCTAACTTTGAATTGGTTATTACCCACGTATGAGGGTGTTACACAAGGACATTTTTATGTGGGCCCACCCACGAGCCCAGACTCATATGTAGTAGGCGCAAAAAAATGCGTCGATCACGTCGGCATTCCCCCTTCGAGGGAGCACCTCAAACACTGGACAATAACCCCAGCCTTGTCCCTTTAAATTAAGGGGGCAGGTATTGCCTGAGGTATAGCTTCCTTGTATCAACGATGTTAACATTACTTAACCTGTCCAGGACTGAAGCCGCTGAACACAAGGTAAGTATTTAGTCTAACTTTGAAGTGACAATAAAAAACAAATAAAATGTCTTCTATGTTGGTTGGTTAGTTGGTTGGCTGGTTGGTTGGTTTCATGGTATGTCAACCCATTGGGTTATTTTATGCCAAAGACGTTTTCTATCATTCATTTTTCAATGGGTACTCAATTCATTATAACTCAATTTTTAAACACCTATTTTAGAACTCATGTTTTCTACTTAACCCATATATGCCAACCTAACAGGTACTACCAATCAGGGTTAGGGTGGACCTTAGTGTAATGATGATGAAGGGATGCTTCAAATTCCTCAGACCTCCAAACTGAAACCTCACCATCTGATAGAATTTGTTTTGTTTTACGGCATATCAACCTTTGTGCACCATTTAATGCCGACAAAGTTTTGAAATAAATGCATTCTTCACGGGTACTCAAGTTTGTTGTGAACACGTGTTTCTATTAAAACTATAGATGGGACCCTAACAGGTACTACCACTCCGAGTTAGAGTGGACCTGGGAATAATGTTGATGAAGGTGTACTCCACATTCCGTCAGTTTCAGAACTGGAACTTCAGCATCAGATAGAATTTAACCTCATATCCAAGATAATAAGGTCCTAAGCCACTGCCTTTTTAGCATATACATGATAAAAAGTGTTGGGGCTTGCCATATAGGCAAAATAGTTGGGACAATTATATAGGTACTAGGGCTTAATGTGATTAGCCGATTGATCGTAATGGGCCGCTGCGACCACCCGTCTTGTCCTAGATTACTTGGGATATTAATAATAAAAAAAAAACAATTGAGAAAGCAGGTGATTATATAAGCCTTTCTGCAAAAGATCCATTGTACTATAATTCAATGAATGAAAATATTTCCTTTTAGAATAAAAAAAATACCTTTTAAATATCATTCAAGTCTTATGTGAGAAGTTAGAGTATCTGTTAGGCTACTGTTTAGTGTGACACTTTGAATATGTGTATTTGCAACCAGTCTAACACACTACAGTAATAATAATGTAGGCATTTTCTGTACCCGGTAATATATATATATATATATATATATATATATATATATATAGGCGAGTGTGTGTGTGTGTGTGTGTGTGTGTGTGTGTGTGTGTATGTGTGTAACGTATGTATGTTCTTTTCTAATTAACCAAGGAACAGTTTTGTGGCTAAGAACGCTTGAGTGCCTGGAACAAAAAACAATATTTCAAATATCTTTTTTAAAAAGCAGGCAGACTGTTCTTTTCAGAAAAGGCAATAGTTCTACCTCCTGTAAGTGTCAGTATAATCAGGCATTGTATATATATATATATATATATATATATATATATATATATATATATGTGTGTGTGTGTGTGTGTGTGTGTGTGTGTGTGTCTATGCGTCTGTGTGTGTATGTCTGTGTGTTTTTAATATATATATATATGTATATCTTTGTGTATACGTGTGTGTGTGTGTGCGTGCGCGCGCGCGTTTGTGAGCTTAATTTATGCGATATTCTACCGGAATCTGTAAGGAAGAAAATGAAAATTGTTCTGAATTTGCCAGGCACTCAATGGAAACTACCAAACACTTCTCCCAGATTTCATTAGAATAACAGGAGGTCTTGAAAAGATTGCTTCCAGCCTTCAGACCTCGTTTCTACAACGAATACCATCAGAGTAAGAACATGATTTACAACACCCCCACCACACACACACACACACACACACACACACACACACACACACACACACACACACACATATATATATAATATATATATATATAATGAATAATTATGAAGGGATGGAGACGTCATAGGTGGTCCAATCAAAATTGCTACAGAAGACATTAAATTGTAGTGTTCCCAACCACTAACATAGTTTTCCCCCTCTCTTTGACATTTCTTTATGCTTCTGTACTCTCTACCCCCTCTTTCTCCCCTCCATGTCTATCTCTCTCACTCTCCCCACTCTCTCCTCACTCTTTCTCTCTTTTTCTTCTCCCTACTCTTATTAAATTTTTGGTATGAGAGAACAACGCAAACTACGGAAAAGCCTTAGTGTCTGTTATTTCTAGTTTATTTCTGTCACTCTTTGCAACTATTGGAGCCTACCACAAATAAATTACCATGCAGATAAACAAAATCCCTTCGTTCACTTGTAATCCTGGGAATTTGACCATGAAGAATAATATCTCAACTTGCGATCAGGAGTGACCTCCCCCTACCGGAAATCAAAGCTGAGTATCCTATTTATACTCATTCTTATTGCTAAATCGGGACGGGGGGAGGCTTCAGGCTTATTCCAAGTGCACGAACTGAACCAGTATATCTAATTCCAAAACTATGGATTTTATTAACAATGTTTCTATCATAGCTAATTGTTCAGGCAGCTCTCTGTTTGTTTTCATCACACACACACACACACACACACACACACACATATATATAATATATATATATATATATATATATATATATATATATATATATATATATATATATTATATTAGGTACTGCCAAAATCTTGGCTCATTTTCATTTTAAAAACAAATTAAACTTAATCAAATCGATCATTTATGGTCAATTTTTCTTAGTCGAAAATTAGTAACATAATGGGCATCAGTAAAAATAGGAAAATAATATTATAAATGTAATTTATTTTCAATACATTTTAAACATTAAATTGGCCCAAAAATTATACGGAAAATTACAATGACTTAATTCATTTACATCGAAAAAACATTTTATTAAAAGTTTGTTTGTTTTTAAACTTACAATACTTTCTTTTTAGAAATCAATAAAAAAAATTAATTACACTATGTACAGAAAACAAATTTTTTTTCATATAAATTGTCTTTTTTTTTGTTTTGTTTTTTGTTCGCAACTCACAGAAAGAGTTCAAACACATATCTTGCATTTTTTATTTACAAAATCGGTGATAGAATTGTTGAAAAATACGATGGCCAATCAGTGCCCAGATTGATAAAAAAATTTGCAAAAAATCACGGAATTATCTAGTTTTCATACAAATTTCAGTGTTGACTCATTATTCAACAATTTCTTTCTTTTAATTTACTGAATCCTTTCAATCAAATTGATTCAATGGAAACAAAACGAAATTCTTTGAAATAGATATTACTGTTAGAGTCATCTATAGAAACGTCAGAACAACAATTTATATACCTAATTAATAGATAAAATCAATCTAAAATATGAAACGCCTAATTTTATGTTCTAAATTTAATATTTTTAGATTCTAAAAACACATTGTTTAATAACAAGTCTACTTTAATATTGTTATCTAATAATGTTTGGAGAAAACTCAATTGTAAATGTACCCCCCCCCACCGTTTTAGAAAGAACAAATATCGATGATCAAATTTTCACTGATAATCTAGAAATTTTTAATTTTTTTATTTATTTTTTTATTTATTTATTTTTTACATTTAATTTTTAGATTTTGAGCACTTTTTCCTACTAGAGGCGATCCTTTAAAAAGAATTTCCTTCTATTCACACTTTCAGTCTATTGTCTGTTTATTAACACTTCGAATATTATTACTTTAGCTTCGAAAGTATATATTCCCACGGATATTTAACGCCATAAAAATAAGAGGGTGCCAAAATTAATCATTTGATAATATGCGTATTGCATATCTAAATAAATGCTAGCCTGGATATCAAGGGTAGTATAAACTGTTTGTGTATATAGATATAAATGGAAATGCTAAAAATGGATCTCATAAGTAATTGCATTTTTTCCTGGAGATGGCGTTAAACTCTATCTGATGGTGAGGTTTAATATTGTTATCTAATAATGTTTGGAGAAAACTTAATTTGTAAATGTATGCCCCCCCCCCACACACACACACCGTTTTAGAAAGAACAAATATCGATGATCAAATTTTCACTGATAATCTAGAAAGTGTTTATTTTTTTAAAATGAAATATGAGGTCCCGGGTTCGATACTAGACACCGCCAACTCAGAGCATGAATAGCAAAGCTGTGCAGTATGGTAACGACAAGATAGTAGGTGTGGTACTCCATCACCGTCACAAATAATATCCCTTCTATAGTGCTAGCGAAAAGGGGATAGACTCACTCGCTATCTTGCTGAAAATTGGCCAACTTTACTTACTTTACTATTACCTTAATCTAATCTGAATTTCGCTCGTACCTCAAATTTTAGCTCTCAACCCGAAGCAAAATATCGACCGAGTGATAGTTCGTAACTCGGAAAACTTGTAAGTTAGCGCACTCGTAAGTGAATGAGCTTTAATTGTGGGTTAAATTTTTCATCAGAGAGCTGATATCTTTGAAATATTGTATCACTCATAGCACTATGCATACACATGCAATAACAAACTTATATGTGGAGGAGTTTGTAGTGTCATGATAATCATCATAGGAAGTACGTCCACACGAGTCCAAATCCTGTACGAGACTCTTTGCTTTTCATATAATGCTAATACACCTGCGAATGGTATGTATCCAATTATTCTCCATTCAGCTACGGGTAAATATCAGGACAGACTGGCTCTTTAACCTTGGTATGACAACTGGAGTAAGAGAAGGAAAATACTAAATTCAAAGCTGTTAAACCCCACTTAAAAGGTTGAACTTGTGTCACATCCTACTTGAGCAGAGGAGTTTAGTAAATCCATTCATCTATGCAAGGAGGTAATGAAACGATCTCGGTCCAACCAAGAAAGTAGTTACATTCTTTTTCTTAAATGTTTATTGATTTTTATTTGTGTAGGGGTAGAGTTAAATAGATTTTAGAAAAGATATACCAAGTATATAGAACTACAGGGAAGCGCGGTTGTGTACTGAAATGGACTCGTCGTATGAAATCGACTAGTTGACACGAGTTCAATTCCTGAACTAAGCCACAGATCAAATAGCACTAATAACCTTCGGGAAGCTATGAATCCAAC
>CM042143.1:110054765-110057265 GCA_023376005.1 Doryteuthis pealeii | reverse complement strand
TATAAAGTGCTCAATATGTGAGTAGAGCAAATTTATTATAATAATGGTACTCAGTAATAACCTACTCAACTTTCACCATAAGGATCTTCAGGGTTAAATCCACTGGATTAATCAAGATATTGATTAATTGCAGTCGATTGCACGTGTATATTTTTTTTGCGAAGATTTTTTTTTTTTTTGTCATCGAAAAAAAATACACACGTGCAATTGACTGCAATTAATCAACCTCAATTAATCCAGTGGATTTAAACCTGAAGATCCTTACGGTGAAACTCGAGTAGGTTATTACTGTGTACCCATTATTATATATATATATATATATTTGAGGTGAAATGTTAGTATTTGTATCCGTTAATATATATATATATTATATATATATATATATAATATATATAAGGTATGAATTTTCTCCCTCCAAGCTATGGTTAAATAGCAGTGTGGGCTGAGACAGTTTAATTGGTGTTGGGCACCAGTCTATAGAAGGAAAACTGAATTTAAACCTGTTAATCTCCGCTTAATAATTGACCATGTCGCATACTGCTCGTGTTGAAGAGTTGGTAAAGTATAGTATAATATATATATATTATAATTTATATATATAGTAATATATGTGTGTGTGTGTGTTAAGCTTTTACGACCCTCCGTTTTGCAGATACATATCTGAAGTTTATTTACCGACTCATTTCTGAACAGTAGACACGCTTCATGAAATTCAGCCTTTTAAGCACTGAAATCTAAACGAGTGTCCGGCTGGGAATCAAGGTTCCTGGCTCGATACTGGCCTTCCAAGTCAGCGTTTTTGAGTAGCACATGGATGCTGTGCAGGTTAAGATGAAAGCTGATGTAGGTGGGGCGCTCCGTCCCAAGACACCAAAACAATCTCTTGGTCAATGTCGCTAGTGAAAAATGAGGATGAGATCTTCGCTGTCTGCTGATACTCGACTAGGCCAACCGATGACTTTACTTACTTTATTTACATAGAATTTGCGATAATTGGATTTTGTAAGAAATTATTTCAAAATATTTAATCTAATATGTCCGGGTATATAATCGAGTGAGAGAGTGAGAGACAGACAGACAGACAGACAGATAGGAATTGATAAGACGATAATAGTGATTTACTTCTACTGTCGGCCGACAATCTTATCTGGTTATCTGTTGAGCTTGTTTAAGGGTTGGTCTTCTCTTTGGTTCTGGACTGGACCATTGTTCTTAAATCACTTAACGGGAAGACCTGGTGTTCTTGATAATAAAGCTTCAGTTCCCCAGCCCATTTAGTTCTGTTCGCGGGGGCGAGATGGACTCGGGAGCTGAACAACAACGTCCTACGCTTCCTTGAAAGCCCGGTTTGCAATCTGATCTAAACCTATGCTAAAACTAGAAACCTATTCCCGACACCCATCGCAACTTACCTCGCGGAAGGTGATAGTTGAACATTCTTTACAATGTCAATTATAATGCGAAATGGATATGGAACAACTCACCTCGGCACTTACTTATCACATACTGACTACATCTATTTTTTTTTTTTGTTTCTGGCGGTTTTTTTTTTATCTACAGGGGCACATCTACTATTATCTCCCCCTTAAATATATATATATTATATATATAATCATTACTATATATATATTTCACAATCATATTAAATTGTATGCACTTTAATTTGATACAGTATCAATGGTTTTCAGAAACCATGTATTATGTAGTACGAAATCGGATTTCATCATCATTATCTCAAATAGCCACGGTGACTCTAACTAATGTATTTTTACTGTTACTTTCTCCGTGATCATATTGGATCCGGATAGAGTTAATGGATTAAAAGAAGTGACTTCCATACTCTGAGTATCTCCAAAACGTGGCGATTTCACCCGGACCTGTTACTGGGTTTACCGATGCACTATTGTCTCGTGTGAGGCGAGATCTAGGACCCGGCATGCAATTCAAAATCGTAGGTGGCGGCGCATATCTAGGGAAAACATGGAACCGGAGCTGAGACTGTGTTAAAATCATTTTCTAAGAGGAAAAAATCCTTGACAAAGTGGAATTTACAAACAGCCAAAGACAACCGTCGCGGCTGTGGGTTATGGCTGTGGTGAAATGTCTTTAGAAGAAAGAAGATATTCATCCAGGCGGAAATAGTTAGGGCTTGAATACATTAAAGAAATACAGGTATTTTGATGCAACTATATTCTCATTCCTTTCTTTCCTTTTCTGCACTGTGGGATAACGAATTTTATTTAAAATTCTGAGGTACTACAGTGTACGTCATAATTATGAACTGCCTTTTGATTGTTTTATTAGCTTGACACTTATCTAGATCTTGGATGATTGTAGTTAGAATGTTGGGAATCCTGTCTTGTCAAATATTTCATGTAGATTAATGTGGTTGAATAATACTTTGTGTTTTTACTAGTTTGTTCCGGTCTTAGTTGTTTTCTCCTCCTTTCGGTTGGACTGTAGAATCATAGGTACACATCTGATGAGGGTATAAATACCA
>CM042143.1:110028451-110054665 GCA_023376005.1 Doryteuthis pealeii | reverse complement strand
TTTAGGCGGGAATTAATATGTTCAAATGTAATGCTACAACAAATCGGAAAATGTCATCCCTGTATGTACATGTTCGACCTATTAAGTTCTCATCTAGCAAGGTTATTGATATGGAGACTGCTCCGTGTGTGACTCGAAATCGCACAACAAAGCAGTCTTCCTGTCTATAGCTTCTAAAAAAAAAGGCCATATCAAAAAAATAAACACATTGTTTGTTTACTTACTTCATTCTGTCGTGTAGCAAGTCACCAAAATAGTGGAATATAACTAAGTCAAAAACAAACGAAAAACCTGGGAAACGCCAGCTAGTGTAATGGTTAGAATCTCCCCGCCTGTCAGCTTATCCTCGTTCTCTCTCTCTCTCTGCTCTCTCTCTCTCTTCTATATATATATATATATTAATATCAAATATATAAGTATAGTATATATAATATATGTATATTACAATTATAATAAATTTAATATACCCAACGTGTTAGGTACGATATCCTTAGCGAGAAGAAAAGAATAAAACGAGCAACACTAGTCTCTGAATTGTAAAATGATCATACTACTCCTTATAATCATCAACGCCAGGAAAGATAAAAAAATTTTTGAAAAAAAGAAAGGACCAAAAAATATTCGTACCATCAAAAAAATAATCTTATTGGTATATAGTTTTTGGTGCCAAGAAGAAAAACCAATTTATAATGATTTATATATAACATGTATATAAGATATATATATATTATATAACCGCTAGGAGAAAGCTAATATGTAAAAAGTGCTCGTATACCTAAGTAGAGCGAATCATAAAGATAATCTAAATGAGTCAGACGGAATAACTATTATAGTTTCGCATTAAAGCTCTGCAGGGCCAAATAAAAATCAATTTCCTGAAAACTTTAGCTTCTGAAGAGGGCTTTTATGCGAAACTAATAGTAGGTTCGTCTGACTCATTAGATTATCTTTAATATATATAATATATATAATATATATATATATATATATATATTTTATATATCGTTTTAATGAATTAATTCTTGGAATACTGTTCAGTAGTGTCGTATTTTTTGATAAAGAAAAGATGAAGAGCTTGTTTCAGTTAATTATTTTGTCCTTAAAACACTTTTGAAAATCATTTTATTGCCTTATAACAACAGATTTTGCATTTAGATTCTCACACGGCTAAATTTGTCTCATGATATATTATGTATAATGTTTACGTTGTGGTGTTTCATGTATCGTTTCTTGTGAGCGTCCAAGGGGTGGGTCATGTTCCATCGCCATGGGGATTAGCTTCACGCTTATTAGGTCACATGGCCTCCGCCTTCTAATTAGTCCATGTTTTAAATACCAATAAAGTTTTCTTTAGCTTTATATATTTTTTTTTATAATTTGTACTACTATTGATAATAAATTTCTTAATTTTCCTTTTTTTATTTTCCTTTCCTCTCTATATATATATATATATAAGTATATATATATATATAACTTATATAATATATATATACAATTGCATCTTATTTGTATGTAGATATAAGTAACAAGTATTTTAATAATTAAAAAAGTTTTTATTAATAATCCCGCGCGTTGAATAAAAATAAAATCATGGGAGGAAATGACATAAATAATTAAGTGAATTGTGACTTGAATAGTAATATCAATTTTTTGGTTTTGACAGACACACACACACAATCTCCATTATAAATAAATTTACCTTCCCCTTCCTTTTCCCCGAAGTCCGTTTACTTTCACTTCATTGCCTTATAAACTTATGTTCGCCTTTCTTGTTTGATTCTCAATACCATTCCCCCCCATCCCTTCTCTAACTGCATCCAACATAGTTCGGTTGAATTGTGTTCGATCCGGGTGGACTCAGTGCACCTAGAACAAAAGAATCCTGGTTGACTTCCGCTTCTTCCTTACAGCGTGTCACAGGACGAATGAAATCCACGAACAACGATCTGCTTGTCTGGTTTCCATTGGTCTGATAAGTGGTGAATAATTGTCGCTGCAGAACTGCACAGAGCAGTACAAAAAGAATGAATAGAACAACTATTTCACTGCTGCAAATCCAATAACAGTAGACTAAGTAAATACAAATTACACACAGTCTTTTTTTTTAATGCAGAAATAATTAGGATAAATATAGGTATAGAATTTATGCATGAACTCAGGAAAAAATCAATAATGCTTAACTGGACTGACACACACACACACACACGCATGCACACACACACACACACACCACACACACACAATCACACACACACACGCATGCACACACACACACACACCACACACACAACACACACACACACATATATAATATATATAATTATATATATTATATATAATGAATTACTGATATAAGTAAAGTGATTGCATAGAAAGAGTGTTTAATGAATAAAATACAGACCAGTTATAAAAGATATGGATATTGTATGTCCGCTACTTCAATTTTCATGTGTTGAACACACACTTCACACACACACACACACAAACACACACACACATATATATATATTTATATTTGTATGTGTGTGGGTGGGTGGGGTTTAATATGTATATGTGTGTGTGTGTGCAATTAAAATTAACGTGTTAAAAGCATTTTTGATAGATAAAATATTTATCAATATTTTACTGATTAAAAATGCGTCAGTCACCAGCGCTGTTGACTATATCCATGTAATCGTATATATATATATATATATATATATATATATATGATATATATACATGGAGAAGGAGAGAGAGAGGCCAGACAGACAGACAGACAGATTTTGCTATAATCATAAGTAACAATTTAGAGCATAGATATAACAAATACATAAAGTCAACGGCGCTTGATAATTGGCATATAGGTGGAAAAGATTTACAAATTAATATATATATATATATATATATATATATATATATATATATATATATATTATTATTTATATTTTTGCTTGAAGGCAATTATAAATCATGTATCGTATAAAATTCGATAATTATAGAAAATAAACTTGACAAGTAAATCCCGCAAAGGATGGCTCGCCATGCAGAACACCCGTACAAGACTGTTTCGACTTTATTAAGTCTCTTCAGCGATGTATACTAAACGAACTGCTCCCCTCTCCGACAGGATCGAAATCGGGACTTCACAGGCATAGTCAGAGACCATATCCATGGGGGGGGGTTGTAAAGGAATATACGATATTTTTCATCAAAATGACATTCATGTTTTCTTTAATAAATATAGACAGAGGGAACATGATATATACATTAACAAGGAATACTTGTAAATATTGCATGTATATTACACAACAAAAAAATAAAAGTTTCCACTGTTTTTGAAACCCTTAAAAAATAGTCTCAATACAAAAACAATGCCCCACTATTTAACATTTTTTTTCAGTTTGGAAAATGATAGTTAAATATATTGAACAACTGAAAAGAAACATTTTTATCCCTATAGGATATCATTTGAATGTTAGTAAAGATATTTACCTTTTCACATCAAACCAAAGATATACAGTAATAATTTGAGTTACAACCGATCAGCTCGTAACTCAATATCTTCGTATATCAAATCAATTCACCCCATTGAAATAAACTGCTATTTATCTGTTACAGCCACTCTCCAGCTAAAATCTGCTTTTTATGTTTTTGGAATAAGAAAAAATAGCATTGTGTGCAAAAAAAAATCAATGTAAAATTGAATGTAAGGAATTATGTGCTGTAATATGTTTTAATGTTAATTTTTTTATATAAATAAGATTTTTCTTTAGAATTTTGAATTTGAGTCCTGTCGTCTGGGGTTTTAGATTACACCGACTGCACCTCTACAGAGGGGTAAGGCACCCACACACACGGGGCCACCTGTTTGCCGTGGGGGAGGGGGACCCGTATGCTTAACGACGGAATCCTGGTTGATGAGCAGTCCATGACATGCAACAGCCCACTTTAGCCCTTCCGATCAATCGGTAGGTCATTTCAAGCCCCAGAACCTATATGATTGTTCCGACCATATTGCCATCATGACAAACCCCAACCCTTTTTATCATAGAAAGCAGTGGCTGGGGCTCTCCATGTCCTGGGTATGACGGTAAACTCTAACTGACGGTGAGGTTCCAGTTCTGGAGGTCTAGGTAATGTGTAGCACCTCTTCCTCACCATTGCTCCCAGGTCCACTCTGACCCGGAGTGGTAGTACCTGTTAGAAAAATTGTTTCCAAAATATTGAGTTAAAAAAAATTCTTCCAAACTATCGCTACGAATCTTTCAAATCTTTGCCGGCATTAAATGACCCACCGTAGTTGATATGCCGTAACACAAAACAAACAAACAATCATGAATTTGAAAATGTAAATGTTTCTAGAGAATATATTAACATAAGCGTATCTAAAGCTCGCTCTTCAATCAAATTGTAGCTTGCAACATGAAGCATATTCCACCGAGTGACTCAGAAAATTGTAAGTTGGGGGATTCGTAATTTCATCATCATCATCATCATCATCATCATGTCGCGCCGGTGGCACGGATATCCATGACAACCTCTCACCAACTGACCCTGTCACTCCTTGTCTCTGGTAGATCCTCTGCGCAGCATCCAGTATCTACACAGAGCTTGTCTGTTTATGACCTCGCCTGCGACCCGAACTATTATGTCCATGTGTTGGTTTCCACAGGAGGATGTCGTTTATGAATTCATCCTTACTTCTTCAGTGCCCAGCATGATTCGTAAGTTACTATTCTATTACCATTTGTTACGTAATGTTCTCCCCCCCCTTGTGCATAAATCTGGCGGTTTTCATAGACCAGTGATGTATTTCGATTGAATCAAGCGACGAGGAAGTTTTGATTGGTTGATTGACTGATTTTAACGACTTGGGTTAATTCTATAAAGATTGGGGATTGTTTTCATTGTAGATTTATATTTACATTTTTTGTGTAATTTTTCTTAAGTGTTTTTAACTCGTTATCTGTTATCAAGTTACCCTATATAATAAAAGTAATTTCCATACAGTTGCATGGTTTCAAGTAATTATTTCTATTTAATTATAGTCTTTGCCACAATTATATAGTTTCAAATGACTAATAATTATAATCTTTATTAAATTATAATAGCTTAAAGTCTCTATTCTTAATGCAAATGATGTACTGTTATATATATTTAACAACCCCTTATCACGAGCAGGATGTGACACAAGGTCAATTTCTTTAGCAGAGTTTAACAGGTTTGAATTTTGATTTTTCTTTCTATTATACTGGTTAACTAGCCAATTTTAAAGAGCCCAGTCTGCCATGCTATTTACCCATAGTTTACCCATAGTTGGAATGATAGTAGTTTGATGCATACCTTTCCCAAGGTTTTTAGCGCTATGTGAAATGCAAACAGCGTCGTCCCGGATTCTAACCAGGTTGACGAGTCCATTTTCTATGATTCTACCACGTAGAACGTATTTACCTACCCTTCCCCACCAGCAGGATGTGACACAAGGTCAATCTATTTAGCGGAGTTTAACAGGTTTGAATTCAGAGATTTCCTTCTCCTACACTGGTTGCCGCTCAAGGTTAAAGAGTCCAATCTACCCTACTATTTTATTTACCCATATCTGGAGGGTGAGTAGTTGGATGCATACCTTTCCCAGGGGTATTAGCGCTATGTGAAATGCAAACAGCCTCGTCCAGGATTTGAACTCGTGTCATCGTGTCCATTTCCTACGACTCTAACCATTACACGACAAACACCTTCACCACTCGCCTCCATGTAGAGCATCAAGTGTTCATTTTGAATGTTACTAATTTTTAAACTGCTCCATTTTTACTAGAGATGGAAACCAACTACAATTGACGAGAGACCCCCTTGAAAAACAAAATGGGTGTCATAGGTATGATAATAAACTGCATCTGATGGTTCTGAAGTTTTGGGGTTTGTAGAGTACCCTGATGTTTTTGCTGTACCCAGAGCTTTCCTTTTCCTAGTGTTATGTACCCCTTTCTCGTCGGGTACATAACAAGAGTTCTCATGTGATAGAGAGAGTGTAGAGTATCAGAGAGTTATAGACAGATACATATAATTTACTTGCTCTTTTCGTCTAGTCGCCATGTTGAATGTGACCTTGTCTAGTCTTCTCTCCATGATGTCTACGTCTAGTCTGGTTTTTCTTTACCTGTTGTTTCTTTCTTCACTTGTTGGTTCTTCATTTTCTAAGGCATGTTTAATTAATTGATAAGACCTATTGCTTTTCAAAGTTTTATTTGTCTTTTGTAACTCATCGCGTGGCGCTGACAACCAGGCTGAAACACGTCTGTTTCATCTGGGATCTGGCTATCAACTGAGGATCTAACTTGTTCTCTCGCTTTCAACTGTCAAGCAATTTTCCACTTCGTGATATGAAAAAACTGGACCGGCAGAATTACAGGGTGTTGCTAATAATCTATTGTACCACATAGATTATGCAACACTAGACCACTTGCCTAATCAATTTTAAAGATCCCAGTCTGCCCTATTATTTACTCATAGCTAGATGCAGAATAAATTGATGCTTATCTTTCTTGAGAGTATTAGCGTTATATGAAATGCAAAGAACATTCTACAGAAATTGATCCCGGGGTGAGCAGTCCATTTCCTACGATGATAACCATTACACGACGCAACTCCACAGTCCAGATTATGTAAATATATATTTACCAACCCCTCCACACGAGCAGGATGCGACACAAGGTCAATTTCTTAAGCGGAGTTCAACAGGTTTGAATTCAGTTTTCCTTCTCCTAGACCGGTTGCCTAACCATGGTTAAAGACCCCAATCTGCCCTACTATTTACCCATAGCTGGAGGGAGAGTAGAATTCATACCTTTCCCAAGGGTATTAGCGCTGAGTGAAATGCAATTACCACGTCCAGGATTTGAACTAGGGGCGACGAGTCCATTTCCCAAGACTTTAACCATTACACCACGCGCAGATTATGTAAATGTACATGCTAAATTTAGAAGCCCTTTATCATACACTTTATCTTCCATAGAAGACAGACAAATTCGTCTCAGTTGCTAATATAAATAGCCTCGAACAAAAATAGAAGACGACTTTCGCCACAGATATTCACGTTATTACATAAGGTTAAAATGACATTTTCTCTACTTGTTTTTATTTCATCGTCTTCCCAATAATTTTGTCAAAAAGCTCCAGACATCTAAACACCTTCGTTCACTTCAATTAACCAACAAATTGATTTTCCACCAAATAAGCCCTAATCGTTGAACATCAATAACACTCCTAGCTCTGCTACTCCATCGCGCGAATCGCAGCTTCACTTAAAATGAAGACAGGTCAGGTAACCGCTCAATAATTACCCATTTTGTAAGAACATAATTTACTGGCTCACGAAGTTATATGTACCTTTGGTTGTAAGCGTTTTATGCTTGGCCTTCTTCACCCTTCTCACTCAGCCACTCACGACTGAAAACTGCCGGTCTTGAAGACACGCACGCATTTGTTGCGTTTTATTAGTCTCTTAATTTTTCGGCTTTTGCATGTCAATGGCATGAGGGGAACCTATTCCGTGAGTAAAGCATTTGCATGCTTGTCACTGCACATTAGCAAGAAAGGAAAGAGAAAAATGGCGAAGGTAATCGTCCAATAAAACACTAAGAATCCCCTCAGAATATGACATAGGCTTGGGCGTGCGCATGCGTCAGAATGCCTAAAAACGAACACAATTTGTATATACATGTGAATACGTTGAGAATGTAGGTAGGTTTTGGATACCGAGAAGTTCTTGGTTCAAGAAAAATAAAAATAATAAAAGAATTTACGGAAAGTCTGTTACATTAATCTAGATCAATCCTCTTTTTTTGGTTGGTCCTAGAACTATTCACCAACTCTTCACTCACACACACACACATATACACACACACAGACTCACAGACACACACACAGACACACAGAGTCACACACCACACACACACACAGACTCGCACACACACACTCGCACACACTCGCACACACACACACTCGCACACACACGCTCACACACTCACACGCTCACACACTCACACACACACAACACACACACACACACACACTCACACACACGCTCACACACTCACACACACACTCTCACACTACACACCCACACACCACTCACACACCACACACACACAGAGTCACGCACACACACTCTCTCACACACACACACACATCACACCCACTCACACCACACACACACACAGAGTCACACACACACTCTCTCTCACACACACATGGTGGGGTTTTCTAAGGGGTTATATTGGCACCATTTCAATTCATATGCTTAAGTTACATATTACGAACGTCAAAAGATGTAATGAAATAAAATGATATCAAACTTTAAAAAAAGGAAGAAGCAAATGACAGCCCGCAGTAATTGTTATCCATGCATATTACGCAGATGACCTAGCACGTCATGAATATAAACCTATTCAAGCCGAATCTCAGCTGTATATTCTGAAACAAATTTCATCATTAGTCTATTTTCAACATTTATACTCACAGTTATTCATGCTTAAAACAGTATTTTTATTTTTTAATGCGCCTGCTCGTCAAAAAAAGGATCGAAAAGGAGGAAATAAGCCGCCGCAGAAAAGAGAACCATAAGGAAGTAGAGACAACAGCATCTCCAGCAAGCATCACCGTTTGTTTGCAATCACTGCACCAGAGATTGCCATTCAAAAATTGGTCTGTTCAGCCACTCGCCCAGTTGCAGTTAATAAAATATTTTTTTTAAAGCGGACACTATGCCATCGTGTTTAGTAGACGGAAAGATGCAAACACACACACACACACACACACACACACACACACATATATTATATACATACATATATATATATATATATATATATATATATATGACAAAGATATAGAAAAATAAATGAACTGTATGAAAAGATTAAAAATATAAGGAGTCTAAAATTAAAAACTTAATGAAAGCCAAATTATGAATACATCACACACATTTTCTTGTCAGGAGCAGTTGCGGAATTGACGAGTTGACATTGACTAAAAATGTAGTGAATAATTCTTGCCACATCCTGTTTAGAAAAAACTAGAGTAATTTAATTGAGAAAATATTTAAAATCAATATAAATTTTAAATTGAAGAAAAATGAGTTGAATTAATGAATGGAAAAAAATAATTACATGTGTACGAACTATTTAACATAAAAAAATAAAGTAAACAAAATGAAAAAATGGGAAAAATTGTTTAAAATATATTCACACCCAGAGACATACACAGAAATCCGTACAAAAATATTATTTAATAATATTAATACTAGTTCACAAAGGTTTCTAATCATTGTTACGATTTTAAAGCTTCAATGAAAAGCGCTTGTCGAGCGGAATTCCTTCGTAAAGAATCCTTTGGTTGTCCTTGGTGTTCCTCAGTATTGCAAGTCCTTCGTCAACGATAGCAAATGGACGTCTTTCAGTATCAGTGATTAAGTTGTCAACCAACCACGTAGTCGGACTGTTGATTGGCTGAGGTTTAAACCTCGTGACCTCACTTAGTCTATAAATTTAAGTGGTGTATTGTAGCACAACTTATATACCAAAAAATCCCAACAATCATATAAAAGTTGCAGTTTATATCTATCCCAATTCAAAATCAGACATTCAGAATAATTGTTTTATTAATGAAATAATTCTCATTTTAAGACGATGCAATTGCGTGAACTGATATCGCTATAATATATATATATATATATATATATATATATATATATATATATATTATATATAATAAGAAAATTTGAAAAACAAGTGTTCCGAAAATGGGATGAATTTAATAATCGATGTTTAAAACATTTTCGGTTACATTGAACCTTCATCAGGATGTCTCATGGGTGAAGAAAATGATGGATGTTTTTATATGTGACAGGAGATGAAAATCTTTTTAGTTAAGTAACTGTATTTGATCAGCGTTTTGTTTAAACTAAAAAGATTTTCATCTCCTGTCACATATAAAAACATCCATCATTTTCTTCACCCCAAGAGACATCCTGATGAAGGTTCAATGTAACCGAAATGTTTTAAACATCGATTATTAAATTCATCCCATTTTCGGAACACTTGTTTTTTCAAATTTTCTTTATATTGTCGGATTTAATTTCCATATTTACTCCCATATATATATATATATATATATATAATATATATATATATATATATATATATAATATATATATATATATATTCACCAACCCCTCCGCACGAACAGGATGTGATACAAGGGCAATTTCTAAAGCTGAGTTCAACAGGTTTTAATTCCGAGTTTTCCTCTTTCCTCCTAAACCGGTTGCCTAACCAAGATTAAAGTGCCCATTCTGCCCTACTAGATACACATAGTGGAGGGAGGGTATAATTCATACATTTCCCAAGGGTATTAGCACTAAGTGAAATGCAATTACCACGTGCAAGAAGAGCCCATTTCCAATGACTTTAACCCTTACACCACGCGCCAGATATCGCTATATACCAAGCAACATTACACCTAATAATTAACGGACAGAATCAACATGATTTAAATCAAGCCTTACTTACATGGTTTAATGTAACATGGATAATTACAGATTCATGTAAACCTTCCACATATCTTTTAAACGAAGAGGCATATATATGCACATATAAATGCACATACATATACCCATACGTATACATAAAAATAAAACGCGGAAGCACAAGCACACATATGTTTATATTTGTACCTACATGCACATCCAGTACACACATATTTACACACATACCTCGATACTTATACAGACATCGATACAAAGACCTTTATTTAATAGCTTTTATTATCGTTCCCTAAGTTTTATGATCATATTAACAAAAATAACAGTACATGTCCATAGTAATTCAAATTCGGACATTCCTAATGATAGATTTGATAATGGTAACCATACTAATCTCTTTTTAGGACAATGTCGTGGTGTGACAAAATATCGATATGAATTAAACAACATCAATCTTAAGATCTTACCGCAAGAATTAACATGACATAAATCCAACTTTACTTACATTCTGGTTTGATTATTAAGTGAAGACTTATAAAATAGCGTATTTCTGTATGTCTTAGAAATATCCCTAATATGGGGTGTATTTTTCGTGGATGGTCACTGTAAACGGCTTTCATATATTTTGAAACTGTCTTGTGTCGGCACATGGCCACAATTTCGTTTTTCTTATTCAATCAAAAAATTGTCTCATACTCTATACTTTATCATTTGAATTTTTTTCTCCATCTGCCAAGCTAGCTGCTTGTTAAGGATCTTTTTATAATACTCCATTCAATTTGTGGGTTTAATCCTTTATTATTCAACCTCCAAAAAGTTTCCAGTGAGCTGTTTGGTTTCTAAGAGGTTGTTTGGTAAATGATTGTCTGTGGTTGTAGAACCTCTGATTCCAATTCCCTGCGGGAATTCCGATGTATATCTTTTTTACCATTTCATTTTCTTTCGGAAAGATGGTTGTCTGGTTTACTGGTTTTTTTTTAATTGCATTCTCCTTAATGTCGAGCATTAGTCTTTTTCTTTTTTTTTTTTCAAATTAATGCAACCTTTCGATCTATACATGCTTCAACCTCTTCTATATCTAACTCGCTGTTTCAAAGTCACTCAATACTATAATTTATTTTTCATTTTCTTATAATATATATATATATATATATATATATATATATATAATATATATATATATATATATATATAAAACAGAACTGAGATTTATAGTCAAGTGTTAATGTGACATTTGCACCAACAAGATTGGGAAAAAATTGGGAAAAATTTTTTTCACATTATCACTCTAGTTTGTTTTTTCTTTGTTTTTCACTCCTGATATATATATATATATATATATATATATATATATATATATTATATATATATATATATATATATATAATATATTTCTCAACATGAATCTGTAGTCTAGATTCTTTCAATTTTGAATTTGAAGTTTTTGCAGTGTATTAACAAGCTGGTAATGATAAATTCAGTGATAGTTAGATGTCAAATAATGACTCGTGTTGGCATAACAAAGAAATCACTTATTTCTTTCATCTGAAACCAAGACGCGAAACTATATATATATATATATATATATATATATATATATATATAACTAAAAGAAAGGATTGAAAAATATAATATACTTATATTTAAAGGCTGATCGACATAAAGCATAAGAAAAGAGTGATTTGCTATATTTCGGTAAATCAACTCTTCAACTAGCAGCAGTATATATATATATATATATATATATATATATATATTATATATATATATATATATATATATATATATATAACCGAGGTTATGTATCAGCCGCCCTACATCACATGACACTGGAGAAGACATAATGATAGAAAGTCAAATGCTAGATCAGGTAAATACCTCCAGGTACCTGGACTCTACAGTTGTCATCAACAATAGTCTCAATGCAGAGCTTGATCTCCGAATTTCAAAAGCTTCCAAAGCATTTGGACGGCTGAAGAGGCGAGTCTGTTTAAAAAAAGACATCTTGAGAATTAAATATGCAGTATACCCTCCTGTACGGTGCAGAAGTTTGGATGGTATACAAAGTGGATACCCATAGTCTACATGTCTACTACATGCGTCATATGTCAAGTGGTGGCAGCATGTTTCAAACAGGACCATCCTGAAAAGAACTGGACTCCTTGGCATGCACGACATATTTTTCTGACGCAACCTGAGATGGGCTGGCCACTTAAACAGACTTCGGGATGACAGACTGCCAAAGCAGATTGTGTACTCTCGACTGAGAGGGATCACGTAGAATCGGTAGACCAACGCACAGGTACAAAGACAATATGAAGAGAAACCTGAAAGACTAACATTCCCATAGACTGTTGGCAAGACGCAGACAGAGACCGAATAAATTGGAAAAAAAGATTCGCGTGGTGTCATCATATGATACAATAGACAGCAAATAATAATAATAATAATAATAATAATAATAATAATAATAATAATAATAATTAAATTATGCAAAAATGTAATTTTTACCATAATTATGCAAAAAATGTAATTTTGACCATACAACAAAATGGTATATGCATAAGCCAGAATCTTTTCGTGAGAACGAAACGCATAAGATTCTCTGGGACTTTGAAATAAAAACGGATCACCTTATCCCAGCAAGAAGACCAGACCTAGTGTTGATAAACAAAAAAAGAAAGAATTTGTCAACTAGTGAAAGACTCCAGTGAAAGATTCCAGTGAAAGACCATCAGCTAATGTTGATGTGAAAACTCAAAAGGAGTAAATAATGATAATAATATATTATTATTAAAAAATATGTATATATTAATATAGTGTTATTCAGATAATTGAACTCATTTTTGGTCGACTTATGTGTTTACACTACGTTCCGGCTCATTCATTCAACAGCCTTCTTTAAACGTCTTGTCTGTATATAAAATATCATTTTTAGGTATTGCAAAGCCGAAATTGGTACTACAGTCAGCCTCTTTCGTGAATTAATTCGCGTAACTGAGACAATATCCTAAGGCGATGACCGTTACGCAACGAGCGTCCGAAGATCAAATATACATAAGCTTATTCATTAGAACAAAAAAGTATGAAATACGGGGAGGGAGATTTAAAAAGACTGTGTAGCGTCAATCTATCAAATATGAAGTATATAAATGCCTAGAAAATCAGCGTTTGAAGTCTATATTGAACTCACTGTGAGAAATGCGCAGAACATTCTATCAAAATACTTGTCCTGGGTATGAAATTAAACTATCTGATTGTGAAGTTCCAGTTCTGGAGCTCGGGGAATGTGGAGCACCCCTTCATGGCCATTGCTCCCAGGTCCACTCTGACCCGGATTGGTAGTACCTCTTAGGGTCCCATCTGTGGATTGAATAGAAAAAATATTGACTTAAAAAAAAAGATTACTGTTCAAGAATGAATAAAACAAAGACGACTTCTGCATAAAATGACCCAAATGGGTTGACGTGCCCTAAAACCCAACCAACCAACCAAGCAAACAAGTAACTGTCAAAAACCGAGCCTTAACATTAATGCAATTATAATGCTGTTTATTATTATTATTATTATTATTATTATTATTATTATTATTATTATTATTATTATTATTATTATTTTACATGTTAATCCTTTTGAATTTTCACATCAGCATTAGCTGATGGTCTTTCACTGGAGTCTGAGTGACAGCAAGTCTCCTCAGGTCTCCAGGACTCTTCTGAGTATTCTGGCAGATTGCAGCAGTGCAGTGTTCTGGATGGTTTCAATCCTTCCTCTGATATCCAAACTTTCCAAACCCTTTTCTAATCCTTTTGGGACTGTTCCAAGTGCACCAACTACAATTGGTATCACTTTCACTTTCATGTTCCATAAGTTTTTCAGTTCTCTGACAAGGTCCAGATATTTGTCCACTTTTTCATTTTCCTTTAGCTTTACCCTGTGATCTGCTGGCACTGCAAAATCCACCAGTTGACAAGTTCTTTCTTTTTTGTTTATCAACACTAGGTCTGGTCTTCTTGCTGGGATAAGGTGATCCGTTTTTATTTCAAAGTCCCAGAGAATTTTATGCGTTTCGTTCTCAAGAACAGATTCTGGTTTATGCATATACCATTTTGTTGTATCGTCAAAATTTAATTTTTGCATAATTCCCAGTGGATCACCTTCCCAACCCAGTGGCGTCTAGTTTTGTATTCTCGTTGTGCTAGTTTGCTTCATTCGCAGAGTATATGGTTTACAGTCTCATCTCTAATTATTATTATTATTATTATTATTATTATTATTATTATTATTATTATTGTAGTAGTAGTAGTAGTAGTAGTAGTAGTAGCAGCAGCAGCAGTAGCATTTCCTCGTAAGCTTTTATATGGCAGCAACAGTAAGCTTATTCTTTTCTTTCTAACCTCTGTCGTTGATGGTGTGGGGTGAGATCTCTTAAAATATTCTGAATTCTACGAGAACGAAGACTAGCATCATCCCCTTCGGCAGCTGCTCCTTTAGGATAGGGCTTACTTCTCATGACGGCTCGACTAAAGTTACTAGTAAATGTGACATCTCTCATTCTATAACGATCTCTTGAATAGCAGACATAGTCTTCCAAGAAACCCCACGGTGCCGTTCGTTCAAGCACATCCTCGGTAATAACAAGAAGTAAAAGAAAAAAAGGGTAAAACCAAAAAGAGCGAGCGAGCGAGCAAGAGTAAGAGAGAGAGAGAGAGAGAGAGAGAGAGAGAGAGAGACAGGGAGAGAGAGAGGGGGATATTTCAAATAAGGGGGGAAAGAGAAGACTAAGTAAATAAAATTATTTCAATGGAGGATGGTAATGGATGAAGAGAAATAAAAACGGAGAAATTAAAAGTAGAAAGAAAGAGAGAGAAATTTTGTGTGTGTGTGTGTGTGTGAGAGAGAGAGAGAGAGACAGGGGAGAGAGAGACTAACACAGAGAGAGAGAGAGAGAGAGAGAGAGAGGAGAGAGAGAGAGAGATTCTAACACAGACAGAGCAAACAGAAAAAAAATAGTGAAGTAGAAAAATTCTTTCAAGTGACGTTGGTGATGTTAGTGAACAGAAGTAAAACCGGAGGATTTGAAAGTAGGATATATATATATATATATATATATATATATATATATATATATATATATATATATATATATATATATATAGAGAGAGAGAGAGAGAGAGAGAGAGAGAGAGAGAAGGAGAGAAAGAGAAAGAAAGAGATAGATAGATAGATAGATAGATAGTGTGTGAGTGAGGGAGGGGTGAGAGAGTGTGAAAAGAAAGGAATAGAGAGGGGGAAGTATTTTAATAAAATAATAAGATACAAAAGAAAGAAGGGAAGAAAAAGAAGCAAACGAATACAGAGGAAATAAAGAAAGAAAGAAAAAGAAGAAACAGATTAAAGAGATATCAGCCAGGAAAATGAGAAGATACAGAGGAATTTAAAACAAACAAAAAAAACAAACAAAAAAAAAAAGCAAACTTACAATTGCAGAAGAAGAGACTTAATAACTGACAGTTTAAATTGATGATGTTAAACTAAGAGAGAGAGAGAGAGAGAGAGAGAGAGAGAGAGAGAGAGAGAGAGAGAGAGAGAGGTTGAAAATGAAAGGGATAAAGTAAAAGAAAATATGAAAAACACATAATAATGATAAAAATAAGGATGAACGTAAAAATCAGGAAAGAAAATAATTTTAATGTGATAAGTGCAATGTAATCCAGAAGAAGAATGGAAAGGTGTTGATTAAGTTGATGGTCTTAATGACATAAACACTCATCAAGAAAACAACAACAACAACAACAACAATAATAATAATAATAATAATAATAATAATAATTCTGTGGGACTTTGAGATAAAGACGGATCACCCTAACCGGGACAGGAGACCAGACCTAGTGTTGATTAACATAAAAAAGAGAACGTCTCAACTGGTGGATTTGCGGTCCCAGCAGATCACAGGGTGAAGCTGGAGGAAAATGAAAAGATGGATAAATACCTGGACCTTGCCAGATAATTGGAAAGGCTGTGGAATATGAGAGTAAAAGTGATACCAATTGTAGTTGGTGCACTTGGAACGGTCCCAAAAACATGGAAAAAAAGACTGGGGGATCTGGAAATCAGAGGAAGAATTGAGACCATCCAGACTACTGCACTACTGCAATCGGCTCGAAGACTCAGAAGAATCCTGGAGAACTGAAGAGACTTGTTGTCAGTCAGTCTTCAGTGAAATACCATCAGCTAAAGCTGATGTGAAAAACTCAAAAGGAGTCAATAATAATAATAATAATAATAATAATAATAATAATAATAATAATAATAATAATAATAATAATAATATCCCAACCAGGAAACCAGATCTAGTATTGATTAACAAAAAAGGAGAACTTGTCAACTGGTAGACTTTGAAGTTCTAGCATATCACCGGGTGAAGATGAAGGAAAAGGAAAAGATAGACAAATACCTGGACCTTGCCAGAGAATTGAAAAAAGCTGTGGAATATGGGGGTCAGAGTGATACTAATTGTAGTAGGTGTACTTAGAACGGTCCCAAAAAACTTTGAAAGAAAAACTGGAGGAATTGGAAATCAGTGGAAGAATTGTAACCATCCAGACTACTGCATTACTGCAATTGACCAGAATACTCAGAAAAGTCCTGGAGACTTGTTGTCACTTAGACTCCAGAGAAATACCATCAGCTAACGCTGCTGTGAAACACTCACATAATAATAATAATAATAATAATAATAATAATAATAATAATAATAATTGAGACCATCCAGACTACTGCACTGCTGCAATCGGCTAGAATACTCAGAAGAGTCATGGAGACCTGAGGAGACTTGTTGTCACTCAGACTCCAGTGAAATACCATCAGCTAACGCTGATGTGAAAAACTCAAAAGGAGTGAAAATAATAATGATAATGAGAAGAAGAAGAAGAAGAAGAAGAAGAAGAAGAAGAAGAAGAAGAAGAAGAAGAAGAAGAAGAAGAAGACGACCAACAACAACAACAACAACAACTACTACTACTGCTACGTTCCTAGTTTTTGTGTCATATTGTGTCACTGTATTCAGGACGATCTAGTAAAACTTCATTTGAATTTTTTACCAATTTGAATCGAAAATATGAAGCAGTTATTTACTAAACTTAGCTTAATCATGTGACAAGGCCGCAAATATTCGAACTCACTAACAATGGTTTACTAATCCAGCTTGCTATCTACTGCATCACGTGAGGTGCCCTTGAAAACGTAATAGTATACATCGACAAATTTCTCTACCTCCCGCTTCTCTGTCTCTGTCTCTATCAGACTGTGTCACCCCATACTGTCTGTCTGTCTGTCTGTCTGTTTGCGTTTCACATCGCACTAATGGGATAGGAATTAATATCTCTGTTCTCTCGCCCCAACTGGTAGAAAACCGTAGGTCAAACTGGGTTTTTAGCATTGTAGGCAACCAGTCTAGGAAAAGGAAAACTCTGGATTCAGAGCAACTTTACACTGTTTAAAAATTGACCTTTTCTCACATACTGTGGTTGTGTAGTTGGGTAAATGTATACCCACTGAGAGAGAGAGAGAGAGAGAGAGAGAGAGAGAGAGAGAGAGAGAGAGAGAGAGAGTCGGAGGTTGTGAAGTGTTCATTTTCTGGAACTAAAATAAGTATTTATGTAAAAGAATATTTGGTTAAATCAATCCTGATTTCCTTGGGTGTGTTTTGTCGGGGGAGGAATCAATGACCTCGTGGGTAAGGTGATCTACTGTGACATCGTAGTAAGAGAGTCTGCTCTCCAGTTCCTCTATTACGTTTATTTTGAAAGGTGTGAATTCGCTCATCCACCGATTATTTGTTAAATAGGAGGGTGAGACAAAAAGTAATGCCATTTTCTATATTTTAATTTTTTTTATAACACCAAGGCCTACATTGAGACCCTTACGAGGCTCTTAGGAAGAATCCGACGAGTAAGACCTTGCTTGCGAATCGACAATGTCCTCCTGCATGAAAAAAGCTCGACCACACACAAACATCAGGACAAGAAAAATCGCCTCATTCAGGTGGAAAACTTTATCGTATCCTCCATACTTACCAGATTTAGCGCCTTCAGACTTTGAGAGTTTGAGAGGCAAACATTATTCCAGTGTGAGAAAGTGAAATCTGTAGTGAAGAATCGGCTCAAGGAACAGTCAAAAAATATTACGGGATAGGGATACATGCTCTCATTCGAAGATAGAACATTGCTATTGAGAGAAACGGGGACTATGTGGAGATGTGATCCCCAGAGGACCAGCTTCAGTTTGATGTATGATACATGTTCCTGTGTTGGTAATTATACCTGTGCGAAACAAAATTGTATTACTTTTTGACTTACCCTCGTAATAACACTACAATTTTTCTACAAAGATTGCTTTGGCAGTAAACAACACACGAATGTTCATATGTCATTGAACAAAGAAACCAAACAAAGCCCAATTTGTTTTTATCTTTCAAACATCACTCAACTACAAAGTGATACTGAATTGGCTTACAGAGTGTCCAACATGTCTTGTTCGCCTCACTCGGTTGGTTTCTGAGCGAATGGGCACGTGGCCGTTTTTCTTTGCGGGATTTTGATTCCAGTAGTTATACAAGGCAGCACATAACATCCTTGTCCATCTATTTTAGATTTCAATCTCTTCGTTAGGCTCCATGTAGTGCAGCCGTACAGTAGCACTGACACGACTACTTTTTGGAAGAATAAGTCCTCTATAAATGGGATTGATGGAGATACGTGGTGTAATGGTTAGAGTCGTAGGAAATGGACTCGTCGAACAAGGATGTCTACATTTCACACACCGCTAATACCCTTGGGAAAGGTATAAATCCATATATTCTCCCTCCAGCTATGGTTAATATAGTAGGACAGACTGGAATCTTTAACCTTTGATAGGTGATCCGTTTAGGAGAGGGGAAAATCGGAATTCAAACCTGTTAAACTCCGCTTAAGAAATTGACCTTGTGTCGCATCCTGTTCGTGCGGAGGAATTTGGTAAATATATATAATTGGGATTTAATAGTCATCCTTTATAAGAAATTATCATTGTTTACATTTTAGCTCGGTCATACTTCACATTATTTTTGAAATTGATAATTCTTTCAATTCATTTCCATTAGCTAATAAAACTTTCTGGATGAGGGGTTTCAGGTGGCGATGTGGTTAACGTACTGAACTGCGACATCGTAGTAAGCCAGTTCGAATTCCAGTCTTTCTATTACGTTCACACCGAGACAATACTATTGGGAAAGGTATGAACCCTATCACCACCCAAACGATGGTTTAAATAGTACCACAACTCTTCTTCTACAAGGACTTCTTAGGCATTAAATAACCTATGAAAGTTGATATGCCATTAAACAAAGAAACCAAACCAAATTTTTTATCTGCACTCAGCTGCAAGGTGATACCGGATTTGCTTACGCTGAAATCCCATGCGACATTATTTAGTCAACCTCCCACAGAAGTTTAATGATTTGTCACTGGGACTTTACTATCTTCAAAAGACGGGATTCTCAATTCAATCCCAGTTGCCGGAATGCCCGCAATTCTGAAGGACGCGGGTTCGATCCTAGGTCAGCTTAGTCCGCTTCCTTCTAGAATAAGTTTTCATTTTCGCCACTCAACTTGTGTTCTCTGTCACAGTGCCCAAGATAATATGTGGTATTTCTTAATTGGTTATGTCGTACAAGTATAGAAGATTACCAGTATTCCCCCCAAATTATGCATTTGTGCCCTATGCAAAACGAACGTTCCTTGTATAGTATTTGTTATTTCTTAATTGCTTATCTTGTTAAATATAGAAAAATGGCAATTGTTCTCTTCAAACTTTGATTTTGTGCACTGGGTAATAATATTGTTTCTACATCGTATGTGTTATTTAATAATTGTTTATCTTGTAAAATATTTTTTTAAAGCAAGCAGAAGTTGTGGATATATCTTGAGAACAAACACTGAACTGTGATTCAAGTTGATATTCAGTGAGAGAATAATTTATTTAAGTTCGTGTCATTTCAATTTTTGAAGCTTTAGTCTAACTTTGAAGGAGATATTTACCGCTCATCCCATGTATAACACAAGTTCATTTTTATGTGGGTCCACCCACGAGCCAAGACTCATGTGTAGTAGGTGCAAAAAATGCGTTGATCCCGTCGGCATTCCCCCCTCGAGGGAGCACCTCAGGTACTGGACAATAAACCCAGCCCTGTCCCTTTAAATTAAGGGAGCAGGTATTGCCTGGAGTATGTCTTTCTTGGATCAACGCTGTTAACATTACTTAACCGGTCCAGGACTGAAGCCGCTGAACACAAGGTAAGTATTTAGTCTAAATTTGAAGTAACAGAAAAAAAAATGTCTTCTTGGCTGGTTGGTTGGTTGGTTGGTTGGTTGGTTTGTTGGCTGGCTGGTTGATTTCATGGCATGTCAACTCATTGGGTTATTTTATGCCAAATACGTTTTGTATCATTCATTTTTTGATGGGTACTCAATTCATTTTAACTCAATTTTTAAACATATTTTAGAACTCATGTTTTCAACTTAACCCATACATGGCAACCTAACAGGTACTACCAATCCGGGTCAGTGTGGACCTTAGTGCAATGATGATGAAGGGATGCTTCAAATTCCTCAGACCTACAAACAGGAACCTCACCATCTGATAGAATTTGTTTTGTTTTACGGCATATCAACCTTGGTGCGCCATTTAATGCCGACAAAGTTTTGAAATAAATACATTCTTCATGGGTACTCAAATTTTTTATGAACACATGTTTCTATTAAAACTATAGATGGGACCCTAACAGGTACTACGACTCCGAGTTAGAGTGGACCTGGGAATAATGTTGATGAAGGTGTACTTCACATTCCCTGAGTTCCAGAACTGGAACTTCAGCATTAGATAGAATTTAACCTCATATCCAAGACACTGCCTTTCTAGCACATGATAAAATGTGTTGGGGTTTGCCATATAGGCAAAATATTTGGGACAATTATATAGGTGCTAGGGCTTGATATGATAAGCCGATTGATCGGAGTGGGCCTCTGCGACCACCCGTCTTGTCCTAGACTTGGGAAAACTTAGTTGGGAAATTAATTATAAAAACAATAAACAATTGAGAAAGCAGGTAATTATATAAGCCTTTCTGCAAAAGATCCAGTGTATAATATATATATATATATATATATATATATATATATATATATTATATATATATATAGGCGAGTGTGTGTGTGTGTGTGTATGTGTATGTGTGTAAAGTATGCATGTTCTTTTCTAATTAACCAAGGAACTGTTTTGTGGCTAAGAACACTTGAGAGCCTGGAACAAAAAACAATATTTCAAATATCTTTTTTTAAAAAGCAGGCAGACTGTTCTTTTCAGAAAAGGCAATAGTTCTACCTCCTGTAAGTGTCAGTATAATCAGGGCATTGTAATATATATATATATATATAATATATATATATATATATATATATATATATATATATATGTATGTGTGTGTGTGTGTGTTGTTATATATGTCTGTGTGTTTTTAATATATATATATATGTATATCTTTGTGTATACGTGTGTGTGTGTGCGTGCGCACGCGCGTTTGTGAGCTTAATTTATGCGATATTCTACCGGAATCTGTAAGGAAGAAAATGAAAATTGTTCTGAATTTGCCAGGCACTCAATGGAAACTACCAAACACTTCTCCCAGATTTCATTAGAATAACGGGAGGTCTTGAAAAGATTGCTTCCAGCCTTCAGACCTCGTTTACAACGAATACCATCAGAGTAAGAACATGATTTACAACACCCCACACCACACACACACACACACACACACACACACCACACACACATATATATATATATATTAATATATATATATATATGTGTATATAAATGAATAATTATGAAGGGATGGAGACGTCATAGGTGGTCCAATCAAAATTGCTACAGAAGACATTAAATTGTAGTGTTCCCAACCACTAACATAGTTTTCCCCCTCTCTTTGACATTTCTTTATGCTTCTGTACTCTCTACCCCCTCTTCTCCCCTCCATGTCTATCTCTCTCACTCTCCCCACTCTCTCCTCACTCTTTCTCTCTTTTTCTTCTCCCTACTCTTATTAAATTTTTGGTATGAGAGAACAACGCAAACTACGGAAAAGCCTTAGTGTCTGTTATTTCTAGTTTATTTCTGTCACTCTTTGCAACTATTGGAGCCTACCACAAATAATTACCATGCAGATAAACAAAATCCCTTCGTTCACTTGTAATCCTGGGAATTTGACCATGAAGAATAATATCTCAACTTGCGATCAGGAGTGACCTCCCCCTACCGGAAATCAAAGCTGAGTATCCTATTTATACTCATTCTTATTGCTAAATCGGGACGGGGGGAGGCTTCAGGCTTATTCCAAGTGCACGAACTGAACCAGTATATCTAATTCCAAAACTATGGATTTTATTAACAATGTTTCTATCATAGCTAATTGTTCAGGCAGCTCTCTGTTTGTTTGCATCACACACACACACACACACACACACACACACACAAATATATATATATATATATATATATATATATATATATATATATATATATATGTGTGTGTGTGTATATATATATATATATATTAACTACTGCCAAAATCTTGGCTCATTTTCATTTTAAAAACGAATTAAACTTAATTAAATCAATTATTTAAGGTCAATTTATTCTCTTAGTCGAAAATTAGTAACATAATGAGCATCAGTAAAAAAAAAAGTAAAATAATATTATAAATGTAATTCATGTTCAATACATTTTAAACATTAAATTGGCCTAAAAATTTTACGGGGAATAACAATGACTTATTTCATTTACATCGAAAAAACATTTTATTAAAAGTTTTTTAAAAAAAACTTACAATAGTTTCTTTTTAGAAATCAATAAAAAAATTTAATTACACTATGTACAGAAAAAATTTTTTTCATATAATTTGCCTTTTTTTTCTTTTTTTTTCGCAACCCACAGAAAGTGTTCAAACAAATATCTTGCATTTTTTGTTTACAAAATCGGTGATAGAATTGTTGAAAAATACGATGGCCAATCAGTGCCCAGATTGATAAAAAAATTTGCAAAAAATCAGGGAATTATCTAGTTTTCATACAAATTTCAGTGTTGACTCATTATTCAACAATTTCTTTCTTTTAATTTACTGAATCCTTTCAATCAAATTGATTCAATGGAAACAAAACGAAATTCTTTGAAATAGATATTACTGTTAGAGTCATCTATAGAAACGTCAGAACAACAATTTATATACCTAATTAATAGATAAAATTAATCTAAAATATGAAACGCCTAATTTTATGTTCTAAATTTAATATTTTTAAATTCTAAAAACACATTGTTTAATAACAAGTCTACTTTAATATTGTTATCTAGTAATGTTTGGAGAAAACTCAATTGTAAATGTATGCACCCCCCCACCGTTTTAGAAAGAACAAATAACGATGATCAAATTTTCACTGATAATCAAGAAATTTTTAATTTTTTAATTTTTTAATTTTTTTATTTTTTACATTTAATTTTTAGATTTTCAGCACTTTTTCCTACTAGAGGCGACCCTTTAAAAAGAATTTCCTTCTATTCACACTTTCAGTCTATTGTCTGTTTATTAATACTTCGAATATTATTACTTATTAGCTTCGAAAGTATATATTCCCACGGATATTTATCGCCATAAAAATAAGAGGGTGTCAAAATTAATCATTTGATAATATGCGTATTGCATATCTTTAAATAAATGCTAGCCTGGATATCAAGGGTAGCATAAACTGTTTGTGTATATAAATATAAATGGAAATGCTAAAAATGGATCTCATAAATAATTACATTTTTTCCTGGAGATGGCGCTAAACTCTATCTGATGGTGAGGTTTAATATTGTTATTTAATAATGTTTGGAGAAAACTCAATCGTAAATGTATGCCCCCACCGTTTTAGAAAGAACAAAGATCGATGATCAAATTTTCACTGATAATCTAAAAAGTGTTTATTTAAAAAAAATGAAATATGAGGTCCCGGGTTCGATACTAGACACCGCCAACTCAGAGCATGAATAGCAAAGCTGTGCAGTATGGTAACGACAAGATAGTAGGTGTGGTACTCCATCACCGTCACAAATAATATCCCTTCTATAGTGCTAGCGAAAAGGGGATAGACTCACTCGCTATCTTGCTGAAAATTGGCCAACTTTACTTACTTTACTATTACCTTAATCTAATCTGAATTTCGCTCGTACCTCAAATTTTAGCTCTCAACCCGAAGCAAAATATCGACCGAGTGATAGTTCGTAACTCGGAAAACTTGTAAGTTAGCGCACTCGTAAGTGAATGAGCTTTAATTGTGGGTTAAATTTTTCATCAGACAACTGATATCTTTGAAATATTGTATAACTCATAGCACTATGCATACACATGCAATAACAAACTTATATGTGGAGGTGTTTGTAGTGTCATGATATTCAGGAAGTACGTCCACACGAGTTCAAATCCTGTACGAGTCTCTTTGCTTTTCATATAATGCTAATACACGTGCGAATGGTATGTATCCAATTATTCTCCATTCACCTACGGGTAAATATCAGGACAGACTGGCTCTTTAATCTTGGTATGACAACTGGACTAAGAGAAGGAAAATACTAAATTCAAAGCTGTTAAACCCCACTTAAAAGGTTGAACTTGTGTCACATCTTACTTGAGCAGAGAAGTTTAGTAAATCCATTCATCTATGCAAGGAGGTAATGAAACGATCTCGGCCCAACCAAGAAAGTAGTTACATTCTTTTTCTTAAATGTTTATTGATTTTTATTTGTGTAGGGGTAGAATTAAATAGATTTTAGAAAAGATATACCAAGTATATAGAACTACAGGGAAGCGCGGTTGTGTACTGAAATGGACTCGTCGTATGAAATCGACTAGTTGACACGAGTTCAATTCCTGAACTAAGCCACAGATCAAATAGCACTAATAACCTTCGGGAAGCTATGAATCCAACTATTCTCCTTCCAGCTAAGGGTAAATAGTAGGACAGATTGGGCTCTTTAACCATGGTCACACAACCAGTCCGGGAGAAGGAAAAAATTCTGAATTCAAACCTCTTAAGTCTAAGCTTGGGGTGGTGACAACTAGAACAGGCTCAGTCCTACTTAGTGATCTATTTTGATTTTTAACAAATTCAACATGGTGTATATGTGGAAATGTATATACGTTACATGACCCTTGGGCATTCGTTTCTTTGTTAGGACAAGAAATGTTCAGCATCTACTCGTTTATATTGAACATCACAGGGTCACAAGTACACAAACATACACATGCACACGCACACGACCACACATGTATACATGTAGGAGGTGATACTAAATCGTTGGAGTAATGTGACAAAATATCAACAACAAAAATCTACCAAATAAACGTACTGCTCACATGTAGCGGCAAAAGTAAACACGATATCTGAGCTGTTAAGTACTGTTAAAAATCCGGGAAACCTTCTGAGAGCAACTCATAAACATATATACATACACACACACCACAGACACACACACAGACAGATCCCACACAGAGACGACAGCCCCACCCTACCCACACATATATATGTTTAATTAATGCCTGACGAAGATATAAGAAGATCTGA
>CM042143.1:109998451-110023451 GCA_023376005.1 Doryteuthis pealeii | reverse complement strand
AATCCACTGGATTAATCAAGATATTGATTAATTGCAGTCGATTGCACGTGTATATTTTTTGCGAAGATTTTTTTTTTTTTTTGGTCATCGCAAAAAAATACACACGTGCAATTGACTGCAATTAATCACCTTAATTAATCCAGTGGATTTAAACCTGAAGATCCTTATGGTGAAACTCGAGTAGGTTTTACTGTGTACCATTATTATAATATATATATATATATATATTTGAGGTGAATGTTAGTATTTGTATCCGTTTATATATATATATATATATATATATATATATAAAGGTATGAATTTCCCTCCAGCTATGGTTAAATAGCAGTGTGGGTTGAACAGTTTAACGTTGGTTTGGCAACCAGTCTAGTAGAAGGAAAACTGAATTTAAACCTGTTAATCTCCGCTTAATAATTGACCATGTCGCATACTGCTCGTGTTGAAGAGTTGGTAAGTATATATATATATATATATATATATATATATATATATATATGTTAAAGGCTTTTACGACCCTCCGTTTTGCAGATACATATCTGAAGTTTATTACCGACTCATTTCTGAACAGTAGACGCTCCATAAATTCAGCCTTTATGCACTGAAATCATAACGAGTGTTTTGGCTCTGTGTACATAGCTCAGTCAGTAGAGTGTCCGGCTGGGAACCTCAAGGTTCCTGGCTTGATACTGGCCCTTGCCAAGTCAGCGTTTGAGTAGCACATGGATCTGTGAGGTAAGATGAAGAGCTGATGGTAGGTGGGGCGCTTCGCCCCAGACACCAAAACAATCTCCTTGGTCTAGCGCTAGTGAAAAGAGGATAGATTCCTTCGCTGTCTGGCTGATACCGACTTTAGGCCACCCGATGACTTTACTTACTTTATTTACATAGAATTTGCGATAATTGGAGTTTGTAAGAAATTATTTCAAAATATTGTTATATACTGATATGTCGGGTATATAATCGAGTGAGAGAGAGAGAGACAGAGAGAGACGGACAGACAGACAGACAGATTAGGAATGATAGACGATAATAGGTGATCTTAATTCTACTTCGGCCGACATCTTATCTGGTTATCTGTTGAGCTTTTTAAGGGTTGGTCTTCTTCTTTGGTTCTGGACATTGTTCTTAATATTCACTTAACGGTAAGCCCATGTTGATTCTGTCGCGGGGCGAGATGAACCTCGGGAGCTGACAACAACGTCTACGCTCCTTGAAAGCCGGGTTGAATCTGACTAACTAAACTAAAACCTATTCCCACACCTCCAATCGCACTTACTACCGGAAGGTGAAGTTGAGACCATCTAAATGTCAATTATAATGCGAAATGGATATGGAACACCCCCCCACACACACCACACATATATATATATATATATATATATATATATATATATATATATATATTTCACAATCATTTTAAATATGTAAGCACTTAATTTAATACATATCAAGGTTTTACGAACCAATGTATTAATGTAGTACGAAATCGTTTCAATCATTATCTCAAACTGGTCCACGTGACTCTAACAAGTATTACTACTCCGGATCAGATTGGACCGGAGAGTAATGGCAATAAAAGAGTGACTCCATACTCCTGAGATCTCCAAAACTGGAGATTTCACCACCGTTTACTGTTTACTCGCACTATTTCTTTTGAGGCGTGATCTTACCCATCAATAAAAATGTAGTCGGCATATTCTAAGCACTACCACTAGACCGTAGTAAAATCATTTTCAAGAGGAAAAATTCCTTGACAAATGTTAATACAAACAGCCAAGAACATCCTTTTATGGCTTTTGAAGTCTTTAGAAGAAGAGATATATCATCCCAAACTATTAAGGAAACATTAAAGAAATACAGGTATATGAGCAACATACTCATTACCTTTTCTTCCTTCGCACTGTGATAACGAATTTTATTTAAAATTCTAACTACAGGTACGTTCATAAATTATGACTGCTCTTTTGATGTGTTTTTATTAGCTTGACACTTATCAGATCTGGAGGGATTGTATGTTAGAATGTTGGGATTCTGCACAAATATTCAGAAGATAATCGGGTTAGAATAACTTTGGATTTTACTAGTCCGGTCTAGTTGTTTTCCCGTCCTATCGGCGGGAACTGTAGAATACATCGATTACACATCTGGAGAGGGGTAAAATACCACTAATGGGGTTACCGATTGGCCATGAGTGGCGACCAGTGATGCTTAAGGATGGAATCCTGGTGGCAAAACAGTCCATGCCTGCAACACTCCAGTGTCTCCTACTTAGCCTCCAATCAATCGGCGTGTCACATCACTACTTATATACGATAAAGAAAAGTACAAAAAACAACTCCCCCTTTGGCCCTTACTTAGGCTAGATGGGCGGTCGGAGAGGCCCCTTCCAAGTAATCGGCTTGGCACATCAAGCTCTACAACCTACATTATTGTCCCAACCCTATTGCCCTTATGAATAACCCCAACCCTTTTTATCATAGATGTGCTAGAAAGCGGTGACTGAGGGCCTTCTTGTCCTGGGTATGACGTTAAACTGCATCTCGTGGTGAAGTTCCAAATGCTGGAGCTCTGGGGATTATGGAGTACCCCTTTATTTCCATTACTCCCAAGTCAACTCAAACCCGGAGTGGTAATACCGGTTAGAGTCTCATCTGATTTTTTTTAAATGGATGGAAAAGATATGTTTAAAAAATGGAATACCATCGAGAATGAATGAAGCAAAACATCTTCCAGACAGTTGTTTTGTTTTTTTTGTTTTTTTAAAAACTTTTTTAAAACCTTCATTTCTTACATCTGTTTATATTCTAATCATAAACAAGTGGCACACCTACTTTTTAAGGTCAAATAAATAATGCTATGATGGTTCTCAAAGGGCCGGGTTAGCTCAGTCGGTAGAGCGTTCGGCTAGAAACCACAAGGTTCCTAGTTCGATACCGGTCCACGCCAACTCAGCGTTATGAGTAGCACAGGGATATGTGCGGTAAAGTAAGGAGCTGATGGTAGGTATGGCGCTCCACCTCAGATGCTAAAACAATCTCCTTGGTCTAGCGCTATTAGAAAAGGGGATAGACTCCCTCGCTGATTGGCTGATACCGACTTTAGGCCGCCCCGTCCAATTTACTTTACTTTTACAATAGTTCTAGGTTGTGTTATAAACAAAATCTTTTGTTTAGGATCCGTGAGTAAGTTCTTTCCTTACACCTGTGGTTTTCAAACCTTTTAGAGACTGAACTTTTTATTTCAAGGTATACATTGTGGACCCCAATATATATATTTACCAACCCCTCCACACAAGCAGGATGTGACACAAGGCCATTTCTTGAGCGGAGTTTAACAGGTTTGATTCAGGGTTTTCCTTCTCAGGGACTGATTACCTAGCCATGGTTAAATAGCCCAGTCTGCCCAACTATTTACCCATAGCTGGAGGGAGAGTAGGATTCATACCTTTCTTAAGGGTATTATCGCCATGTGAAAATGCAAACAGCTTCGTCCAGTAACTGAACTCGGGTCGAAGAGTCCATTTCCTACGACACTAACCATTTGACCACGCGCCTCTATATACATGGACCCCAATGTACATGAGCATGAAAAGAAGCGTAGAGTAGGGTTATGGTTACAACCCCTAACCCTAACCTCCTAACCCTAACTCCTAACAAACAACCGGATATTGACAGTGTAAATGAGAAAAATGGCCTAATGACACAAAATCGAAAAGAGTCCAATTTTTTTCTTTTCATTCCTTTAAAAAAATGAATTCTTTTTCTTTTCAGGCAGTCAAGATGAATCGGGAAAAATGGAAAGTGAGTCACCATTTTTCTCTTTTGTTTTTCCATTTTCTTTTTTGTTGTTAAAAATATATTCCTTAACGCTTTGAGAGTATTACATCATAAATATTTCAGATACATTAAACCTATAATAGAGGGATGGGCACCACCAGGATATATTTGCCCAGTAAGATAGGTTGATTTTCAACTTTTTTTTTTAATACCAAAAGTTTCTCATACACCCTACTGAATTTTCCCTCTTGATTTAAATGAAATTTGAAGCATAGGTAGAATTCCAGAAATCCTGTCTATTAGTGTAGGTCAATTTCCAATTTTGTTTTTCAATTTCAATATCAATATCAATATCAATATATATATATATATATATATATATATATATATATATATATCTTATTATAATGGAGATTGTGTTCTTCTGTCTGTAACCGAAACTATATTACAACTCAAGTCACAATTCCCTTATCTATTTATGTAATATTCTCCATGATTTTATTTTTATTTAAACCTCGATTATTAATAAAACTGTTTTACATTATTAATACTGTTGACCATATCTACATACTAATAACATGCAATTGTATTTATATATTCAAAATAGCGGTTTACAGTGTGAACGGGAAAGCTCATTTGTATATTGATATTAAGAATTTGATTTTAATAAATATGTGCTTGGTATGATTGATTTCTAATTGTTTGTTTTTATTTGAATAAATATGAGCAAAAATCTCTGGGATAAATCTTAAAAGAAACCCATTAACAATAAGAAATAACTGTAATTTTATTCTTTACTTCCTGTTATAATTAAATAGTTAAATTAGAAAAATTTAACAATGAAAGATGAGAGTAATGGAAGGGTAAGTTTCAGTTGTTCTATTTGTCGATTATACCCTCCTCTGTTTCAAATCTTTTTATCTGCATTCTTATTTAGTTTCATTAGCCTTTGTAATTTAATATAATGTATTTTATTAGATTTATTATATTACGGAGGGTGCATATATTTTGCTAGTATACATATATATATATATATATATATATATATATATATATATATATATATATATATATACACACATTCGAGGACATAAAGACATGAAGCGTGAACATGATGTCATCGCCGTTTGGTAACTGACACTAACAAACAAAGTACTTGGTTTGAAATCACATTGGCAGGAAACTGTCAGTTATAATAGAGGTGCTATATCTAAGTAAATAGTGCTCAACATCGTGGATACATTATTTATATCTAAGTTAGGGTAGCTTACTACGATCGTTCTTATACCCACGGTAAGTTAATACTTATACATATATATATATATATATATATATATATATATATATATATATATATATATATATAAATGATCACATTACCAGTAACCAACTCCAGACCCCCACAAAACATGAAGTTAACGGCGCTAGGTTATTGATAATCTCTCGCGTATGCAATTATCCATCTCCGCATAGATGAGAAACTTTCTGTAGCCAAGCGACTTTGAATTCATGTCCACACTACAATATATATATATATATATATATATATATATATATATATAATATATATATATACATATATTATATATATATATATATATATATATATATAAGGATATCTTACTGAGTCAGACGAACCTACTGTTAGTTTCGCATAAAGCTCTTCAGGGCTAAAATCTGAGTCAGATTTTAGCCCTGAAGAGCTTTATGCGAAACTAACAGTAGGTTCGTCTGACTCAGTAGATATCCTTATTACTTGGCTCTACTTAGGTATCGAGCACTTTTTACAAATTAGCTTCTCCTAGCGGTTATATGAATATATATATATCTTATATACATATATATGCATATAAATTGTTTTTTCTTTTGGCCAAATACTATACCAATAGATTATTTTTTGTTGGTACGAATATCTTGGTCTTTTCTTTTTTTCAAAAATTTTTTTCTTCCTGGTTGATGTTTGGTAGTATATTTTTACAATCAAACTCTCTGCCGGGTTTTTTCTCTCCGCAAGGATCTACCAACACGCTTGGTATATTAAATTATATATATATATATATATATATATATCAAAAACCGTTCCTGATCTACGAAAATATAAACAAGCGTTCCTCTACTAAAGTTAAGTCCCATTCCAACGGGCATGTTTATAACACCTAAGATTAATCGTAAAATCGATTAATTCAAAGTAACCCTGAAGAATCAATCGATGAAACTCGAGTAGGTTATTCCTTTCCATTCTTAAAATAAATTTATGCTCTACATTGTATTGAGCACTTTGTATTTGTTTTTTCTCAACCTTAACCTCTGGATATTGTGCGCTTCCAACGATCGTTTCTTATAACTCACCGGTAAGTTAATACTTATACATATACAAATATATATATATATATATATTTATATATATATATATATATATATATATATTATTATATATATAAATGATCACATACATCACTACTCACACCATGACATCCACACCAAAAGAGGCATTATAATATAATATTTTTTTTTACCTTAGAGCCCTCCGCATCTGCACACCCAAACATTTAAATAATGAATTCACCCACATTATGAACACCTTCCGGAACCTCCAATATCCCATATCCTTTATACAATATGCCAAGGCCAAAGCTCTCAAAATCCATACCAGTAACCAACTCCAGACCCCACCAAGTCCGACTCCCCACATAGATACATAATTCTACCTAACAACCAAACCAACAGCAACATCAGCAAAAATCTGAACAACCTAGGCATAAAGACAGTCAGTCTAGCATCTAAAACTATACATAACATTCTAAACAAAAACTCCCGACAACAAGTAAAATCAGATGCTGGCGTATATATGATTCCATGTGCAGACTGCTAAAAGAAATACATTGGCGAAACCTCCAATGTATATATATATATATATATATATATATATATATATATATAGGAAAAGGTGACTTGTCGGTGAATTTGCTCACGATGGTTAGTAAGTGTGGAATTCCAGGGGGTAAGTCAGTGATATAACAAATACAAAGTGCTCAATACTAAGTAGAGCAAACAATATATATATATATATAATATATATATATATATATATATTATATATCGGACTTTAAGGAACTTTCACTGTTTAGTGTAAGGCAGTACTCGTCTGTCGTTTACGGTTTAATTCTCTGGTGATTGTAACAAATATCTACTGGTGTATGTATTTATCATTTAAATGTTTGTCCCTTACTGGAAGCTGATGACGACTGAGACGAAAGGGGTTTGACTGATGAAAATTCACTCGGGTTTATTTCTGGTTAGAAGTAGTTGCTAAATCTAACCACACTGATGAGACTTGAAACGTCAAAACACGGTGTCTTTGGATGACTATATGTGTGTGTATGTGTGTGTTTGTGTGTTTGTGTGTGTGTATGTGTGTGTGTGTGTGTGCACATTTTCTAGTATTAATCCCCTTGTGTTTGAATTTTATCATTAAGGGATATGTGCTGTTTATATATTAATCAGGTTATTAGTTGATGTATAATCTATCATATGTTTTAATCCTCTGCACATTTGTTCACATCATTTCTGCATGGTGTTCCAAAATCTGCATCATGCATTGTCAGTGTGCAAGAGTCTGGCAGATAACTTCAAACGTCTTTTTGGGCCTCAAGATAAAATCTGAAACTTGGCCTCAAGATTTCACAAAGACCAAAATTAGCAACTCTTTGTCTTTTATCTCTTTTCAAATATATGTTAAAATTATGAATACATTAGGATTTCCCAGCTTTAGTCTAAACTCTCCACCCTATTATCATTAGAGCATCAAAGGGTTACAATAGCCTAGTTTCCCGAATTTTTTGAACGGCAATAAAAAGAGCGGTGTTTTCAAAAGAGATTCATTTGCGTTAGCGTTTAATTTATTTCCTTGTTTTTTTTTGTTTTGTTTTTTTCCTGTTGTTTAATTTTCAACTACCCGATTCTTTTTCAAAATAATCTAAAAATATGTTATCTCTAATATAACACTCATCCTCTTCTCTAAATGGATGGTGCTACTCTTAATTCGAGGTCAATATTCTGACCTTTGCTTTTGGGGGTATTTTAAGAATATGCTAAATATCTTATTGATTATTGAAACTTTTGTAAACATCAGAAAAAATGTCTACAAGGTTAATCCAAACCGAATGAAAATGCAACGATTGTCTTAATCGTTATTAACATTGTTTAGTGTCAATAGTTCAACAATTATTCTTTGTTTAACTTTGATGCTGTTTAACGATTAGAGTATTAGACAAAATATACTGGATTAGAAGAAACAAGAGTTTTAATAAAAAGGAATTAGAGGATTAAAATCTTAGTTTACACTTAAATATAATACAAGTTGTGTCAAAAAGCACTAAATTGACGTCAACACAGGAATATGAACAAAAAAAGAACATAATCACGCATCTTTTCTTTTTTCATTTGAAAAATTAACTAAATCCACCTTTAAAATATCTACATCAAAATATATAAAGGATTTTAACGAACGTTCGCGATTTAGTGTAAGGCAATACTCGTCTGGTTTTTACGGAATTGAGTTATCTGGTGATCGTAATAAATATCTACTGATGTATCAATTAAATGTTCGCCTCTTATAGCCAGCTGATGCCGGCCGAAGGGAAAGGAGTTTGACTGATGAAAAGTCAATCGGGTTTTGCTTCTGGCTTGAAGTAGTTGCAACGTCTAACCACACTGATGAGACTTGAAACGTCGAAACACGGTGTCTGTAGATGATTATGTATATATATATATATATATATATATATATATATATGTGTGTGTGTGTGTGTGTGTGTGTGTGTGTGTGTATTATCATAAAGGTACACGGTAATAACCTATTCGAGTTTCACGATAAGGATCTTCAGGGTTACATCCACTGGATTAGTCAAGATATTGATTAATTGCAGTCGATTTCACGTGTGTTTTCTTTCCTTTTTTCGCGATAAACGGTTAATTATAATTATAATTTCAAAAATTTGAAAAGAGCGGAAGTTACATTTTTTGTAAAGAATCAAAATATAAACATTGTTAGAAATCTGCTTTGTGCTATTGTTTTTACGACAATGATGAGGATGGTCTATATTATTATTATAGAGTCTGTAGTGATTAAACGTGGTTTTAATAATGTATGTCTAAAATTATTTATTTTGATTAAAGCCAATATAATGTATATATATGTATACACACATGGAGGTGTTTCTTTTTAACCATTTCAATGGTCTTATTATATATATATATATATATATATATATATATATATATATATATATTATACGAGTTGTGTCAAAAGCACTTATTTGACGTCAACACACGAATATGAACAAAAAAAACATAATCTTTTCTTTTTTTATTGAAAAATTAACTCCATCCACTTTTAAAATCGGCCCTCGCCGACTCAGCGTTATGAGTAGCACAGGGATCCGTGCGGTAAAGTAAGGAGCTGATGGTAGGTGTGGCGCTCCACCTCAGACGCTAAAATAATCTTCTTGGTCTAGCGCTAGAGAAAAGGGGATAGACTCCCTCGCTGTCTGGCTGATACCGACAATAGGCCGCCCCGACGACTTTACTTTACTTACATCAAAATTAGAACAGAAAAAACAAAATTGAAGAACAAGACAGAAAATTCGAACATTGACTCCTTAATATACACTGTTGGATGCATGCCCTATATGACGTACCTCAATTTGAGTAGGCATTTAAAAAAATGAAAAAACTAAACGGGTTTGAAATACGAGTGTCAGGCGACACTTTATTAAGTTTTATATCTATTCAGATATTTTATGAAGGCACCTGGGGAAATAGACACGGCGTTACGAGTTCAAATCCTGTACGAAGCTGTTTGCATTTCCATATCGCTAGAACATATTTGAAAAGTATTAATCCAACTATTCGCCTTACAATGGATAAATAGTAGGGTGGATTCGATGCTTTAATCTCCGTTAGGCAACCAGTGTAGGAAAAGGAAAACTCTGAATTTCAAATCTGTAAAAATATTTACATAAGAAATTGACCTTGCATCAAATTGTGCTCTGACGGAGGTGTGTTTATTGTCGGTAGTGATGTCAATATCACTCCCTATAATAAACATCCATTCAGTTTAACATCCCGTGTTTGTCTATTTTTTCCACACACATACACACACACACACAAACACACACAAACAAATATATATATATATATATTCGTAGGTGGGATACCAGGTAATTTGGTATTAGCATGATTCTAAGCTGGTCCTTTCTTCCAACGGTAAAATGTTAGAGAGCCCAGGTCCGGTTTGAGAGTTCGGTGTTTATTTTTTTATATATAGAACAATATAAATAGTAAAGATAAAAAGCTTAAAATCGGCTATTTTGTATATAAGTGTCTGTATATGCCTATGGGCTTTATCAGACCGCTATCTTTATTGAAAATGGTATACAGATAAATTCTGATATTTCTTTTATACATTTGTTCTTGATCACTGTGGTGGTATCGGGTTTCAGTTCATCTTATCTTTTTTAAGAGGTGGTTATGTTTCTGATCTGGTGGAAGATATATATATATATATATATAATATATATATATATATATTATATATATTATATATATATATATATATATATATAAGCCTCCCAGCTTATAAGACGAATGGCCTTATAAAAACACATCCAATTTGATCAAGCATCAAAAAAATAATAAACGGGTTTAAACTACAAATGTCAAGTGAATTGCTTTTTCACTGACATGCGTAGTTTTTTTCAAACTATTAGGTAATTTTAAATATATATATATATATATATATAATATATATATATATATATATATATATATAATTGAGATCCATATTAAATCCAAATATTTTGCATTCAAAACATTATATTTTTTGTTTAGTAGGGAAGGTCGATTTTGGGAACTGGCGTAGGGCACTCATAGTGATAGTTGGGGTTTGACATGATAAATAACGACACAAAAATATTTTTTTCCCAAATCATTACCAATTTTTGAGGAAACGAGTTTAAGACTGAAAATTAATGAATGTGGCTTCCGTGAGAAAGGGAAGATTTTACGGCGTCAAAAGATTATATACTGTGGAGGAAAAAAATGTTTAAATATCATTTAATAAAATAATTTTCAATTGAAACTTTTCTTTGATATCAATAATTCATATAAAAAAAAAATAAGCATTATAAATAATAAAAAATATTTACGTGTAGAGACGAAATGGAGATTAAACTGTTTTAATTTAGATTTGTTTTGGTTTGAGATTAAACAGTGAAAAAAAATCGCTTCCCTTTTTTTTCTAACATACAGGATTTGTTTATTTTTCAATGGAAAAAATAGAATACTTTTAATTATAAATAAAACACCATAAAACTTAATTTTTTGTTCGTTTTAGTCATAAAACAAAATAAATATCGTTTGTTTATGATTAGTGTCCTCAGACTTTTTTTTTTTAATGAATATCATTTAAATTTACACAGATGCTGGTATTCGTTTAGTGTTTGTTTTAAATTGTAAAAATAATTAATATTTTTATATTTTCATGCAAGATATTTGATTATTTGAAAATGAAAGGAAAAGAAAAGGTTGTTAATCTACATCATTTTGTATTTTTAGTGACTTTAATTCAATCAAAACAAAACAAAAACGCGAGTTTTGTCTTTCTGCAGTGAATTTGTATTTTGGTAAATAATACCGTTTCCTTCTTTCTATTTATTTTGTTTCAAATTAAATTTTCTCTTTGAAATTATTAAAATACGGTTATGTTCCATTATTATTTTATACTTGAAAACCTTAAGCTATCTATGTGTGTGTGTGTTATAGGTGTACCCACATTTTCGTCTGCTTTTAACTTTAAAAACGAATTAAAATTAATTAAATCGATTATTTTAAAGTCAAATGTGTGTCTAAATTGAAAATTAGTAAGATAAATAGCATCAGTAAAAAAAACAAAAAAACAAAAAAACAAAGAAAATTAAAATAATATTACGCATGTAATTTATTTCTAATACATTTAAAACATTTTTCGGTCAATTTGCTGTTGGAAAATCCGTGTATACAAAATAAATTTAACACTCTCGATTGAAAGAAAATTACCAAATAACTAATGCATTATAAAATACATTTATTGATAAATCAACATTAAATTTCATTAAAATCGGCTAATTCTCTGATTTTTGGTAAATTTCTTTGAATCGGGGTGGGGGTTGTAAAAACGCAGTTTTTTTTCACAAATTGGATATACCTATTGTATTTTTACACAACCTCTCATGATGAAAAAAAAGAAAGATTTTCTCATAATTTTTGGATTATTTTGAAATCAATTTTATTTTCAAATTTAGCATAAATTAGTGGCTATCGGGGGGATGGGGGAGGTCCTGTCTTTTCAAGCCAAAATTTTAGCCCCAACTTAACCCTAACTCAAACCAAAGCTAACTTTTTACCATAATTGTCGGGCATTTTTATATGAAATTGAAAGATAGCCTAAAACAGTTTGATTTATAATTTTTCATTTATTTCTATTTTTATTTTCAGATAAAAATGTCTGTAAAAAGACATTCAGTTTTAACCCGCAGTAACAGTTCCAAAAAAACATTCTGGAGCCCCTTGTCCTTTGGATAAGGCCGAACCCCCAACTTTACGACCAGTTATCCAGTTTAGTTATTTCCTAAAAAATACCTATATCCATTTGAAAAAAATTGAGATTTTCAAATTGATTGCAAAGGAAATAATCAGTATTTGGCAAGCAGTAAATCCACAATTGCCTTTGTTAAGGGAACATTATATGGGGCAGAAGGTGGATATATTTTGTTTCAAGAAGGCCAAACAGATTAACAGAAAATCTCTTACTACACGCAAAATGAAAAGAATGGAGGAACAGCTGGATTGATTATTTGATATTTCTTCATGTTGCTGTAATTTGCCTGTCTTAAGATGTGATGACTTTGCTGTGAAGTGCAACAAAGAAAATTGCCAAACAAGGCACATAGTTTGCACTTGTCCTCCTAACAAGAAGGTAATCTTAATTCTATGGTTGATTTTTGTTTTCATTGTTTAATTTGAACAAGTTCATGTCTTGATTTTTAAGATTTAAATTTACCTCTGATAATATTCCTTTTTCTGCTAAATGATATTATGACATTTTCCTTAATATTTGAAATGTACGCTAGACTTGTTATTAAACACATGCAAATTTTGAAATTTCAGGTTCCCAATGAAAAGATCAGAGAGAGAGAGAGAGAGAGAGAGAGAGAGAGAGAGAGAGAGAGAGAGAGAGAGAGAGAGAGAGAGAGAGAGAGAAAAAGTCCAAAAGGCAATTTCAAGCTGGGACCTTTTGACAAAGATGCTGTCAAAAATACAAAACAAAATTTCAGTGGATGCAGAGAGGTTATTCATACAGCAACAAGATTCTTCGTGTGTTGCATCCAAGATGTCTGATATTTTTCCAACATACGTATTCCAGTGGTGGAACAGTGGATGACAGTTTTGAGCCAGGGAGAAAGTTGAAGGGTCATTACAGTTTTTTAAAAGTCCAAGATATTCTATGAAACTTATTAGTGGTGATGTATCATCAAATCTTGGGGCTTGTCTTGCTAATACCTTTCTGTTAGATCTACAGGATATGAGATATCTTAATCCAAGTATTCCTTTAAAAGACATTATTTTAGACAAACCTAAAATAGATAGAGAAAGGGTAAGAGTAAAGGTAGCTAGCTATCAGAAGCATGTTCAAGATTATGACAATCTCATCTGCATTGGAGTTGATTGCAGTGTGGATGAAGACACTTTGCTATACAATAAGAAATTGGTGTGAAAAAGATTAAAAAGAGCAAGGGACCAGAGCTATTTAACATTTACAAGAGAGATGGGCACTTCAAGTAAATATCTCACCCACCGAGTCATACCCAACATTGATGCAACTGGTATTCATCTAACTGAGGATGTTGCTGCTGTTCTAGAATACAACAGTGTAAATACTGTTAAGGCAGTTCTGGTAGACAATACCAGTACAAACATTGGTTGTAAAACAGGGATGGTGACAGCTCTGGAGAAAAAATTAAAAAGGAAGGTGCACACAATTGGCTGTTCGCTTCATCAAAATGAACTTCCATTTAGTGCTGTATTTAAAACTATTGATGGAACTACAAGAAGCCCAACAACTTTCATTGGTCCTCTGGGGACACTTTATGAAAATATTTACTATCATTTGCCCCAGGTAAAATTTGAACCTATCAGTGGCCCTCTGGATAAATTTCATCTACCTGCAAAGGCAATAGATGACGTAAGTAGTGAGCAACGACTACTTCTGGAATATGCTGTAGGCATTTCCCGAGGTAAAATGAACCCTAGATTTGCTTCCTGGAAGATTGGAGCTCTGAATCAAGCAAGATGACTAACTTTAGCTATCAGGTTAATGTGCCTATGGACCAGAGGTGCATATCCACCAAAACGCTCTGATAAATTACGCGACATTGTCCAATTTGTCATACAAGTATATGCAGTTAGTTGGTTTGAAATAAAAAGGGACAATAATTTCTATAACCAACAAGTGTATATCTTTAATATGGTCCAGAGAGTAAAGCAACAGTCAACTGAAATCCAGAATGTTGCATTGAAAAATTTACAACACAATGCTTTTGCTTTGCTTACGGAAAACATTTTGTTGTCAATGTTGAAGTCCAATGAATTGGAGGTGAGGGAAGAGGCCATAAAAAGATTTTGTTCATTCGGTAAATTAACATTTAGTCATACCTAATTAGTTATGCCAATTTGCAAGAATAATTATAAGTTTTATTCAAATTAAATTGCAAAATCAAGTTTGGATAAATTTCTTTTTTTTTCCAGAAGTAGCCAAAGAAAAGATTGAAACAAAATACTTCAATCAATTTTGAAGCTACACATTGGTCAACTGTGATTGACCTCTCACAAAGTGGCATTTGTGAACCTGCAGTTGCAGAAGTTTTTTCAACAAATGAACTTCTAGAATCTCTACTGAATGGAACAGAACTGAAATTTCCAAAATGATCTTCCCACTCACAAGGTGTGGAAAGAGCTTTTAAATTAACAATGGAAGCTTTACTGATTGTGTATGGACAGGAAGCAAGGCACAAGCACATTATAACCAAATCATTGTGCTACCAGATCAGACCTGCATTTTCCTCGAAAGGAAAATACACAGAACGATTTAGTTCTTTTGTTACATAATTGTATATTGTGTAGGAGCTTTTAGTACAATGTTCAATAAACAATGCAAATTTAAAACATATTTTCCCTTCATTGTATGTAATGAAAAATATCAATTTCATTTGGATTTATTATTGAAATAATGAAATTTTGAAGCTAGTTTGTCATCAAAATCCTGCGGAAATGAGGTATTTGTGTATATTTTTGCTGATGATATTTAAAATTAAATGCTCAGATGAGTTTTAAAGTTAGGAATCTAATTTTTGCTGTCAGTTCTTATAACAACAAACCCCAGTTTTCCCCATCAAAGCAGTATTGAATTTTCAAAAAAGTGACAAATAAACCTGCCTTACTCCACACCCCTCGGAGCTTCAAAACTGAAACTTCCTCATTAGATGCAGTTTAGCGTCATACCTAGGACACGTGCTTTTGATGGTTATACAGTGAGTTCCCTTGTGTTTGGTGCTTTAGTTGATGTATGACTATGTGGATTAAGTAGAAGTGGCCTTGACTAACGTCCCATGGCAATTTCTCTCGGTGAGTGAGGATTTTCGTGATGTTATATCGCAATTTGTTTTGGTGGGATTTGCGAAAGGGGGCCTTCCTAAGCGAGTTGCCTAGTTACACTTATATAGGGCAATCAACCGCGACCCAAATCTAACAATTAAGTAGGTTCCCATCAGTGGATTTAGGTGGCCAGATATTAGGGATGATATGGTCGAATAAATTTTCTCACAGCCAACGCTGGATTTTTCTACTGTATGGCATTTTTGAAAATCCTGTTGCCAGACGCGGGATCTTTTAGCAGCCATCTCCTCGATCTAAGGTAGGACTACCTGCTCTATGTACTTGTGTGTGTGGGTGTGTGTGTGTGTGTTGACAACAATGTTAATACTTATAAATAATATCTGACGAAACCCCGAAAGAGAGAAAGAACGAGATCTCATGGGATTTGCTAATCCAAGCTAGTAATTGTGAATTAGTCTATACACCTTGTACCTTTGCTTAGTAAACCCTTTTCTCTATCATTAATACTTGTGTTTCTTCGTATAATTTCTCTGTTCCTTCTAATGTAAGGATTCGTATTGATTCTGAGATCATATGGGAAGTTAAATTGAGACATAACTTCCCCATCGCTAGTGACCGACCCAAACATCATAAGATGGACTAGGTGTTTGCTTTTCATCATTATCTTTACTGTGTCATAACGTTATGGTCACAGTACCAAAGTGTATTTGTGGCAAACACCGGAACGATATACTAGCAAGTGCTAACCCAAGCCCCAGCAGCAGTCGTCATTAGTAGCCGTTGGGTTTAAGGAACAACGTACATGCAAATTGGATAGTCACAAGGGGCTTAATATTTATTTTCAGGCTCGTGTCGTGGGCTTTGTTTCACAGAGAAGGAAAGACATAGAGAAAGAGAGAGAGAGGGGGGATACGGTTAAATTATTCTACCTTCTAACATGGTATCAACTTCTATATCGCTGTCCCACACGAGGGACCGGCCATGTCTGACCCCTGCTGCGGCCGAAAGGCGAAAGAGAGAACAATTTTCTTCTCCCTCGTTACTCGTCACTACGTCACTTCTGCTTCCGGTCAGCACCTGGAACTTCCGGTTTTCGCTTTCAATTCCTCTTCCGGGGTCATTCCTCGGTCAAGTTACTGGCAACCCGTTGTGTATCTACTCCTCCAAACTTCAAGCTTTGACTGCTCCCACCCCTTTCCCCTGGTAGACCCTAATAATTATGTTATATTACATCTTGCTAAAACAGAGCAAGTCAACAGTAGTTCTGGGAGTTCATGTGAACTAGGAATTTCAATGTATTTTTAAAACTTAATTTTGATATTTTGATATTTTGGACCCCTTTAATGATAAAAGGGCTGGGGCTTGCCATAAGGACAATAGGGTTGGGACAATCATATATATATTTACCAACTCCTCCGCACGAGCAGGATACAACACAAGGTCAATTTCTTAAGCGGAGTTCAACAGGTCTGAATTCAGATTTTTCCTTCTCCTAGACTGGTTACCTAGCCATGGTTAAAGAGCCTAGTCTGCTCTACTATTTAGCCATAGCTGGAGAGAGAGTAGGGTTCATACCTTTCCCAAGGGTATTAGCGCAAAGTGAAATGTAATTACCACGTCCAGGATTTGAACTGTGGGGCGACGAGTCCATTTCCCATGACTTTAACCATTACACCACGCGCTTCCTCAATCATATAGGTGCTAGGGCTTGACGTGACCAGCTGATTGATTGGAGCGGGCCTCTCTGACCGCCTGTCTTGCAAGTCATGGACTGCTCAACCACCTGGGTTCTATCCTTAAGTATTACGGGTCGCCAACCATGGCCAACAGGTGACCCCATCGGGGGAGTCTTACCCCTCTGCAGAGGTGCAGTTTGTGAATTCTAACGCCCCAGACAACAGGGCAGAGTGTCACTATTGTACTTCTATAAGGATGGCTTCGGTATTAAATAACCCACGTAGGTTGATATACCATTAAACCAAGAAATGGAAACCTTTTGAATAACTAAAATTTCTTGCAAATTTTAAAAATTTGAGAAAATCAAAGCGTATTCGGTTGAATAGATTCTGGAGTTAGTCCAAAAGTTTTGTTACACGATCTTTCCCCCTTGTCCTTCATGACCTGAGAAAAAATATCCCTTTATCATCTTGTATGAGAATTACCGACTTCCAAGCTGCGGTAGTATCAGTGCTACTGTATGGCTGCACCAGCTGGACCCTAACGAGGTGCGTTGAGAATAAGCAGCACAAGCATGCTGCGTGCGATCTTGAACAAGTCGTGGAAACAGCACCCCACGAGGAAGTAGCTGCACGGCCACCTGCCCCCTATCTCACAAACTATCCAAACGAGACGGACAAGGCATGCTGGACGAACTCATAAGTGACGTCCTCCTCTGGGAGCCAACACATGGACATGCTAATGTGGGCCGTCCACCAAGGACCTACATCAAGCAACTGTGCGAGAATACTGGATGCTGCGCAGAGGACCCCCTGGGACAATTAATGATAGAGAAGGTTGGCGAGAGATTGTCACGGATATCCGTGCTAATTGCGGGACATGATGGTGATGATGATGATGATGATCCATTCACTACCTGCCTTATAAGAAACTCAGATACTCTCGTATCTCATTATCAATTGACTTGCTGTGATCGTTGTCATTCATGACCCGTATCATAGCAATACATTTCGGAGTTGTTTTCCTTCTTAGAATGTATGCTACCTGCCTTATAAGAAACTCAGATACTCTCGTATCTCATTATCAATTGACTTGCTGGGATCGTTGTCATTCATGACCCGTATAATAGCAATACATTTCGGAGTTGTTTTCCTTCTTAGAATTTATGCTTGGTGGAGTCAATCTGTTCCATAACCTGTTTGATGACATCATGTGTTTCTTTCGATGTTGTTGAATGACAATATATGAACCCCCTTCACTCCACAGCTATGGGTTAAATAATAACACTACTATTCTACCATATGCTATATGCCTTAGCGCTAATACCCTTGGGAAAGGTATGAATCCTACTCTCCCTCCAGCTATGGATAAATATTAGGTAAGACTAGGCTCTTTAACCTTGGTTAGGCAACTGGTCTAGGGGAAGGAAAACTCTGAATTCAAACCTGTTGAACTCCGCTTAAGAAATTGGCCTTGTGTTACATCCTGCTCGTGCGGAGGGATTGGTAAATATATATATATGGCATTAAACAAATAAATCTTACTAAAAAATAATTTCACTAAGTAAAGTCAGCGCAAAGACCTATTGTCGGTATCAACCGAACAGCGAGGGTGTCTATCCTCTTTTCCCTTGCGCTAGATCAGGGAGAGATTTTCGCGTCCTAGATAAAACATCGCAGCTACTATCAGAAACATAATTTACCACACAGATCCCAGCTGTGCAACTCATGTGCTGAGTTGGAGATGGTCGGTATTGAACCCGGACCCTTATGGTTCCTAGGTGGATGCTCTACCGACTGAGCTTGGCTATATGAGGTATTGTTATCTAAATGTTTGTATTGTAGAATAAAACAAACTACGATTTGAACTATCGATTCATAACCTCCATTCATCAGGATCAAAATAAAGACACAAACTTTGGAAATTTCAGATCAGAATGTAATTAGATATTCCTAATCCTGCTCAAGTATCTAAGTTTTAATATAATAAAATAGTATATTAAATTAGAAAGACTAACGAAACTAAATAAGAACGAATATAAAAGATATTATTCTTACTAGCAAATTTATTCACCCTCTGGGTGCAAGAATTTAAGTTTTAATGTAATAAAATATATTAAATTAGCAAGGCTCATGAAACTAAATAAGAATGCAGATAAATGATTTTAAACAGGGGGGAGCATAAATCAAAAAGTAGAACAACTAAAATACACGTCTTTCATTGTTATTTTTTCCTAGCTCATATTAGTTAGAATAGGAAGTAACTAATAAAATTACAGTTATTTATTCTTGTTAAAGGATTTCTTTTAAGATTTCTTCCTGAGATTATGGCTCGTACTCATTAAGATAAAACCAAACAATTAGAAATTAATAATACTAAGCACATATTTATTAAAATCAATTTTCTAATATCACTATGCAGATTAGCCTTCCTGTTCACACTGTAAACCGCTATTTTGTTGTATATATAAATACAATTGCATGTTATTTTTATGCATATATGGACAACAGTATTAATAGTGTAAAACAATTTTATTAATAATTAAGGATTAGATAAAATAAAAAAAATATATATATATGGAGAATGTGGCGTAAATAACAAATTGGATTTTAACTTGAGTAGTGATATAGTTTCGGTTACTGACAGAAAAACACACAATCTCCATTATAATAAGATTATAACGTTTTAATTGATTTCTATATAAATATATATATAGATAAAAGGATATGAAAACACACAATATGCTGTTAAAATGAAAATATTTTATATCATATTCATAGCTAATATTGAACAATATTTAGATTTATAAAAATCATCTTCAGAGCTTGTTTATACTCCGGACTCATCGAGAGAGGAGCTGAAAATAATTTGAATTCAAAACGAAAATATTGATGTTCCAAAAAGGTTATGCGGTAGTTTCAAATATAAGAACATCCACCACGCGTTTCTCGGTCAGCGACAGTCATGTATATCTTATTGTAACAGTTTTTGAAAATAGAAGACATATTTCAAATTCGACAATAGAGAAATTCTCTTTTTCAAAAAGGATGAGTTTTAACCCGTTGATGGTAGGCCTGCAACGGATTATTTCAGAAAATATTTTTTTATGTTTTATTTTTCTATTTTTTTCTTATATATAAAGTAAAAAAAAAGTATGAATGGTGTAAGATTTTTTTTGGGGGGATAATGTGAAATTTAAATTTATAAAATATATAAATAAATTAATATATATAATATACATATATATATGGGATTGCTTTTAATACGTTTGAGGATAACATGATAGTATTAGAAATCACTAACAGCAAGTGATTATTGATTAAACCCCGTTTTTACAATCATCATGCAAATTATTCCTATCATATACGATGTAAATATTCTTAGAGATATATAACACGTATGTCTGGATTTTAAATGCATTAATAATTTGAGCAGTCTTGCGGCATCTCTACCTCAGCTGGATTTTAATAGAGACATGATTAATAAACAAGATGCTAATTAAGATTAAATAATGACTATTTTATTATCGTTGAGAATATAACTTAAATAAAAAATCAGTGGTGACGTAGTTTCTGTTACTGACAAACAGTTACATAATCTCCATTAGTTTTGAGTTTTCACATCAGCATTAGCTGATGGTCTTTCACTGGAGTCTGAGTGACAGCAAGTCTCCTCACGTCTCCAGGACTCTTCTGAGTATTATGGCAGATTGCAGCAGTGCAGTGTTCTGAATGGTTTCAATCCTTCCTCTGATATCCAAACTTTCCAAACCCTTTTCTAATCCTTTTGGGACCGTTCCAAGTGCACCAACCACAATTGGTATCACTTTCACTTTCATATTCCATAACTTTTTATTATTATTATTATTATTATTATTATTATTATTATTATTATATATTTTTTCGCACCAACATTAGCTGATGGTCTTTCACTGGAGTCTGAGTGACAACAAGTCTCCTCTGGTCTTTTGTACTCTTATGGGTATTCTAGTTGATTTCAATTTTGCTGGAGTCAAAATGGTCTTAATTCCTCCTCTGATTTCTAGTTTCCAAGCTTTTTGGAATGTTATGGTGAAACCATTTTCATGATGTTCATCATATACAATGGAATAGGGAGATTCAATTGGAATGTCTTTACTTGGAGTTTATTTCCAACTGTGAATTAAAAAAAACTCTCAATGAGTTAGATTTCCTTCCGTATTGAAGGCGTAAAAGTGATGTGATGAATTTCTGAATATCGAACAGATTTTAGGGTTTCATTTTTTCATGTCACCTTAATTATTAGGTTTACTTAAGTGTATCACTGATGAAGTTGATCATTTAATTTGAGTTTGGGCAATAATTTGGAAAAATTCGGTACTTCTTTCTTAAAACCCTTGAGTCAAAAACACTTTTTTTCTTATGAAAATATTTTATTTCAGGTGGCTGACATAAATATCAGCTTGCCTGAAAATTGATGGGTTTCTTCAATTTAATACTAATACTCTTGGGGAAAGGTATGAATCCAACTATTCTCCTACTAAATAATAGGGCAGACTGGGCTCTTTAACCTTGGTATGGCAACCAGTCTAGGATAAGGAAAACTTAATTCAAACCAAAGGGGCTCTCATCTCGTTAGTCAAAACTACTATGAGCTACCCCCTCCTCCATAATAAAAGAGAAGTCTTGACAGTTAACATAATACATAATTCATTGATTTCCTTGAAAAGGGTGCAACTGTAAACAGTTCTTCCTATTGCCAAAATAGGGAGGTAGACATCGTAAAAAAAGTATTTCCCCTAATATATAAAGATTATTTCATACATATTTTCATCAGAAGGTATGTAATTATGGAAATTTTCATGAAAATCGGACCATTAATTGATTTTTCATATAATTTTTTGAAAAGCCTCCCGTCATAACTTGTTTTTCGCTACTTTAAATTTCAATTGATTTAAAGTTGCAAAAATGTAAATATTGTTTTTCGTTCATAATTTCCATTATTTCCGTTAGCTGAAATTTAAAAAAAAAATTATCATCAGTTTTTTTTAATGATTCTTCTTTGAAATGGACAAAAAATCTTCAAGATAAAAATATAAAATTTTATGCAATTTTCATTGGGTTAAATATGGGGGGTGGGTAAATTTCACAGGGAAAAATTGGGATTGAGTACAAATAATATTAATAATACCAAGAGTGTTATTCTAAAACGTTTTGAAATTTTGCGATCAGCCAAGATCGTAAATTGATGTTTTTTCTAACAATGCGCAATTTCATAACAAGAAAAATGGTAACTAACACGAAAAATTAGAGTCATTTTTTGGAATCAGTGCCCTCAAATTATTTTTAAAATTTTTAGTGCCTTGTTTCTTGGCACCAAAAATCGTTTTGACCAGTGTAAGTGGAACTTTCCAGAGAATTGAAGAAAAAGATATATATATATATATATATATATATATATATATATATATATGTGTGTGTGTGTGTGTGTGTGTGTGTGTGTGTGTGTGTGTGATAGCGTAAACATGGTCAAGAGATTCTTGGTAACTGTCAGTTTCTTTAGAAAAAAGATCTTCTTCTGAAGAAGGCACACTGAAAGGTACCAAAGGCCATAACACTGTCTGCGTTATCCTATCTTAGATATAAATGCTCTATCATTTTAATCTGGAGGTACCCGTTTTGTTGTGTTTATCGTCGTAGAAAATGGACACGTCGACACGAATTCAATTCCTGGACGAGGCTGGTTGCATTTCACATACCGGTAATACTCTTGGGAAAAGTAAGCATCCAACAATTTTCCTACCAACTGTGTCGCAGTCAAAAATAAGCAATTTCTATGCCTGTGTATTTTTGGTCAAAGATGTTGCAAATATTTTTTGATTACTCAGTTTCAATGCTGTAGATATTTCATTTTTATAAAACAAAGTTAATAGTATCTATCTTGATTATACAATGTTCCACTAAAAAGTAACACAATCGTAATATCTTATATATATATATATATATATATATATATATATATATATATATATATATGAGCAAAGAAATAACAAAAGACTTAGAGATTTAGCATTATAGTCTATTTCAGGGAGCTTAGACAAATAGTCTAAATCTTACGACTCATCAGATGTGAATATATATAGATGCATATATTTGCTCTGTTACTCTAACATTAAGAGCACACATTGAGCTCTCAAACTGCAACTTGGTTTTCTTTAACTAAAACTCTTGTGTCGTAAGGAAGATTTCTTCTCTGGACTTTTGGATTATACATATACATATATATATATATATATATATATATATATATATATATTGAAGAATTTAGAAAAAATCATAGATATAAAATCTGTAAATTAATACAATATTTTAAAACATACAAGGTGTTGAGATTTTTAAAAAACTTTTTGACACACCTTGTATTCTGAAAAAAATAACGTTCCATTCATTCTCCATTTCTATTTTGGTAAATACATCTTTAAACTTGGCACTTTTTAACACACCTTGTATTCTGAAAAAATTAACGTTTCTTTTTTTTCAGAATACAAGGTGTGCCAAAAAGTTTTTTTTTTTAAATCGATACTTTTTGACACACCTTTTATATGCCATTTGTATTTAATATTAAGATTTTATGAGTTACCCAGACTTGCAATAAATTAGTCGAAAACCTCTATAAGAACAAAGAAATCAGCCAGTGGTCACCAACGGCTAATTTGAAACGCACTACTCGGGGTGAGAAAAATGGAGGTCGAATTTTTGGAACGAGCGTTTTCTATAGTAATTTTTGCTGTTGCGTACGAAGTCGATGATTTTTTTTGGATATGATGTCATTTTAGGTTGGATCCGTGACGATTTACAAAATGGCGGCAAAAACGCTATTTTTTCAAAGAAAATTAACAATTTTAGGAGTTACTGTGGTGTAATATGTCAAATTATGTTTTCTGGGTCACAAAATATGAAAATATATTCATTTTAGTGATTTAACCAACTCATTTATTTTTATTAGGTATTCTAAGTGAAAATTATTAAATTATGTCCATGTTTTTGTGCTATTTGGTACTGGAGAATCTTAAATTTCAAATAGTCATTTTAATATGTCATGTATGAGGAAGCCAGATATGACATAGTCAATCTCATACAATGAATGTGATTCAGATCCCTAAAGTAATATCCAAGTCTAAAATGGCAGAAAGAAAATCAAGAAGTGAAAGCATAAAATAACATTTTGGCTCTACATACATGGAGATTAAGGAATTCAAACCTACATGAAAATTATCTCCTGGGTTTGAGGTGTATGCTGTATTTGTGTAAATGATAGAAGGGACACTCTTTAAGCAGGAATCAAGCCAGTAATATTGTTGCAAATGAGCTATGACCTAACTGGATAGGCAAAAATGTGTACACACTAAATGAAAAAGCAGTTGCTACTAGAGTGAAAAATGATTATGAATGGTTCAATGTTTAACAGAAAGCTTAAAGGCTTAAAAGCTTAAAACAGCAACACTAAATCCAAAAGCTAGGTTTGGTATGCAAAAGCAGTGGAATTCAATGCTGCTCTTACTTAATATGCCTATGATATTTATTATAAGAAGAAGCCTTTAGTGTCAAAATGACACCTGACGATTGAGCATTTATGAAGAGAACTGTCTCAGAGCTTACAAGGCAGTTTGCTCCAACACAATTCCTAAAGATTGGATAAGGATGAAGAAAAGAAAGGCAAGTCGAGAATGTTCTGCAAAGAAGAAGTGTCTTGTAACGGAGGAAAAGAAAAAAAAGAACTAAATCAATTGATGATGAGTGGTATCTCTTTTGATGAAAACTGTGAAATTAGATATAATTTCCAGGACAGTGAGCAAT
>CM042143.1:109988451-109990951 GCA_023376005.1 Doryteuthis pealeii | reverse complement strand
CCAAAACATTACTATTAGATGTACTTTTACGTCATAACCAGGTCATTAGCTCTTTAGGCCTCATTCCGAATGAACATCATTCATATATATATATATATATATATATAATATATATATATATATATATATATATATAAGTTAAGAGAAAAGAAATGAATCCGACGGTATAAGTATAGATAAAATGATATGAAAACACACAATATGTTGTTAAAATGAAAATATTTTATATCATATGATATAAAATATTTTCATTTTAACAACATATTGTGTGTTTTCATATCATTTTATCTATACTTGTACCGTCGGATTCATTTCCTTTCTCTTAACTTATATATATATATATATATATATAGAGAGAGAGAGAGACAGAGACAGAGACAGAGACAGAAAGAGAGACAGAGACAGAGAGAGAGAGAGACAAAGACAGAGACAGAGAGTGAGAGAGAGACAGAGAGAGACAGAGACAGAGAGAGCGAGAGACAGAGAGAGATAGAGAGAGAGATAGAGAGAGAGCGAGGGGGAGATAATGAACAAAAGCTATGTTCTGGTTGAGGTCAGTCTTTTACTCAGTTTCAGATGGAAAGGAGCACACACACACACACACACACACACACACACACACGGATATATATATATATATATATATATATATATATATGTCTGTCTGTCTGGCTATCTGTTTGTGTATAAGTGTCTTCACTGAGTGTGTTAGTGGCATATCTCTTACACCGATACACAGGCGTGCACCCACATGTATTTCAGTTTTCATTTCTTTATAAGTTAATATATTTCCATAAAGATACTGATTCTCTTATAAGGATATATAAAAACAAAGGTTTGTTTATACATAGATACGAAGAATGTTAACTGTGTCAGCTTGAGAGCAATAATCAACATGCTAATCTTACTGAGTGATATTTAATGTAATAGCTAGGACAGTAATACACTCTGATATCTGCGGAAGAACCCAAGAAACCCAGATACGTTTTTGATAACAATACACATTGTAAAACCATCTTCTCTCGTATCATTTATATGGAACATTTACAAGAAATAAGTGAGAAATCACCTTTAAAAATGTATATTGAATTAGTATTATTTGTATTAGTGTTATTTGCACAACGTTTCGGCCGATATGCCCTCCGGCTTTCTTCAGGTATTTCTTGTCGGACTCGGGAACCTACTCGAACACATGGCCTAGTGAATATGGTAGTTAGGTTAAGACAGTTCTAAGTGACAGTTATCTCTGGGCTCCGGGTTCAATCCTGAGTAGAGGCAGTAACATAGAAAAATAATTAACACAACTTCTACCCCAGCTATGGTTAGCGGAATGAGAACAGGATATCCCCGTGGACTAAATAAAGGGTTATGTTCGAAGTTCCGTGATGGCTCCCGATTACGACAAGAAAGTTCCCGAGTTCGAAAAGAAGTTTCCCGAGTCCGAAAAGAAGGTTCCCGAGACCGAGTAGGTTCCCGAGTCCGACAAGAAATACCTGAAGAAGGCCGGAGGGCATATCGGCCGAAACGTTGTACAAATAACAATGAAGATGGGGACAATAGTCCGAATAATGCAGATAATACTAATCATCAAACCTCATCTAAAACATTCAGACAAATAGTATATTGAATTATATTAACGCACATTAATTGGAACAGCCCAATCATTTTAAAAACATTAAAAATTAATATTAATTAATTAAGAATATTAATTTTCTTCAAAAGAAATATAAAAATAATTCGTTGAAGTGGCTTATTGTCAGTATCAACCGGACAACTAAGGAGTCTACCCCTTTTCCGATAGCGCTAGACCAGTGAGATTGTTTTTGCGTCTGAGGTCTAGCGCCTCACCTACAATCAGCACCCGACTTTACCGCACATGTCCAAGCTAGCGAGAACCTGTATCGAACCCAGAACCTTGTGGTTCATAGTCGAATGTTCTACCGACTGAGATAGATTATAGAATCTAAATGGATGTTATCAGTTAATATTTGATAGTTAAGTCTATTCCAATAAACTTTTGTAATTAGAAAATGCATGTCTTAGTATAATTAATCATGCCCATCTATATACTAAGGCTCTGTCATTTTTTACCCAACTTCAAACAAAATTTCTGAAATTGTTAGATTTATCTCTGAAAATTTTAAAACTATATTTGTCAGTGGCTATTTAATTTGCTACACTCCGAATTTTAAACTGCTTATAATACTAATCAAAAGTTAAGTATATATTTACCAGCCCCTCTGCTCGAACAGGATGACACATTGTCAGCTTTTAAGCAGATTTTAACAGGTATGAATTTATAGTTTTCCTTCCGTATTTACCTACTATTTACCAATAGCTGGAGGGATAACAGGTAGATGTTTACCTGTCCTAACGGTATTGACGGAAGTATGGAGCATTCATGTATATATTATATATTTATATATGTATGTATGCATATACACTTACCAAGTGCGATGACCAATATATATATACATATATATATATATGTGTGTGTGTG
>CM042143.1:109978451-109983451 GCA_023376005.1 Doryteuthis pealeii | reverse complement strand
TTGTATATGGTTATGCACTGTTGTGTGTGCGCGTGTGGATGTTTTACGTGTGCGTTTGTAGGTTTGAATTTGAACTACGCTGCAGTGTTTCGGTCTGTTTATCAGGATTTTCGTTGGTTTAAGGAAGAAATGAATTATTACTGAAAACAAAAAGTCTGCGAGTCTCTGTTTTTGCTGTGTTGGGCTGCTTTTTGTTGATCTTCAAATTCTTCCTCAAATTTGAAGATTAAAAAACGCAGTCCAACACACCACAAATAGAGGCTCGCAGACTTTTTGTTTTCAGTAATATTATTTTTCTGTCAACCAACAAAATCCCTGATAAAGGTATATCTAGACACCCGAAACACTGCAACGTAGGCGTAATATACATTATTCGTTTATGAAACTTGTATTTTTTTCAATTTTGACAATATTACATACTGTCGGATACACTTCCATTTTTTCTTCACATACTTGTGTGTGTTTGTATGTATATCTGCATATTGTTGTGTGTCTGTATATGCTTGTGCGCATGCGTTTGTATTTGAATGTACTCATTTGAATGTTTGGTAATTTATGAGGAAGTGCGTCCCGGTCCCCTGCCTCCGAAATTGCTGCCCGGTGAATTTTAAAATAACAACCCCAACTATCGGCGCCACAGCGGTGTTACTTGAAAGAAAACAACCAACTTAGGGCGTTAAATGTATTTGAGTGGGCGGGGCTCGTTTTTGTCTTAATTCTTGTTTATTAATTTTTTTCATTCGAAAGAAAAAAACCTTAAAAGTTTTTTTGTCGTAATTCTTTCATTTTTTTTTGTCGAAATTCTTTTTTTTTTTTTGTCATAATTCTTATTTTTCTTTTTGTCGTAATTCTTATTTATCGTAATTTGTCGTAATTCTTGTTTATTTATAGAAATTTGTCATATTTCTTGTTTAGATAGTTTTGAACAGACTGAAATAGATAGATATTTTCGACAAGTAAATAGATAGATAGATAGATAGATAGAAACTATCTAAACAAGAAATATAGACAAATTTCTATAAATAAACAAGAATTACGACAAATTACGATAATAAGATTTACGAGAAAAAAGAAAAATGAGAATTACGACAAAAAAAAAAAAAACAAGAATTACGACAAAAAAAGAACGAATTACGACAAAAAAAGGTTTAAGGTTTTTTTCTTTCGAATGGAAAAAATAAATAAACAAGAATTAAGACAAAAAAGAGCCCCCCCCCCTCAAATACATTTAAAGCCCTAAGTTGGTTGTTTTCTTTCAAGTAAACACGCTGTGGCGCCGATAGTTGGGGTTGTTATTTTAAAATTCACCGGGCACCAATTTCGGAGGTAGGGGAATTTTTATATGTGCTTGTGTATGCGTTTACATTTGCTTGTGAGTGTAACACGCACACGCACACACACAAACACACACACACACACACATATATATATATATTTACGCAAATCCGCAGAGACACTTTATGTATGTATATATATATATATATATATATATATATATATTTATATATATATATATATATATATATATATATATATATATATATATATATGAAGATAGGAGGGTTGAAGTAAATCCGACAGAATGAGGTAAAGAAGAAAGAGAAAAAGTGGACAAAAAGAGCATCCACCTGACTCCATCACAAAACTCACAAACCACCCGTTCTCTTTCTCTTCTATAAAAACAAATATATTTTGCACTAATTTTCAAATAAAAGACTGATGAAATCCTGCTCAAGGCGGGACGAAATATCTCCTACATCTACCTATTGAGTTGCTCTTTTTGACCAGTTTTTCCCTATATTTCTTTACCCTATATATATATATATATATATATATATATATATATATATATATATATATATATATATATATATATATAAAAGTAATTGGTAATTTGCTTGAAGCATTGTTAAGTATGTTATAAAATAATAAAATTCGAAGGCAATACAATGCGTAAAAATAAAGACAAAAAGATGTTTTATATGTCTAATCGATTTCAAAGATGTTTATATGACTAATCGATTTCAAAGCAAAGCTTTATCATCAGAGTTTAATTTCAGAAATTAAACTTAATTTAACTTTAAACTTTAATTTCTGAAATTAAACTCTGATAATAAAGCTTTGCTTTGAAATCGATTAGACATATAAAACATCTTTTTGTCTTTATTTTTTACGCATTGTATTGCCTTCGAATTTTATTATTTATATATATAATATATATATAATATATATATATATATATATAGTTAATTCTTTGTTAGTATTGGAGAAATGATAATAAAGTGCTCGATTACTTATGTAAAAGCTGTATTTATTTATTTATAGTTTACAATACATCTAAAAGTCCGTTTTACCAATGTTTTCGGAACATCACTAAAACGGACTTTTACATGTATTGTAAACTATATATATATATATATATATATAGTCGTAGAAGTAGTTATTTCCCGGTCGCGGTTTCGGTGTTTCGGTGTTACTCTAATACCTTCATCAGGTGAAGGTGTTAGAGTAACACCGAAATTGCGGTCGGGAAATAACTTCTTCTACGACTATTAATGCTCTATATTCACATATATTGAGCCCTATAGGATTAACTACTTATGCTATGTTCACATAGTAGTACCCATCAATGGATATATATATATATATATAATATATATATATATATATATATGGGAGATTATGTGCTTAATTAAAGTCATACCTAATTTTGTTAATTAATTATAACTAAATGAATTAGGCGTGCATATCGGTTTAAATGTAAAGCGTAAACAAATCGAGAAAAAGTTATCTCTGTATGTACATTTCAGCCCATTAGGCCTCATCAGCAGAGCTATAGACAGGGTAGTGCTTTGTGCGTGATTCGAACCCTACCTGTCAGGCAGACATTCTAACCACTACACTAGCTGGCTTCCCCAGAATTTCTCGTTCATTTTAAACTGGTATGTATATAGCACTTTTGGGGTGACTTATGGCACGACAGTATGAAATAGTCAAACAATGTGTTTGAAATGGCAAAGGCCGACAATTTGTGGGAGATTATGTGCTTAATTAATGTCATATCATAACTAAATGAATTAGGCGTGCAAATCGGCTTAAATGTAAAGCGTAAACAAATCGAGAAAAAGTCATCTCTGTATGTACATTTCAGCAGATTTCAGGTTAGAATGTCTGCCTGTCAGCCTGACAGGTAGGGTTCAAATCACGCACAAAGCACTACCCTGTCTATAGCTCTGCTGATGAGGTCTAATGGGCTGAAATGTACATACAGAGATGACTTTTTCTCGATTTGTTTACGCTTTACATTTAAACCGATATGCACGCCTAATTCATTAGTTATAATTAATTAACAAAATTAGTATGACTTTAATTAAGCACATAATCTCCCACAAATGTCGGCCTTTGTCATTTCAAACACATTGTTTGACTACTTCATATATATATATATAATAATATATATAATATATATATATATATATATACAGATAGACATGAGTTAGATAGATAGATAACCTGAAGCAAGGTTTTAGTAATCTTTCTAGTATCTCTGTAGGAGGGATTTTTTATACCGAAATATTAAGAATTGAGAATAAATCACAGGTTAACAAACAACACCACAGTTACCTTCTTTTTTTCTTACACTTGCATTGTGATAGCCTTCAAAACCAACCAACAAACCAATATAAACACAATGCTTCAAGCAAATTACAAAACCCTTTATAATATTATATATATTATATATATATATAATATATATAATATATATACCGACTTGAGGTTTGTTCTCAGCTGTCGTTTATCGCCAAAAGATTTATACACAACAATGCGCAACCCACCCTAAAAAAAATGCACCAAAATGCTTTCTTTCGATACACAACTTACACGTCCCATACTCACACCGTAAAAGAGATATCTGACGTCATTATTTTTTCCAAACCGTCTCCTTTTTACAACCTCAAATTTTAAACGATGAATAACAAGGGACTACCATCGCTTTTTCTCGTTATTCGTGATAAATAGCTTCGATATTATGGAAACATCCATTGTTTAATTCATATTTGGTGGCCTGCCACCCCCCCCATCCACCCCCCCCCTCATATATTTCTTATATTTGGAGCTTTTTATGTTTTACTCTACCTACCAATAGGAAAACTAGTGTTCGAAAGGCGAAAAAAATATGATAAATAAAAAACAATAGAAATCGTACATAATCAGTCGGAAATCCAACGAAGTGGAAAGCCATATTTCGCGTTAGACTTAAAGGAAGGACAATAAGAAACCTTTGGCGATTCGGATGATAAAAGGCGGGTTTTTTTATATTGTCTTTATCATCATTTTCTTTTATTATTCATTTTATTACTTTTTTTTCTTTTCCATGTTTGTTTGTTATTTTGCTAACGTTTCTTATTTTTTTCTTATCTTGAAAGAATTGGTCTACGCTGAGTCGAGTCAGTTGTTAGTTTCTCATAAAGAACATTTTATCCCCCTCCCTATAATGTGCATGGGACAACTTACATTCACCGCCGTGACATATCCAACCTATCGCAGTTGTTTTTCATCCTTACTGATCGACGGCTCATGGATTCCTGTGCTGCGATGCTAGCCTCTTAAATCAGATTCCTCTGGGGAGGAGGCATCGTTTTTTGAAGTTCCGCTGAGTGCATCCCAGGGTATGGAACCTACAGTGTTCGATTGAATAGGAGTTTTATTCCTTGTGTACATATATGGGAATCTGATGAGAGCTTTCTTATTTATGATATGTAGGTATAGTTAATATATATTAGTAGATGGGTATTATAGTAGTAGTGATATACTAGTATTTAGTAGGTTATATATTATAAATATATTATATATAGTTTTTTATGGTTTTATTTTTCTGGCGTTCTGTGTGGTAGCCGCTTGTTATCTTCATCTTCAGTGTCATCTTTTAGAAGATTCAAACGTAATCCAGGCTCGTACAGAAGTTTTGTGTGTGTAGCCTCAGCTTTAATCTTCTCTGT
>CM042143.1:109953508-109978351 GCA_023376005.1 Doryteuthis pealeii | reverse complement strand
CCCAGAGGAGATTCCTGCATTCGCTTCATCATTCACGGCATCACTATTTGTCGTCATTGTCTTCATTGTGATTTATAATTTTTCCGTTTTATATTTATTTTAGTTTATGTGTGTTTATTTATATGAATTCTTTAATATGGGGTCTGATGTTTTGGTTAGTCCAATTCCATATTAAGAATTTTTTTCCTGTGTGGGCATGCTCGAAAAATTTCTGTTTTGTTGTTTAGGAATTTCTTCGGAGTTTATTCTTGAAGAATACGGAATTTTTTCTGAATAATATATATATATATATATATATATATTATATGTATATATATATATATATATTAAGAAAGAAATAATCCGACAATATGAGTAAGAAAAGGTGGAATGAAAACTCACACAATGCTGTTAAAAAGAAAACAATTTAAAATAATCATAGCTGATATTGATCATATTTCGATTTTAACAAATCATCATCAGAGCTCATTCACTCCCGTAGTTGTTTGGGTCGAGAGGAAAGTCAAAATGAGTTTACAAAACAAAAAACCTTAATCTGCAAAAAACGAAAGACGTTACATATATCACCAACGTGGGCATTTCGCCATATATATGTCGGTCATGATCATGTATATCTTTTGACAACAAATGTAGCGAATTTTTGAGATGTTGGCAACAAGGGAAAAACAATTTAAACGAAGGGTGTGTTAAGAAATGTGACGGTGAATTAAAGACTTTTAGTAAAGGAATTTTTACGATAAATGTTTTATTAAATTTATTTTTAAGTTCTGTAATTCATAAATGATTAGATATTTACTGTATATTTTTTATATATAAAGTGAAAAATATGAGCGGAATATGTTAATATTTAGAAAGGAGTTTTTATATATTTTATTTTACGATTAATTTTTTTTAAATTTCTATTATTATTATTATTAAGTTCTTATTTAATAATGATTAAATATTTATTGTGTTTTGTTTTATTCACGTTGGTGAATATTGTAACGTCTTTCGTTTTTGCAGTATTTAAGGTTTTTTTTGTTTTGAACTCATTTTGACTTTCCTCTCCGACCCAAAAACTACGAGGAGTGAATGAGCTCTGATGATGATTTTTTGTAAAATCGAAATATTGATCATATCAGCTATGATTATATTAATAAATTGTTTCTTTTAACAGCATTGGTGTGATGTTTTCATTCCACCTTTTCTTACTCATATATATATATTATATATATATATATATATTATATAATTATATATATTCGAGGATAAAGACTTAAGCGTGAACATGACGTCATCGCCGTTTGGTAACTGACAGTAACAAACAAAGTGCTTGGTTTGAAATCACATAGGCAGGAAACTGACAGTTATAATAGAGGTGCTATATCTAAGTAAATAGTGCTCAACATCGTGGATACATTATTTATATCTAAGTTAGGGTAGCATAGGCATGAAGTCAACGGCGCTAGATTATTGATAATCTCTCGCGTATGCAATTATCCATCTCCGCATAGATGAGAAACTTTCTGTAGCCAAGCGACACTACTATATATATATCAAAAACCGTTCCTGATCTACGAAAATATAAACAAGCGTTCCTCTACTAAAGTTAAGTCCCATTCCAACGGGCATGTTTATAACACCTAAGATTAATCGTAAAATCGATTAATTCAAAGTAACCCTGAAGAATCAATCGATGAAACTCGAGTAGGTTATTCCTTTCCATTCTTAAAATAAATTTATGCTCTACATTGTATTGAGCACTTTGTATTTGTTTTTTCTCAACCTTAACCTCTGGATATTGTGCGCTTCCAACGATCGTTCTTATACCCACCGGTAAGTTAATACTTATACATATACAAATATATATATATATATATATATATATAATATATATTATATATATATATAAATGATCACTACATCACTACTCACACCATGACATCCACACCAAAAGAGGCATTATAATAGGTTTCTACTTAGAGCCCGCACATGCACACCCAAACATTTTGAATGATGAATTCACCCATATTATGAACACCTTCCGGGACCTCCAATATCCCATACCTTATACAACATGCCAAGGCCAAAACTCTCAAAATCCATACGGAATCACCCCAGCCCCAGCCAGTCGACTCCCACATAGATACATAATTCTACCTAACAACCAAACCAACAGCAACATCAGCAAAAATCTGAACAAACTAGGTAAAGACAGTCAGTCTAGCATCTAAAACTATACATAACATTCTAAACAAAAACTCCCGACAACAAGTAAAATCAGATGCGGCGTATATTATGATTCCATGTGCAGACTGCTAAAAGAAATACATTGGCGAAACCTCCAATGTATATATATATATATATAATATATAGGAAAAGGTGACTTGTCGGTGAATTTGCTCACGATGGTTAGTAAGTGTGGAATTCCAGGGGGTAAGTCAGTGATATAACAAATACAAAGTGCTCAATACTAAGTAGAGCAAACAATATATATATATATATATAATATATATATATATAAATATATATATATATATCGGACTTTAAGGAACTTTCACTGTTTAGTGTAAGGCAGTACTCGTCTGTCGTTTACGGTTGAATTCTCTGGTGATTGTTAACAAATATCTACTGGTGTTGTATTTATCATTTAAATGTTTGTCCTTACTGGAAGCTGATGAGACTGAGACGAAAGGGGTTTGACTGATGAAATTCACTCGGGTTTTATTTCTGGTTAGAAGTAGTTGCTAAATCTAACCACACTGATGAGACTTGAAACGTCAAAAGACGGTGTCTTTGGATGACTATATATATATGTGTGTTTGTGTGTGTGTATGTGTGTGTAGGTGTGTGTGTGTGCACATTTTCTAGTATTAATCCCCTTTTGTTTGAATTTTATCATTAAGGGATATGTGCTGTTAATATATTAATCAGGTTATTAGTTGATGTATAATCTATCATATGTTTTAATCCTCTGCACATTTGTTCACATCATTTCTGCATGGTGTTCCAAAATCTGCATCATGCATTGTCATGTGCAAGAGTCTGGCAGATAACTTCAAACGTCTTTTTGGGCTTCAAGATAAAATCTGAAACTTGGCCTCAAGATTTCACAAAGACCAAATTAGCAACTCTTTGTCTTTATCTCTTTTCAAATATATGTAAAATTATGAATACATTAGGATTTCCCAGCTTTAGTCTAACTTCCACCCTATTATCATTAGAACATCAAAAGGTTACAATAGCCTAGTTTCCCGAATTTTTTGAACGGCAATAAAAAGAGCGGCGTTTTCAAAAGAGATTCATTTGCGTTAGCGTTTAATTATTTCCTTGTTTTTTTTTTTTGTTTTGTTTTTTTTTTTTTGGGGGGGGGGGGGTTCATGTTGTTTAATTTTCAACTACCCGATTTTTTTTCACAATAATCTAAAAATATGTTATCTTAATATAACACTCATCCTCTTCTCTAAATGGATGGTGCTACTCTTAATTCGAGGTCAAAATTCTGACCTTTGCTTTTGGAGGTATTTTAAGAATATGCTAAATATCTTATTGATTATTGAAACTTTTGTAACATCAGAAAAAATGTCTACAAGGTAATCCAAACCGAATGAAAATGCAACGGTTGTCTTAATCGTTATTAACATTGTTTAGTGTCAATAGTTCAACAATTATTTTGTTTAACTTTGATGCTGTTTAACGATTAGAGTATTAGACAAAATATACTGGATTAGAAGAAACAAGAGTTTTAATAAAAAGAATTAGAGGATAAAATCTTAGTTTACACTTAAATATAATAAATTGTGTCAAAAAGCACTAAATTGACGTCAACACAGGAATATGAACAAAAAAAGAACATCACCATCTTTTCTTTTTCATTTGAAAAATTAACTAAATCACCTTTAAAATATCTACATCAAAATATATAAAGGATTTTAACGAACGTTCGCGATTTAGTGTAAGGCAATACTCGTCTGGTTTTTACGGATTTGAGTTATCTGGTGATCGTAACATATATCTATTGATGTATCAATTAAATATTCGCCTCTTATAGCCAGCTAATGCCGGCCGAGGGGAAAGGAGTTTGACTGATGAAAAGTCAATCGGGTTTTACTTCTGGCTTGAAATAAGTAGTTGCAAAGTCTAACCACACTGATGAGACTTGAAACGTCGAAACACGGTGTCTGTAGATGATTATATATATATATATATATATATATGTGTGTGTGTGTGTGTGTGTGTGTGTGTATTATCATAAAGGTACACGGTAATAACCTATTCGAGTTTCACGATAAGGATCTTCAGGGTTACATCCACTGGATTAGTCAAGATATTGATTAATTGCAGTCGATTTCACGTGTGTTTTCTTTCCTTTGTTTTCGCGATAAACGGTTAATTATAATTATAATTTTCAAAAATTGAAAAGAGCGGAAGTTACATTTTTTGTAAGAATCAAAATATAACATTGTTAGAAATCTGCTTTGTGCTATTGTTTTTACGACATGATGAGGATGGTCTATATTATTATTATAGAGTCTGTAGTGTTAAACGTGGTTTTAATAATGTATGTCTAAAATTAATTTTTTTGATTAAAGCCAATATAATGTATATATATATGTATACACACATGGAGGTGTTTCTTTTTTAACCATTTCAATGGTCTATTATATATATAATATATATATATATATATATTATATATATATTAATACGAGTTGTGTCAAAAGCACTTAATTGACGTCAACACACGAATATAAAAAAAAAAACATAATCTTTTCTTTTTTATTGAAAAATTAACTCCATCCACTTTTAAATCGGCCCTCGCCAACTCAGCGTTATGAGTAGCACAGGGATCCGTGCGGTAAAGTAAGGAGCTGATGGTAGGTGTGGCGCTCCACCTCAGACGCTAAAATAATCTTCTTGGTCTAGCGCATGAGAAAAGGGGATAGACTCCCTCGCTGTCTGGATGATACCGACAATAGGCCGCCCCGACGACTTTACTTTACTTACATCAAAATTAGAACAGAAAAAACAAAATTGAAGAAACAAGACAGAAAATTCGAACATTGACTCCTTAATATACACTGTTGGATGCATGCCCTATATGACGTACCTCAATTTGAGTAGGCATTTAAAAAAATGAAAAAACTAAACGGGTTTGAAATACGAGTGTCAGGCGACACTTTATTAAGTTTTATATCTATTCAGATATTTTATGAAGGCACGTGGGGAAATAGACACGGCGTTACGAGTTCAAATCCTGTACGAAGCTGTTTGCATTTCCATATCGCTAGAACATATTTGAAAAGTATTAATCCAACTATTCGCCTTACAATGGATAAATAGTAGGGTAGATTCGATGCTTTAATCTCCGTTAGGCAACCAGTGTAGGAAAAGGAAAACTCTGAATTTCAAATCTATAAAAATATTTGCATAAGAAATTGACCTTGCATCAAATTGTGCTCTGGCGGAGGTGTGTTTATTGTCGGTAGTGATGTCAATATCACTCCCTATAATAAACATCCATTCAGTTTAACATCCCGTGTTTGTCTATTTTTTCCACACACATACACACACACACACACAAACACACACAAACATATATATATATATATATATATATATATATATATATATATATATATATATATTCGTAGGTGGGATACCAGGTAATTTGGTATTGGCATGATTCTAAGCTGGTCCTTTCTTCCAACGGTAAAATGTTAGAGAGCCCAGGTCCGGTTTGAGAGTTCGGTGTTTATTTTTTTATATATAGAACAATATAAATAGTAAAGATAAAAAGGTTAAAATCGGCTATTTTGTATATAAGTGTCTGAATATGCCTATGGGCTTTATCAGACCGCTATCTTTATTGAAAATGGTATACAGATAAATTCTGATATTTCTTTTATACATTTGTTCTTGATCACTGTGGTGGTATCGGGTTTCAGTTCATCTTATCTTTTTAAGAGGTGGTTAGGTTTCTGATCTGGTGGAAGATATATATATATATATATATATATATATATATATATATATATATATATAAGCCTCCCAGGCTTATAAGACGAATGGCCTTATAAAACACATCTCAATTTGATCAAGCATCAAAAAAATAATAAACGGGTTTAAACTACAAATGTCAAGTGAATTGCTTTTTCACTGACATGCGTAGTTTTTTCAACTATTAGGTAATTTTAATATATATATATATATATATATATATATATATATATATATATATATATGAGATCCATATTAAATCCAAATATTTTGCATTCAAAAACATTATATTTTTTGTTTTAGTAGGGAAGGTCGATTTTGGAACTGGCGTAGGGCACTCATAGTGATAGTTGGGGTTTGACATGATAAATAACGACACAAATTTTTTTCCCAAATCATTACCAATTTTTGAGGAAACGAGTTTAAAGACTGAAAATTAATGAATGTGGCTTCCATGATAAAGGGAAGATTTACGGCCGTCAAAAGATTATATACTGTGGAGGAAAAAAATGTTTAAATATCATTTAATAAACATATTTTCAATTGAAACTTTTCTTTGATATCAATAATTCATATAAAAAAAATAAGCATTATAAATAATAAAAAATATTTACGTGTAGAGACGAAATGGAGATTAAACTGTTTTAATTTAGATTTGTTTTGGTTTGAGATTAAACAGTGAAAAAAAATCGCTTCCCTTTTTTTTCTAACATACAGGATTTGTTTATTTTTCAATGGAAAAAATAGAATACTTTTAATTATAAATAAAACACCATAAAACTTAAATTTTTGTTCGTTTTAGTCATAAAACAAAATAAATATCGTTTGTTTATGATTAGTGTCCTCAAACTTTTTTTAAAATGAATATCATTAAAATTTACACATATGCTGTGATTCGGATGCTGTTTGTTTTAAATTGTAAAAATAATTAATATTTTTATATTTTCATGCAAGATACTTGATTATTTGAAAATGAAAGGAAAAGAAAAGGTTGTTAATCTACATCATTTTGTATTTTTAGTGACTTTAATTCAATCAAAACAAAACAAAAACGCGAGTTTTGTCTTTCTGCAGTGAATTTGTATTTTGGTAAATAATACCGTTTCCTTCTTTCTATTTATTTTGTTTCAAATTAAATTTTCTCTTTGAAATTATTAAAATACGGTTATGTTCCATTATTATTTTATACTCGAAAACCTTAAGCTATCTATGTGTGTGTGTGTTATAGGTGTACCCACATTTTCGTCTGCTTTTAACTTTAAAAACGAATTAAAATTAATTAAATCGATTATTTTAAAGTCAAATGTGTGTCTAAATTGAAAATTAGTAAGATAAATAGCATCAGTAAAAAAAACAAAAAAACAAAAAAACAAAGAAAATTAAAATAATATTACGCATGTAATTTATTTCTAATACATTTAAAACATTTTTCGGTCAATTTGCTGTTGTAAAATCCGTGTATACAAAATAAATTTAACACTCTCGATTGAAAACAAATTACCAAATAACTAATGTATTATAAAATACATTAATTGATAAATCAACATTGAAAATTTCATTAAAATCGGCTAATTCTCTGATTTTTGGTAAATTTCTTTGAATCGGGGTGGGGGATTGTAAAAACGCGGTTTTTTTTTTTCACAAATTGGATATACCTATAGTATTTTTACACAACCTCTCATGATAAAAAAAAGAAAGATTTTCTTATAATATTTGGATTATTTTGAAATCAATTTCATTTTTAAATTTAGCATAAATTAGTGGCTATCGGGGGGGGGGTCCTGTCTTTTCAAGCCAAAATTTTAGCCCCAACTTAACCCTAACTCAAACCAAAGCTAACTTCTTACCATAATTGTCGGGCATTTTTATATGAAATTGAAAGATAGCCTAAAACAGTTTGATTTATAATTTTTCATTTATTTCTATTTTTATTTTCAGATAAAAATGTCTGTAAAAAGACATTCAGTTTTAACCCGCAGTAACAGTTCCAAAAAAAAAACATTCTGGAGCACCTTGTCCTTTGGATAAGGCCGAACTCCCAACTTTACGACCAGTTATCCAGTTTAGTTATTTCCTTAAAAATACCTATATCCATTTGAAAAATTTTGAGATTTTCAAATTGATTGCAAAGGAAATAATCAGTATTTGGCAAGCAGTGAACCCACAATTGCCTTTGTTAAAGGAACATTATATGGGGCAGAAGGTGGATATATTTTGTTTCAAGAAGGCCAAACAGATTAACAGAAAATCTCTTACTACACGCAAAGTGAAAAGAATGGAGGAACAGCTGGATAGATTATTTGATATTTCTTCATGTTGCTGTAATTTGCCTGTCTTAAGATGTGATGACTTTGCTGTGAAGTGCAACAAAGAAAATTGCCAAACAAGGCACATAGTTTGCACTTGTCCTCCTAACAAGAAGGTAATCTTAATTCTATGGTTGATTTTTGTTTTCATTGTTTAATTTGAACAAGTTCATGTCTTGATTTTTAAGGTTTAAATTTACCTCTGATAATATTCCTTTTTCTGCTAAATGATATTATGACATTTTCCTTAATATTTGAAATGTACGCTAGACTTGTTATTAAACACATGCAAATTTTGAAATTTCAGGTTCCCAATGAAAAGATCAGAGAGAGAGAGAGAGAGAGAGAGAGAGAGAGAGAGAGAGAGAGAGAGAGAGGTCAAAAAGACAATTTCCAGCTGGGACCTTTTGACAAAGATGCTGTCAAAAATACAAAAACAAAATTTCAGCGAATGCAGAGAGGTGATTCATACAGCAACAAGATTCTTCGTATGTTGCATCCAAGACGTCTGATATTTTTCCACATACGTACTCCAGTGGTGGAACAGTGGATGACAGTTTTGAGCCAGGGAGAAAGTTGAAGGGTCATTACAGTTTTTTAAAAGTCCCAAGATATTCTATGAAACTTATTAGTGGTGATGTATCATCAAATCTTGGGGCTTGTCTTGCTAATACCTTTCTGTTAGATCTACAGGATATGAGATATCTTAATCCAAGTATTCCTTTAAAAGACATTATTTTAGACAAACCTAAAATAGATAGAGAAAGGGTAAGAGTAAAGGTAGCTAGCTATCAGAAGCATGTTCAAGATTATGACAATCTCATCTGCATTGGAGTTGATTGCAGTGTGGATGAAGACACTTTGCTATACAATAAGAAATTGGTGTGAAAAAGATTAAAAAGAGCAAGGGACCAGAGCTACTTAACATTTACAAGAGAGATGGGCACTTCAAGTAAATATCTCACCCACCGAGTCATACCCAACATTGATGCAACTGGTATTCATCTAACTGAGGATGTTGCTGCTGTTCTAGAATACAACAGTGTAAATACTGTTAAGGCAGTTCTGGTAGACAATACCAGTACAAACATTGGTTGTAAAACAGGGATGGTGACAGCTCTGGAGAAAAAATTAAAAAGGAAGGTGCACACAATTGGCTGTTCGCTTCATCAAAATGAACTTCCATTTAGTGCTGTATTTAAAACTATTGATGGAACTACAAGAAGTCCAACAACTTTCATTGGTCCTCTGGGGACACTTTATGAAAATATTTACTATCATTTGCCCCAGGTAAAATTTGAACCTATCAGTGGCCCTCTGGATAAATTTCATCTACCTGCAAAGGCAATAGATGACGTAAGTAGTGAGCAACGACTACTTCTGGAATATGCTGTAGGCATTTCCCGAGGTAAAATGAACCCTAGATTTGCTTCCTGGAAGATTGGAGCTCTGAATCAAGCAAGATGGCTAACTTTAGCTATCAGGTTAATGTGCCTATGGACCAGAGGTGCATATCCACCAAAACGCTCTGATAAATTACGCAACATTGTCCAATTTGTCATACAATATATGCAGTTAGTTGGTTTGAAATAAAAAGGGACAATAATTTCTATAACCAACAAGTGTATATCTTTAATATGGTCCAGAGAGTAAAGCAACAGTCAACTGAAATCCAGAATGTTGCATTGAAAAATTTACAACACAATGCTTTTGCTTTGCTTACGGAAAACATTTTGTTGTCAATGTTGAAGTCCAATGAATTGGAGGTGAGGGAAGAGGCCATAAAAAGATTTTGTTCATTCGGTAAATTAACATTTAGTCATACCTAATTAGTTATGTCAATTTGCAATAATAATTATAAGTTTTATTCAAATTAAATTGCAAAATCAAGTTTGGATAAATTTCTTTTTTTTTCCAGAAGTAGCCAAAGAAAAGATTGAAACAAAATACTTCAATCAATTTTGAAGCTACACATTGGTCAACTGTGATTGACCTCTCACAAAGTGGCATTTGTGAAGCTGCAGTTGCAGAAGATTTTTCAACAAATGAACTTCTAGAATCTCTACTGAATGGAACAGAACTGAAATTTCCAAAATTATCTTCCCACTCACAAGGTGTGGAAAGAGCTTTTAAATTAACAATGGAAGCTTTACTGATTGTGTATGGACAGGAAGCAAGGCACAAGCACATTATAACCAAATCATTGTGCCACCAGATCAGACCTGCATTTTCCTTCTAGCATCCATATGATAAAAAGGGGTGGGCCTGCCATAAGGGCAATAGGTTTGGGAAAATCATATAGGTGCTAGGGCTTGACGTGACCAGCCGATTGATCAGAGGGAGCATCTCCGACCGCCCGTCTAGCCCAAGATAGGGCCAAAGTGGAGTATTGCATGTCATGAACTGCTCATCCACCTGGGCTCTATCCTTAAGCATCACGGATCGCCACCTACGGCCAACAGGTGGCCCCATTGGGGGAGTCTTACCCCTCTGCAGAGGTGCATTCGGTGCATTCTAACGCCCCAGCCGACAGGGCGGTCAATGACTTAGGTTTCTTTTTGTATTGAAGGCATATAAGTGATGTGATGAATTTCTGAATATCGAACAGATTTTAGGGTTTCATTTTTTTCATTTTACCTTAATTATTAGGTTTGCTTAAGTGTATCACTGATAAAGTTGATCAGTTAATTTGAGTTTGGGGAATAATTTGGAAAAGATCGGTACTTCTATCTTAAAACCCTTGACTCACAAACACTTTTTTTCTTATGAAAATATTTTATTTCATGTGGATGACATAAATTGCTCAGCTTGCCTGAAAATTGATGGGTTTCTTTAATTTAATACTAATACTCTTGGGGAAAGGTATGAATCCAACTATTCTCTTACTAAATAGTAGGGCAGACTGGTATGGCAACCAGTCTAGGATAAGGAAAACTGAATTAAAACCAAAGGGGCTCTCATCTCGTTAGTCAAAACTACTATGAGCTCCCCCTCCTCCATAATAAAAGAGAAGGCTTGACAATTAACATAATTCATAATTCATTGATTTCCTTGAAAAAGGTGCAACTGGAAACAGTTCTTCCTATTGCCAAAATAGGGAGGTAGACATCGTAGAAAAAGTATTTCCCCTAATATATCTTAGGACAAAACTATTTCATACATATTTTCATCAGAATGTATGTAATTATGGAAATTTTCATGAAAATTGGACCATTAATTGATTGTTCATAGAATGTTTTTAAAAGCCTCCCGTCATAACCTGTTTTTGGCTAGGTTAAATTTCAATTGATTTAAAGGTGCAAAAATGTAAACATTGTTTTTCGTCCATAATTTCCATTATTTCCGACAGCTAAAAATTTTTAAAAAAAATCATCATAAGCTTTTTTAATGATTCTTCTTTCAAATGGACCAAAAATCTTCAAGATAATATTAAGATTTATGCAAGTTTCATTGTGTTAAATATGGGGGGGGGGTAAATTTCTCAGGAAAAATTGGTGAAACTTAACGATCTTACTCTTCTTTATAATGTAGGAAGATTGTTTTGAATAATAATTGGAGTCATGAGATTGAATAAAAATAATATTAATAATACCAAGAGTATTAGTCTAAGACCTTTTGAAATTTTGCGATCAGCCAAGATTGTAAATTGATGTTTTTTTCTAACAATACGCAATTTCAGTACAAGAAAAACGGTAACTCACCACGAACAATTAGCGTCACTTTTTGGAATCAGTACCCTCAAATTATTAAAAAAAATTTGCTTCTTGGCACCAAAAATCGTTTTGACCAGTGTAAGTGGAACTTTCCAGAGAATTGAAGAAAAAAAAAAAAAAAAATATATATATATATATATATATATATATATATATATATATATATGTGTGTGTGTGTGTGTGTGTGTGTGTGTGTGTGTGTGTGTGTATGTGTATGATAGCGTAAACATGGTCAAGGGATGCTTGGTAACTGTCAGTTTCTCATCAAGTTGTTCTTTAGAAAAAAAGATCTTCTGAAGAAGAAGACAAACTGAAACTGTCTACGTTATCCTAACTTAGATATAGATGCTCTATCACTATAATCTGGAGGCACCCGTTTTGTTATGGTTATCGTCGTAGAAAATAGACACGGCGACACGAATTCAATTCCTGGACGAGACTGGTTGCATTTCACATACCGGGAAAAGTAAGCATCCAACTATTTTCCTTCCAACTGTGTCGCAGTCAATTTCTATGCGTGTGTTTTTTTTGCTCAAAGATATTGCAAATATTTTTTGATTATTCAGTTTTAATGCTGTAGATATTTCATTTTTATAAAACAAAGTTAATAGTATCTATCGTGATTATACAATGTTCCACTAAAAAGTAACATAATCGTGATATGTTTAATATATATATATATATATTTATATATACGTATATATATTGAAGAATTTTAAAAAGTCAGAAATATAAAATCATTAAATTAATAGAATATCTTAAAACGTACAAGGTATGTCAAAAAGTACAAAAAATCTCGACACTTTTTAACACACCTTGTATGTTTTAAAATATTCTATTAATTTAATGATTTTATATTTATGACTTGTATTCTGAAAAAAAATAATGCTCCATTCATTCTTCATTTCTATTTCGGTAAATAAAGCTTTAAACTTGGCACTTTTTAACACACCTTGTATTCTGAAAAAAATTAAGGTTATTGTGTCAAAAATAAATAAAAAAATCGATACTTTTTAACACACCTTTTATATGCCATTTGTATGTAATATTAAGATTTTAGGAGTTACCCAGACTTGCAATAAATTAGTCGAAAACCTCTATAAAAACAAAAAAAAAAGCCAGTGGTCACCAACGGCTAATTTGAAACGCACTACTCGGGGTGGGAAAAATGGAGGTCGAATTTTTGGAACGAGCGTTTCTATAGCCATTTTTGCTGTTGCTTACGAAGTCGGTGATTTTTTTTTTTTTAGGTTGGATCCGTGACGATTTTCAAAATGGCGGCAAAAACACTATTTTTTTCAAAGGAAATTAACAATTTTAGGAGTTACTTCGGCGCAATATGTCTAATTATGTTTTCTGGATAACAGAATATGAAAATATATTCATTTTAATGATTTAACCAACTCATTTATTTTTATTAGGTATTCTAAGTGAAAATTATTCAATTATGTCCATGTTTTTGTTTTATTTGGTACTGGAGGATCGTAAATTTGAAATAGTCATTTTAATATGTCATTTATATCTGTCCATGTATGAGGAAGCCAGATATGACATAGCCAGCGTCATACAATGAATGTGATTCAGATCCCTAAAGTAATAACCAAGTCTAAAATGGCAGAAAGAAAATCAAGAGGTGAAAGTATAAAATAACATTTTGGCTCTACATACATGGAGATTAAGGAATTTAAACATACATGAAAATTATCTCCTGGGTTTGTGGTGTATGCTATAGTTGTGTAAATGATAGAAGGGACACTCTTTGAGCAGGAATCAAGCCAGTAATGTTGCAAATGAATTATGGCCTGACTGGATAGGCAAAAATGTGTACCCAGTAAATAAAAAAGCAGTTGCTACTAGAGTGAAAAATGATTATGAATGGTTCAATGTTTTACAGAAAGCTTAAAGGTTTAAAAGCTTTAAACAGCAGTGCTAAATCCAAACCCTAGGTTTGGTATGCAAAAGCATTGGAATTCAATGCTGCTCTTACTTAATATGCCTATGATATTTATTATAAGAAGAAGCCTTTAGTGTCAAAATGACACCTGACGATTGAGCATTTATGAAGAGAACTGTCTCAGAGCTTACAAGGCAGTTTGCTCCAACACAATTCCTAAAGATTGGATAAGGATGAAGAAAAGAAAGGCGAGTCGAGAATGTTCTGCAAAGAAGAAGTGTCTTGTAACGGAGGAAAAGAAAAAAAGAACTAAATCAATTGATGATGAGTGGTATCTCTTTTGATGAAAACTGTGAAATTAGATAGAATTTCCAGGACAGTGAGCAATCTATATAAAAAAGAACTATATGGATAGAAAACATTGTTCTCCAAAAGGTTGGCGAAAATGACACCGCCATCATATTTGTATATATATATATATATATATATAATATATATATATATATATATATAAGGGGGTGCGTGTATATGCCACGTCACGGGAACATTATCCGTTGTTTCTCATATCAACTCGTTTGAAACCATTTTATAAAATTTCTAAACAAATATTTCTACAAAGACATCTTCTGCTGACGGTGATCTAAAAGAGAAACTAGTTGAACAATCAAAGAATATATATATACATACACACACACACACACACATATATATATATATATATATATATATATATATATATATATATATATATAGATAGATAGATAGATATAGATATATCAAGAGAATATGGAAGTGAATCCGACAGTATATAATAAAGTGAAAAATTGAAAAAACACAAGTTCATAATCATCACTCGTTTTATGAACATGTGTTTTTTTAAATTTTTCACTATATTATACATATATATATGTATATATATATATATATATGTGTTTGTGTGTGTGTGAGTCTGTGTGTGTGTGTGTGTCTGTGTCTGTGTCTGTGTGTTTGTGTGTGTGTGTGTGTGTATGTATTTATGTATGCATATTTGTGTACATATTTATGAACCCCATAAGCTGCAATGATTATATTGGCATAATAAAAGCGTTTCCATTCCAAAAAAGGGATAATTTATTAATTAATTCAGCAATTGCTTAATTAAACAAATCCCCCTTCTGTCTGTCTGTCTGTCTATCTGTCTGTCCGTCCGTCCGTCCGTCCATCTCCTCCCTCTACCCTTCTCTCAATCTCTACGTTTTTGTTTCATTCTATGGTTAATCCTGTCAGGTTTATCCCCCTTTAAATGTTTATTTCGCGTGTGCAGTTTTTCTCCTCCCCTTTATCCGCTCTTCCAAGCCCCCGTCCACTCATTTATCCTCTGAACACATCTATCTGCATAGATGTAAGTGTTATAAATTAACTGCCGATTTTTGTGTCTCTTTTTCTAATTGTTTTTGTCATTTCTTTTTATCATCGTCCGTCTGACAAACAACTTATGCAAACGCTTTACAATCTATGCATGTTGCACAACGTTTGAAAATGCATTTCAATAACGCAATTTCTTTTGATTCTGTTTATCATGCCCCCGAAAATGTCAAACCCGTATTTATGGCTTTTTTACTCCACGTGAACACATTTATATTTATAATAATTCCAAGATGTAACGATGCAATTAGAAAGCTTCAGGAAATATGGGAAGTCATTTTTGCAAAAGACACACGCACACACGCATGCACACAAATACAGACACACACACGCAGATAATCTCTCTGTCTCTGTCTCTGTCTCTCTCTTTATATATTATATATATATATATATATATATATATATATGTGTGTTGTGTGTGTGTGTGTGTGTGTGTGTGTCAAAAATATAAACATGTCAAAAATGTATCGAGATTGAAGCTGTATTTACCAAGATAGATGAGTAATAAAAGTAACGTTAATTTTTCAGAATACAAAGTGTGTCAGAAAATACAAAACATCTCTAGATTTTTTGACACATCTTGTATATATGTGTGTGTGTTTTCGTGTGTACGTATATTTCTGTCTGTGAATGCTATATAGATATGTATGTATAGAGAGAAAAACCAAAGATAGATTGATATATATATATATAATTTTTTAAAATGTTGTATTTTATATATAATATATATATATATTATATATATATATATATGGTGTTGTGTGTGTGTGTGTGTGTGGTGTTATTGTGGTGCGCCTGTGTGTCTGTGTGTGTCTGTGTATGTGTGCGTGTATGTGTTTGCATGGTCTTCACATTACCAAAATAAGATAAGGCGAGTATAATTCATTAGGAAAAACAAAAAAATACATCTCTCTTCTCTCTCTCTCTCTCTCTCTCTCTCTCTCTCTCTCTCTCTCTCTCTCTCTCTACGTATATATATATAATATATATATATATATATTATATATATATATTACTATAATTAGCTTACGTATTATGTGCATAATTTTGGAAGTGTAAATTATTTATAACGAAAATAGATATTATTGATACGACATACCGCAAAATATAACCGGAGGGTGTACTGCCTAAATTAGAGATAATGATATATATAGAAATCGGAAAATTACCATTGAATTATCGTTTTAATGTTCGAAATATTTTATTAATGTCTTTTTAAGAAAATTCGCAAAATATTACTAAGATGTTATATAATCCTTTCAGCTAAATCATAGTTATAATTAAAACATTTTAATGATTTATTTAATTTGATTTTTATTTACAGTTAATCAGATTAAAATTTTCCAACCAACCAATCAAAAAACTAGCTTTATTTGGTGGTTTAATCAACTCCTTATCCCGAAATTTGATACTTCTAAATGATTGATTGTAATCCTAATTATATTGCATAGTTTAATTGCATTTTCTTAAATTGCACTTTTCAATGTATCTTTACTCATTTGTTTGCACACTGGTGTATGCACCACTGGATGCGGTTTTGTGTAATAGCCAAAACATCAAATTTGATGAGCATTAACCACGTTGTAGAAGATGTAGTCAGCGCATCCTAAGTCCACTGAAAAACGTGTTGGAATTAGTTGAATGTCAAAAGATTATTTTAAAGAACACTAACAACCCGTCCTTTGGCGAGGATCCGGGTGCTTCGGCCACTGGACCAGTGTGTTAAATTAACAGCGTCGATCCTAGGGCCATCCACACAGCAATACCTGCCCCCTCGATTTAAAGGGACAGGGCTGGGGTTATTGCCCAGCGCCTGAGGCGCCCCCTTGAGGGGAATGCCGATGGGATCGACGCAATTTTTTCCACATGAGCTCCGGCTCTATGTGGGCCCACATAAAAATATCCTTGTGTCACTCCCTCATAAGTGGGATGAGAGGCAAATATCCAAACAATTCCTTCATTGTTCCTTTCTGTCTTCGTAAATACAGCTCCAACCTGGATAGGCTCCCTCCTATCAATTAGCTGGTCACGCCAAGCCCTAGCACCTAAATTATTTTCCCAACCCTATTGCCCTTATGGCAAGCCGCAACGCTTTTTATCATATGGGTGCTAGAAGGCGGTGGCTGAGTGTCTTCATATCTTGGGAAGGACGTTAAACTCTATCTGATGGTGAAGTTCCAGTTATGGAGGTCAGGGAAATGAGGAGCACCCTTTTATTATCATTGCTCCTAGGTCCACTCTGTAGGTTAAATAGAAAAATATGAGTTTAAAAGATGTGTTAAAAATTGAGTTTAAAAAAAGTTATTATTCGAGAAACTAAAATTTCACATAAAATATGGCATATGCACAAACCAGAATCTGTCTTTGAAAATTAAACACCTTAGATTATGTGGGTTTAGGAAATACAAAGGGATACCACAATCCAGACAGGAAGTCCAATTTTAATCCCCAAGAATCTAAAAAAAACATATCTAGTGAAATTTGCAGTTAAAGCTTTATAAATCCTTTTTGAAAAGATAATTTTTAAAAGGAACGTTGGCAAAACGGTTATAGGCCTTTATTTATATACACTTTCTCATTTTCCGTTATTTAGAAATAAATTCCATCAGTGTTTACACAAAAATTCTTAAATATTGATAGCCTAATGAAGAAAAATGTAAATGAATAAATAAAAACGAAAAGCTTTGCCATCAAGAATAATTTCATATCTTTTTGTATACTTTGGTATTTTCTATACACACACACACATACACACACACACACACACACACATATATATATATATGTATATATATAATATATATATATATATATATATGTGTGTGTGTGTGTGTGTGTGTGTGTGTGTTGTGTGATGTGTATGTGTGTGTGTGTGTGCGTGCATGTGTGTGTGTGTGTGTGCGTGCATGTATGTGTGTTGATGAGTGTGTTTGCATGTACGTGTGTATGTGGAACCAGCACCTCATATTAGACGAGCTATACGGCCATTTTAAACAGCTTTGGCGAAAAACTTAGAATAACCAAGCGTTTTTGACTTAATGTCCACACCATCCCAACTTTGATATACATGATCTATATATGATATTGAACATTATTTCATTATAGATATAGCACACTCTATTATCAATATATATATAATATATATATATATATATGTGTGTGTGTGTGGTGTGTGTGTGTTTTGTGTTGTGTGTGTGTGTGTGTGTTATGGAGGCAGATATATTGACATAAAACAATTTCTTATTTCTATAATAGATCATTATTATTATTATTATTATTATTATTATTATTATTATTATTATTATCATTTCAAGTAATAGTAGTCAGGTGGTAGTAGTGTAGCAGTAGCAGCAATATGATTACTTGCTGATTTTCAACATGATTATATTGGTGCTACTAAACGTAATGACAATAATTTTGATAAAATCAGTGATGTCATTGACAGTAACAGTAAAATTAACAACAAAAATATGTTAACGCCCCCGAACACACACAAACGAACCTTACATGAGTGTGTTGCAGTTCAGACTATTTTTGTAGAGTTGGCATTTAAGGCAAAACTGAATTCCCCTTGCAGATATATATTTTCCTCTTGTCTCAATATTAAAAATATATCCGACATTTGTTTATTTCGATTCGTATGTTATGTTTTTATACACTTTTTTTTCTTTGCTTTGTCTACCAGGGTTATTCTCCAGATGTTAGCAGTTTAGGTCCAGCTATCTTATCGGAAGAGCTGTTCACATTAGCCGGCTGCCGGAGAGAAAAATCCCCATGCCCAACAAACCCAGGCTAGGTGGCACTTGTGTATTTTAGACACAATCAATAAGACTTATCTATGAATAAAAAAAGGAAAAATAAAAAAAGAAAAGCTATTGAAATATAGAAAATTTATCGTTGGCATAATATTTCTTCTAGTAGAAAAACTAAAACAAAAAAACAAAAACAAGTGATATCCAACTTATTCTGAGTGGTGTGCATTGGTGGAACTCACCCCCCCTCTCTCTCTCCCTCACTCACTCACTCTCTCACACACACTCACTCTCTCTCTATTTTTGTCTCGTTTTTTTTTTTCTTACTAATATAATGCATATAAATGAGTATACATTGAGAACTTTAACATGATATACTAATACTCGTTCAACATCGGATATATAAACGGTGATAGATAGTTAAATATGTTTAAATTATAATAGTGATTGTCTTACTCTATATTCTGCTTGCTTCGTCTATTCGCGTGGACGCCATGTTCTCTGGTTGGTCTGGTCGGTCTTGTTGGGAAAACTGAATTCAAAAATTACTCAATTTCAGATCACACAGTAACGGTTGGTTCTTTTTCGTTGATTTTTCTTCGTGCTGGGCTGGACATGTTTGTTAAAAAAAAAAAATGATATCCAAGTAACTGTGAGTGGTCTGCATTTGTGAAACTCTATCTATCTATCTATCATCCATCTCTCTCTCTCTCTCTCTCTCTCTATATATATATATATATATATATATATATATATATATATGTGTGTGTGTGGTGTGTGTGTGTGTGTGTGTGAAATAAAAGGAAATTAATCCGACAGTGTGAATTTGATATATTGAAAAAACAAATGATGTTTACAAATGCATGGGATCATCAGGATATATGTATATATATATATGGAAATACGGTGGGGAAATTAATCCGACAATACGAGAAGAAAATATTTTCAAAAATATAACAAACACAGGATGTTACGATCAGGGGAAATAATTTTATGTGTCAATACTTAAATATTTCGGTATTAAACCATCTTCAGGACACTGTTAATGAATGTTTTTGTGAGGGACAAAATGAAAAATGTTAAGTGTATAGTCAATGTGTGAATATGATATTATTAACCGTTAATTTTTATATGTGCGTTTGTTTACGAAAGCTGATGACGTGATCATTGCATGTGCAAAAATGGAACGTGAAGATCATAGGATGGCTCCCGATTACGACAAGAAAGTTCCCGAGTTCGAAAAGAAGTTTCCCGAGTCCGACAAGAAATACCTGAAGAAGGCCGGAGGGCATATCGACCGAAACGTTATACAAATAACAATGAAGATGGGGACAATAGTCCAAATAATGCAGATAATACTAATCATCAAACCTCATCTAAAACATTCAGACAAATAGTATATTGAATTATATTAACGCACATTAATTGGAACAGCCCAATCATTTTAAAAACATTAAAAATTAATATTAATTAATTAAGAATATTAATTTTCTTCAAAAGAAATATAAAAAAAATTCGTTGAAGTGGCTTATTGTCAGTATCAACCGGACAACTAAGGAGTCTACCCCCTTTCCGATAGCGCTAGACCAGTGAGATTGTTTTTGCGTCTGAGGTCTAGCGCCTCACCTACAATCAGCACCCGACTTTACCGCACATGTCCAAGCTGGCAAGAACCTGTTTCGAACCCAGAACCTTGTGGTTCATAGTTGAATGTTCTACCGACTGAGCGAGATTATAGAATCTAAATGGATGTTATCAGTTAATATTTGATAGTTAAGTCTATTCCAATAAACTTTTGTAATTAGAAAATGCATGTCTTAGTATAATTAATCATGCCCATCTATATACTAAGGCTCTGTCATTTTTTACCCAACTTCAAACAAAATTTCTGAAATTGTTAGATTTATCTCTGAAAATTTTAAAACTATATTTGTCAGTGGCTATTTAATTTGCTACACCCCGAATTTTAAACTGCTTATAATACTAATCAAAAGTTAAGTATATATTTACAGCCCCTCTGCTCGAACAGGATGACACATTGTCAGCTTTTTAAGCAGATTTTAACAGGTATGAATTTATAGTTTTCCTTCCGTATTTACCTACTATTTACCAATAGCTGGAGGATAACAGGTAGATGTTTACCTGTCCCAACGGTATTGACGTAAGTATGGAGCATTCATGTATATATTATATATTTATATATGTATGTATGCATATACACTTACCAAGTGCGATGACCAATATATATATACACACACAATATATATATATATATATATATATTATATATATATATATATATATATACATATGTGTGTGTGTGTGTGTGGAGAGAGAGAGAGAGAGAGAGAGAGAGAGAGAGAGAGAGAGAGTGACGCCTTGATGATGGATATATTACGTTTACGTAATATAATGACGTGGCGGTCCATGGTGTAATTAATTCGTTGCCCCGAATTCAAATATTGGACTAGGCTGTTTAAATTTCACACTAATATCCTTGGGAAAGGTGTGAAGCCAACAAACAGTCCCTCCAGCTATGGGCAAATAGTATGGCAGACTTGGCTCTTTAACCTTGGCTAGGTAACCAGTCTAAGCGAAGGAAAACTTTGTATTCAAACCTGTTAAACTCCGCTTAAGTAATTGACCTTGTGTCACATTCTGCTCGTGCAGGCGGACCATATATATATATATATATATATATATATATACTAGCAAATATATGCACCCTCCGGGTGCAAGTATTTAAGTTTTAATATAATAAAATATCATGTTAAATTAGAAAGGCTAATGAAACTGAATATGAATTCAGATAAAAATATTTGGAACAGAGGGGGTATAATCGGAAAATAGAACAACTTTGAAACTAACTGTTCCACCATTTTCCCTTACTCCCGTCTTTCAGTGGTAAATTTCCCTAATTTAACTATCTTATTATAATGGAGATTGTTTGCTTTTCTGTCTGTAACCGAAACTATATCACTACTCAAGTAACAATTCCCTTTGTTATTTACGTCACATTCTCCATGATTTTATTTTTATTTAAACCTCAATTTCTAATAAAATTGTTTTACATTATTAATATTGTTAATCATATCTATAAATGAATAATATGCAATTGTATTTATATATACACTAAAATAGCAGTTTACAGTGTGAACAGGAAGGCTTATTTGCATATTGATATTAAAAATGTGATTTTAATAAATATGTGCTTAGTATTATTGATTTCTAACCGTTTGGTTTTATTTTAAGGAATATAAGCAAAAATCTCTTCAATAAATATTAAATGAAATCTATTAACATGAAAAAATAACTGTCATTTTATTCTTTACTTACTCTTTTAACTAAATACTTAAATTAGAAAAAATAACAAGGAAATGCGAGAGTGATGGAAGAGTACGTTTCAGTTGTTCTATTTATCTATTATCACCCCCTCTGTTTCAAATCTTTTTATCTGCATTCTTATTTAGTTTCATTAGCCTTTCTAATTTAATACGATATTTTATTACATTAAAACTTAAATACTTGCACCCGGAGGGTGCATATATTTGCTAGTTTAGTTAAAATAGGAAGAAAATAATAAAATTACAGTTATTTCTTTATGTTAATAGATTTCTGTTAAGATTTATCCCGAGATTTTTGCTCATATTTATTAAGATAAAACCAAACAATTAGAAATCAATAATACTAAGCATATATTTATTAAAATCAAATTTTTTAAGATCAATATGCAAATTAGCCTTCCATTCACACTGTAAACCGCTATTTCGTTGTATATAAATATAATTGCATGTTATTAGTATGCAGATATTGTTAACAGTCTTAATGATGTTAAACAATTTACTAATAATTGAGGTTTAAATAAAAATAAAATCATGGAGAATGTGATGTAAATAACAAAGGGAATTGTGAATTGAATAGTAATATAGTTTCGGTTACAGACATACAAACCCCCAATCTCCATTATAATAAGATATATATTACGTTTACACTTAATCTGGGGTAAAATGCAACATATGTAAATTTTTGCAACATTATTTTCCATCATTAGTACTCAAATCATTCGCCACTGATAGGATGTGACACATGGTCTCATACAGAGAGGCAGTGGCTAAGTGTCTTAGTGTTCTTGGTATGACGTTAAACTGCATCTAATGTGAAGTTCCAATTTAGAGCTTTGGGGAGTGTGGAGTATCCCTTCATTTCCATTGCTCCCTGGTCTACTCTGACCCAGAGGGATAGTACCTGTTAGGATCCCATCCGAAGGTTAAATAGCTAAAAAAAAGGTCGGTATGGGGCATCCAGCGTACATGTATGGGGCATCCAGCGAGGATCAAATTCCCTATTCAGTTGTAATAGATCTGCGAAACTGGATTGCGCTATGTGTTCTATAAGATTTGTAATACGAAGGAATGGAAAAATACTGATAACTGAAAATGAATTGGATTTTTTTACAATAAAACTAAAATAAGTCAACTATATATGAAATATTCAATTCATCTCAGTTTTAAGTTGAACTGCTCCAATATTCCTGTAAATCAGGAAAATTAAACTTTTTTCCGATATTCAAAATGCACTTATGTATTTCAAAAATGTTTGATTTGGTTCATTTCGAGCTAAAGCATAACCCCACACTTCAGCCCTGTAACAATCTAACGTACGTTACCCGACGGTTACTGTTGTTTATTTTCCGTAACTTTGTCCGTGGCGCTGCCCGACGTTTGCTGTTTTTCGTTTTTCGTTTTAACAAAAATATTACTGACATTCTAAATTGGCGCCAAAACAGCGATGGCAAAATGGCAACGCCGTGAACTCTCGTACCTATTTCTGGGGATAATGTGCCTCGTAATACATGTTTGATTATTTATTTTGGATATATATATATATATATATATATATATATATATATATATATTATATACAGATTAAGATAGGGTTTGGTTCTGTGAGCCTAGTTTGTTAACCATTACACCACGATTGGACATCTATTAGTTCTTTACAATATGTGCTTTACAAAATGGTCACCCATCTAAGTAATAACCCGGCTCGTCATTGCTTATCTTCAGTTATTTGGATTGATTTGGTTTTAACTATTTCTTTAACGGTATATCAATTCCTTATGGGTTATTTAAAGATACAATTTGATTTATTTGTAAATGTTTAACTGTAATCATAACTATATTTTTGGTTAGCCTAGGTTAGGTTTAATGGCATATCAAGCTTCAAGAGTTAATTAATGCCTAAGTCATCCTTGCAAAAGAAGCGTAGTGGTATTATTTATCCCATAGATAGAAGGATAAGTTTGGAGAAAAAGACAATAACTATTACGTATTGACTAAATCAGGATCCAGATGTAATTTTCTTGTCTAACATTGAGAAGAAAATGATTCGTAGTGGAGTTTGCCAATGAAAATCAATTTTGAAAAGTATGAAGGTAAAATGGTACAATATTGACATGACCGATGTGTGATCAACAGTCTTAATTATATCAAGAAATATAAAGAAACCTTTCTAATATTATAATTAAAAGTATCACAGTGAATTATATATTTATTGCCGTTGGTGAAAAATATATAATTGAAAGAGTTGTCTATCATTTGTCGATTATCTTTATTTAATTATATGGAAAAAAAAGCCGCAGAAATATACATAGATATGTACACACACATACACACACACACACACACAAAAAAAAAAAAAAGAAAAACACACGCACGTATGCACACACTCTCACACACACACTCACACACACACACACACACTCACACACACACACACACACACAGACATATATA
>CM042143.1:109943508-109951008 GCA_023376005.1 Doryteuthis pealeii | reverse complement strand
ATGGATGTATGCGTGAACTTATGAGTATTTGTGTGTAATTGTCTGTGTTTTTACATAAGCTTGGGAATGTGTTTGTTTGTGTTTGTATATGGTTATGCACTGTAGTGTGCGCGTGTGTATATTTTGCGTGTGCGTTTGTAGGTTTGAATTTGAACTACGCTGCAGTGTTTCGGTCTGTTTATCAGGACTTTTGTTGGTTTAAGGAAGAAGTGAATTATTACTGAAAACAAAAAGTCTGCGAGTCTCTGTTTTTGCTGTGTTGGGCTGCTTTTTGTTGATCTTCAAATTCTTCCTTGAAAAAAAAAAACGCAGTCCAACACACCACAAACAGAGGCTCGCAGACTTTTTGTTTTCAGTAATATTATTTTTCTTTCAACCAATAAAATCCCTGATAAAGGTATATCTAGACACCCGAAACACTGCAACGTAGGCGTAATATACATTATTCGTTTATGAAACTTGTATTTTTTTCAATTTTGACAATATTACATACTGTCGGATACACTTCCATTTTTTCTTCACATACTTGTGTGTGTTTGTATGTATATCTGCATATTGTTGTGTCTGTATATCCTTGTGCGCATGCGTTTGTATTTAAATGTACTCATTTGAATTTTTGGTAATTTATGAGGAAGTGCTTCCCGGTCCCCTGCCTCCGAAATTGCTGCCCGGTGAATTTTAAAATAACAACCGCAACTATCGGCGCCACATCGGTGTTACTTGAAAGAAAACAACCAACTTAGGGTGTTAAATGTATTTGAGGGGGGGGGGCTCGTTTTTGTCTTAATTTTTGTTTATTTATTTTTTTCCATTCGAAAGAAAAAAACATTAAAAGTTTTTTTGTCGTAATTCTTTCACTTTTTTTGGTCGAAATTCTTCTTTTTTTGGGGTCATAATTCTTATTTTTCTTTTTTTGTCGTAATTCTTATTATCGTAATTTGTCGTAATTCTTGTTTATTTATAGAAATTTGTCATATTTCTTGTTTAGATAGTTTTGAACAGACTGAGATAGATAGATATTTTCGAAAAGTAAATAGATAGATAGATAGATAGATAGATAGATAGATAGAAACTATCTAAACAAGATAAACATGGCCGCTGTAGCGCCGATAGTTGGGGTCGTTATTTTAAAATTCACCGGGCACCAATTTCGGAGGTAGAGGAATTTTTATATGTGCTTGTTTATGCGTTTACATTTGCTTGTGAGTGTAACACGCACACACACAAACACAAAACACATACACACACACACACACACACACACACACACACACATATATATATATATTTACGCAAATCCGCAGAGACACTTTATATATATATATATATATATATATATATATATATATATATATGTGTGTGTGTGTGTGTGTGTGTGTGTGAAGATAGGAGGGTTGAAGTAAATCCGACAGAATGAGGTAAAGAATTAAGAGAAAAAGTGGACAAAAAGAGCATCCACCTGACTCCATCACAAAACTCACACACCACCCGTTCTCTTTCTCTTCTATAAAAACAAATATATTTTGCACTAATTTTCAAATAAAAGACTGATGAAATCCTGCTCAAGGCGGGACGAAATATCTCCTACATCTACTTGTTGAGTTGCTCTATTTGACCAGTTTTTCCCTCTATTATTTACCATATATATATATATATATATATATATATATATATATATATATATATATATACCAACCCCTCCGCACGAGCAGGATGTGACACAAGGTCAATTTCTTAAGCGGAGTTCAACAGGTTTGAATTCAGAGTTTTCCTTCTCCTAGACCGGTGGCCTAACCACGGTTAAAGAGCCCAGTCTGCCCTACTATTTATCCATAGCTGGAGGGAGAGTAGGATTCATGCCTTTCCCAAGGGTATTAGCGCTAAGTGAAATGCAATTACCACATCCAGGATTTGAACTCGGGGCGACGAGTCCATTTCCCATGACTTTAACCATTACACCACGCGCTTCCTACACATATATATATAGTCGTAGAAGTAGTTATTTCCTGACCGCGGTTTCGGTGTTTCGGTGTTACTCTAACACCTTCATCAGGTGAAGGTGTTAGAGTAACAACGAAACCGCGGTTGGGAAATAACTTCTTCTACGACTATTAATGCTCTATATTCACAATATATTGAGCCCTATTGGATTAAATACTTATGCTCGTTCACATAGTAGTACCCATCAATGAATATATATATATATATGTGGGAGGGGGGAGATTATGTGCTTAATTAAAGTCATAACTAATTTTGTTAATTAATTATAACTAAATGAATTAGGCGTGCATATCGGTTTAAATGTAATGCGTAAATAAATCGAGAAAAAGTCATCTCTGTATGTACATTTCAGCCCATTAGGCCTTATCAGCAGAGCTATAGACAGGGTAGTGCTTTGTGCGTGGACACTCTAACCTGAAATGTGCTGAAATGTACAAACAGCGATGACTTTTTCTCGATTTGTTTACGCTTTACATTCAAACGGATATGCACACCTAATTCATTTAGTTATAATTAATTAACAAAATTAGGTATGACTTTAATTAAGCACATAATCTCCCACAAATTGTCGGCCTTTGCCATTTCAAACACATTGTTTGACTACTTCATACATACACACACAACACACACACACACACATACATATATATATATATATATATATATATATATATATATATATATATATATATATACAGATAAACATGAGATAGATAGATAGATAACCTGAAGCAAGGTTCTAGTAATCTTCTGTAGAAGGGATTTTTATCCCGAAATATTAAGAATTGAGAATAAATTACAGGTTAACAAACAACACCACAGTTACCTTCTTTTTTCTTTACACTTGCATTGTGATAGTCTTCAAAACCAACCAACAAACCAATATAAACACAATGCTTCAAGCAAATTACAAAACCCTTTTATATATATATATATATATATATATATATATAATATATATATATATATATACGACCTTGAGGTTTGTTTCGCTGTCGTTTATCGCAAAAGATTTATACACACACGCGCAACCACACACCTAAAAAATGCCCAATGCTTTCTTTTCGATACACACACTTACACAGTCCCATACTCACACGGTAAAAGAGAATATTTGACGTCATATTTCAAACCGTCTCCTTTTTACAAACCTCAAATTTTAAACAGACTGAATAACAAGGACTACCACTCGCTTTTCTCGTTATTCTGTGATAAATAAGCTTGATATATTGGAAAACATCCATGTTAATTATATTTGTGCATAGATCTACCTACCTATAAGAAACTAGTATTCGAAAGGCGAAAAAATATGGTAAAATAAAACAATAGAAATCGTAATAATCAGTAGAAATCCAACGAGTGGAAAGCCATATTCGCGTTAAGACTTAAAGGAAGACAATTAAGAAACCTTTTGGCGATTGGATGATAAAAGGCTTCTTTTTTTATATTGTCTTTTATCATAATTTCTTTTTATTATTTCATTTTATACTTTTTTCTTTTCCATGTTTGTTTGTATTTTGCTAACGTTTTATTTTTTCTTATCTTGAAAGAATGTCTACGCGTGAGTTCGAGTCAGTTTGTTAGTTTCTCATTAAGAACATTTATCCCCCTTCCCTATAATGTTGCATGGACAACTTACTTCACGCGTAGGATATCCAACCTACGCAGTTGTTTTTCATCCTACTGACGACGGCTCATGGATTCCCTGTGCTGCGATGCTAGGCCCTCTTAAATCAGATCTTGGGGGAGGAGGCATCTGTTTGAAGTCCGATGGGAGTGCATCCCATGGGTGATGGAACCTACAGTGTTCAGAGTTGAAAGGAGTTTGATTTCCTTGTGTACATATATGGGAATTCTGTAAAGCTTTTCTTTATATATATATATATATATATATATATATATATATATATATATATATATATATAGTTTTTTTTTATTGTTTTATTTTTCTTTCTCTTTGTTAGCGCTGTTATCTTCATCTTCAGTGGTCTCTTTTAGAAGATTCCAAACCGTAATCCAGGCTTCCGTACAATTAGCCTCAGCTGTTAACTCAAAAAGTAACGTTGGCGGAGTGGCCTATAGTCGGTATCAGCCGGACAGCGATGGAATCTATCCCTTTTTGCTATCGCTAGACCAGGAAGATTGCTTTTTTATGAGGTGGAGTACCAAACCTAGTGTCAGCTCCGCATTTTTTCGCACATATCAGATTTCCCAATCTGTGTTATTCATGCGCTGAGTTGGCAGGGACCGTTATCGAACCAGGAACCTAGGCGAGTGCTCTACCAAATGAGCTAAACTAGCTTTTAACGTAGAAATTTTAATTGTTTGGTTTGGCTTATTGTTTAACGGCATATCAATTTCTCATGAGTTATTTAGTACCGAAATTGGATTCATTTATAAATTTAATTTATTTGTAATCATAATTACTTGCTGTAGCTATGGATATTCCTCGGAAGTTGATAGTAAAGATTAGGAAACCTCTACTCTTCCTTACTCTCTACTTTTCTAACCATACTGTCTACTTTTCATGCTTACTCTCTTACATATCTTACCTTACTCTCTACGTGCCTTGCCATACCCTCTATTTATTTTACCTTACCCTCTACTTGTCTTAACTTACTCTCTTACTTGTCTTAACTTACCCTCTATTTGTCTTACCTTACTCTCTACGTGTCTTAACTTACTCTCTTACTTGTCTTAACTACCCTCTACTTGTCTTACCTTACTCTCTACGTGTCTTAACTTACTCTCTTACTTGTATTAACTTGTCTTACCTTACCTCTATTTATCTTACCTTACCCTCTACGTGTCTTAACTTACTCTCTTACTTGTCTTCACTTACCCTCTATTTATCTTACCTTACCCTCTACTTGTCTTAACTTACTCTCTTACTTGTATTACCTTACCCTCTATTTGTCTTACCTTACTCTCTACGTGTCTTAACTTACTCTCTTACTTGTCTTCACTTACCCTCTATTTATCTTACCTTACCTCTACTTGTCTTAACTTACTCTCTTACTTGTCTTACCTTACCCTCTATTTGTCTTACCTTACTCTCTACGTGTCTTAACTTACTCTCTTACTTGTCTTCACTTACCCTCTATTTATCTTACCTTACCCTCTACTTGTCTTTCACTCTTTCTTGATTTTAAGCATGTCTTGTTCTTCTTATTTTTGGGTGGTTTGTGTGACATGAGATAAGTGGCCGTATAGCTGCTTTATGTGGGGTGCTACTTTCAGCCTTTTTAGATTTAGATATTTTCTAGTTGAAATGCTTGCTCTTACGGTAATCTGCAACACATGCCAACGAGGTGTGTCAGAAAAGTATTGAGACTAACCCTAACCCTGTCACAAAGAATTCATTTAAAATCCAAACAATAAATTAAATATTTTCTCCTCAAAACTAGTCCCCTCTTGAATCTAATGTCATCTTTCTCTGTCGCGCTTTTCTGTACTGCTGGGATACTTCTTCTGGCATATCCCTCCACTCCGTTGTTACAGACGTCTTGAAGACCCCAGCGCATTCAAAACGGGCCCCCTTGAGGAGCCTCTTCATCTTGGGAAGTGCGATGGAAGGGATGATAGTTTTGGCAGGACAAATCGTGTTTTGTTTTTTTGTTCTTTTTTTCCAAGGTGAAGGGGTTCATCAATGGGACCCATTTGGAATGCGCTGAGGTAATCAAGAGTTCCGTAACGACGGAGTTGAGTGACATACCAGAAGATTTGGTTTTGGTTTGGTTTGTTTCGTTTTACGGCATATCAACCTCAGTGGGTCATTTAATGCCGATAAAGTTTTGAAATAAATCAATTCTTAATGGATAATACAATTTTTTTATAAATACATTTTTCTATCTAACCCATAGATGGGACCCTAACAGGTACTACCACTCCGGGTCAGAGTGGACCAGGAAGCAATGGTGATGAAGGGGTGCTCCACATTCCCCAAACCTCCAGAACTGGAACCGCACCATCAGATAGAGTTTAACGTCATTCCCAGGACATGTAGACCCGCAGCCACCGCCTTCTAGCACCCATATGATAAAAAGGGGTTGGGGCTTGCCATAAGGGCAATAGGGTTGGGAAAATCATATAGGTGCTAGGGCTTGACGTGACCAACCGATTGATCGGAGGGAGCCTCTCCGACCACCCGTCTAGCCCAAGATAGGGCCAAAGTGGAGTATTGCAAGTCATGAACTGCTCATCAACCTGGGCTTTATCCTTAAGCATCACGGGTCGCCACCCACGGCCAACAGGTGGCCCCATTGGGGGAGTCTTACTCCTCTGCAGAGGTGCAGTCGGTGCATTCTAACGCCCCAGACGACAGGGCGGATACCAGAAGAATCCTTCCAGCAGGGCAGAGAAGCGTGACAGAGAAGGATGGGAAAGTGCATTAGATTCAAGTGAGGTCTACTTTGGAGGAGAAAATATTTAGTTTGTTGTTTGGATTTTAAATGAATTGTTTGGGACAACAGCCTCATTAACTTTCAGATACACATCATAGTCGTTTCTTCTTGGATCGGTGCAATTTCATGACGAATAAAATTATTCAGTTCGTCAGTTATCTGCGATCTACGTTTAAAGAGATTAGCCTTTAAGTATCCTCAGAGGAAATAATCACAAGTGAATAGATCTGGTGAGTGAGCATTATAATGTTAGTCAACATTTTTAAAAATAAGTTTCAATCACAAGCACACAAAGGGGAAATCCCCGTGGTGTAGTGGCTAAAGTGCTGGACTGCGACATCGTATTAAGCAAGTTCAAAATCCAGAAGTGCTATTACGTTCAATTTCGGACTAATAACTTTGAGAAACGCACGAACCTCTTTATCCATCATCTATAGGTTAAATAGTACCACTACTCATCTCGTATTAGGATAGCTTTGGCATTAGATAACCCAAGAAGTTTGATATAATATGAAACAAAGAAAACAAAACAAATCAATCGCACGTCGTTCACAATTTCCCAAATTTGTTGTGTGGTATATTGAGTGAGGGTCCCTTTCTGTAACTTCAGCCAGCTCCCCATAACCAGATTATTTTCTATTTTCCACATCTTCCATCACTCTGTTTATTAAAGATTTTAGCGAGAAAAATAACTTAGCTCGTTGCTCAAAGCGAGCGCGAACGTGTCCTGCGTGCAGAAGGCCGACAGAGTGAAAAATGCAGCCATTTTTGGAGTTACAATTTATAAATCACCTGTATCGTCTTTAGCGAAACGAAATTCGGTCACGTGATCAGTTTAGGCCATCTTGAATAAAATAAAAAATAATAATAAATATTTCCGAACTTTGTTTATCAAAAATCTCGTAAAAAAACAATTAAAGATCGTACAGTAGGGACCACCAATTCGTTTACGTGATCAGTTTAGGCCATCTTGAATAAAACGGAAATAAATATTTCCGAACTTTGTTTATCAAAAATCTCGTAAAAAACAAGTAAAGATCGTAAGGGTTGTTACAAAGAAAAACAGTTAATTCAAAGATCAAATTATCCGATTGCG
>CM042143.1:109926008-109938508 GCA_023376005.1 Doryteuthis pealeii | reverse complement strand
GACCAAGGGGATTATTTTTGCATCTGAGGTGGAGCGCCACACCTACCATCAGCTCCTTACTTCACCGCACAGATCCCTGTGCTACTCATAACACTGAGTTGGCGAGGACCGGTATCGAATTAGGAACCTTGTGATTTCTAGCCGAACGCTCTACCGACTGAGCTAACCCATACACTATTTATGATTTTAAGGCTTATAACAGTTTTTTCTTAGAAATCAATTACAAAAAAATAATAAATACAATCATTAAAGAAGAATTAATAACTTTTCAATGAAATGTGTTTTTCATTTTGGTCTAAACACGCAGGAAAAAAAAGACGATCTAAAAAATTCATGTGATTTTTTTACAAAATAAGAAATGTCCCCGAGAAAATGTCACATGACCTATCTTTGTAAGGAGGGGGGTTGTAGTTGATGAAAAAACAATTATTAAAAATCTGGGATTTATCTGATTTTGATAAAACATTTCTGTGTTGACTGATTAATCAACAAATTCTTCTTTTTTTTAATTACTGAATCGTTTCAATTAAACTGATTCAATGGAAATAAATGGAAATTCTTTAAAATAAATATTACCATTTATAACTACCGTAGCACAAACAATTTATATACCTAATTATAGATAAAATTAATTCAAAATATTAATCGCTTAATTTTATCTTTCAAATTTCATATTTTTAGATTCTAAAAGCAATTTTTATTTAATAAAGAGTCTACTTTAGGATTCTTATCTAATAATCATAGAGAACATTCAAAAGGCCATTATTTGTTAGAATATCTTTATCATTTGAACTATATGTAAAACGAATCAAATAGAAATAAATCGTTGAAAACCCCCATATATTCTTAGAGTTAATTAGGAATACTTGAAGTCATACAAGTTTTTCAAATTAGGGTCCAATCTGTTAGTAAAATAGAACTGTTTGCAGATTATTTGTATTAAATTAACCCAGACAGGTTACATTATTTATTGTATAGAAATATCAAATTTGGTACAGGCCGTAAAGTAGAATGGAATGGCTGGTCATTACTGTCCTATCTTTAACTTAACCTAGATTCCTTTACTGACTAAAACCCACATGAAGAATGTCTTTCCACCTCAACATCACTTTTTATTCTGAAAATCGTTCGCACTACAGTAACCATAACATTCAGTTTCTCATAAAGATCTAAATCATTCCATATTTACATACTGCAAGGGAAGGGGGGATGAGTGAATATCATTTACTAGTTAAAGAAATCGCCGATGAACTGTAATGTAAAAATAAAATGATCATTTAGTAAGACGGGTTTAATAGGTATTGCCTCATACCCCACTTTGTATGGGCTGTGCACAAGGCCTCAATTTTAACGTGGGCCACCACAAAGCCGAAGTCTCATGGGTAGGAAAGAACAAAAATTGCGTCGATCCCTCGCATTCCCTCAAGGGGGGCGCTCGGGTGCTGGGCAATAAACCCAGCCCTGACCCTTTAAGTCAAGGGGGCAGGTATTGCCTGGGGGATAGCGCCCCTGGGATCGACGCTATTAACCTTGTAAATATCAGGGCCGAAGCCACTGGACCCCACGCCCGTTGGGCAGGTTTACAATACCGTTAGAATCAATCAATCAAATCAATCAATCATTAAAAACAGACAGCTCAAACAATGTAGCCACTTCAGAGTCTGTCTACTCCAATGCAGCTCCATAAAAACGTAGCGGCAACTTTTCTAGGGTTTCTTCGTTCATGGATTACCATTTACTAGGAATTACGCCATACTGACACCGCCGGTGAATATCTTCATGGTGTCAGGTCAGTTTCCCTTCTTTTCTTTAGCAAAAATATCCTGATAATATATGAATAATTAAAGTAGCTCAAACATATATGATATTTAACCTATTTTATCAGTTTATTCCAATATTTCTCTGTTTTCACGAATGTACACAGTAACAATTGCTTGCCAAGATATGCCAATAAGGATTTAAATGGTTACTCTATTTTTTAATAGAAGGAATGTGGGGGGTAAATAAAATTGGTTAAGGTCTTTTAGGCACTTACAAGAAATGTGATAATCTTTTCTACGTATATTGGTCCAAATGCTCTTCAGTAAGACTTAAGATAAACGTAAGAATTACCTTTGAATAACGACAATGCATGAAAGGAAAATTTCGCTTTCTGCATAGAACCTGGAACTAGTTCGAATTCTTGTTTGTAAAATAAAATTCCTTTTGGCAATTTTTACGTAGATATTATAGACATTATACAAAAATGAATTAATGGAGAAAGGATAGAACGTGAATATCTAAAAGTGTTTTAAATTCTTATCGGGGTGTGAATATATATAACCAAAGATACTCACAACCACACCCCCCAAAGCGTCAAGTAAAGAAAAAACTCAAGAAATAAATAATAACAATGCTCCTTGAACATAGCAGTAATTAATAAATAAATATGAAGAAATTCATCTTTTCAAAAATCTACCGAAATCAAAAAAGATCATCAATGCAAACTTAACTATAACACATACAAAATACAAAATACAAAAAACAAAAACAAGCAGATCAAACTAAAATTAGTAAATGAATAACCAGCAACACAACATCATGTAAAATAGCACATGAATATCAATATGATACATTACAAATAATACAATAATTATCAGATAAACAATCAATGGACGTAACGGGAAGCAAATTTACAGGGAAGGGGGGCTGAAACTATTACTCTGATAGAGTTAGCCTCTAGCTTTCTACTTCGAAGAGGAGGTGTCAAACCATTGAAGAACGCAAAGTAGACTTTTTAGAACTGACAGAGCTCTCCATAAAAGTGTTGTATTTTTACTTCAAAGAATTCAAGATCATGTTCAGGTCGTTCTATCCTTTTTTTTTTATATAATGCATGTTAATCTAAATGAGATTTATTCCCACATTTCAATAGAGGCAATGTATTTTAGAATTATCTAACGATACCTAATACCAAAAAATAGTAGCCGAAGTCTGTAATGGGAGTTTCTTGTGACACGTTTATTCGGTATAAATAATGGAAGATATTAACGATACCAGATTGCTATATGCAAACTGAGTATCCACCCATTATTCATTTCTTCTTATTAAAGGGTAGTTGTGTTGGGGGGGTTTTAATGTCGGTAGAACTACGAAAATAAAACATTAACGACAAAGTAAATATGATTATATAATATATAGGGACACCCAATTGAATATCAGTTTAGGATCCCATATTGAATAAACAGAACTTGAATATTCCTGAATTTTTTTAATCAATAAATCTACGTAAAAACAACATAAGGATCTACAGGTTGTTACAAAGAAAATACAGTTCTAATTTCAAAGATTAACTTCATCCGACTGGGTAAATTACAATTACATGTTTATCTAGAAAAATAACATAACCTATTCGTATTTACACTGCGAAAGGGTGGAATTTTCTAGGCTGTAATTTTAAGACATAAATACATTATTATTCTTACCTCTTCTTACGGTTACTGCATCTAGTACGGTTGGGTGTTACGGACATTACTTATTGTTCCAAAATTATCTCATTTCTTTGTCTTGACAATCATATTGAGGCGGCGCGGTGTCATCAATACCCAAGGGTTAAAATTGGTGGTACGCTAATATTTATCCTTCGTTTATTATCATACATTCACTCATCAGGACGCATACTCTTTTGCTTTCTTGGCACATTTAATATAAATCGAGTTGTTACTTTTATTCATTTGGGATTTATACTTTTTTAAATATTCCTACATATTGAACTTAGTTAACAGAAGGGCAAAATCAAGACTCACGCTTTCTTTCTTCTGCTTATTTTTTCTTTTTCTTCACGGCTCACTTTGAAATCATAGTTATCACTTGAATTCTGATTGAATTAATCGCTCTCTAATATATATCTCATTTGGGAAATATTGTATATTATTGCAATTTTCTTATCTTTTCATTTATCGTTTGCGTTTTACTCTACTCTCTCGCTGCACAACATCCTGTATACTCCCTACTTCCAGGTTCGTTTTTATACACGATTGTTATATTTCTAGGGGTATTTCCACTCGACAATTACACTCCTTCGATCTCAGTTTAGGTAATGGAATCTGAAGAAAGCTAATGACTTTTTTGTTTTCCCTCTACCCGAAGAAACACAACGCGCCCCGGCGTAGTGGCATTTTTTACAATGTTTATTAATATAGTTAAACTATACATTCTTTCTTACGTATCAAATCTTTAAAATAAACCGCAACAATAATTTGCCGCCCGTAAGTTTAATTCTTTGGCGTGTCAAGAATTAGTAACAAATTGAAAAGATAAAACTTCATACATACAAAGATATTTAATTATTCCTACATTCTATGTCATCCTAAGTTGTATAATATCTTGTCTATTCGTACAGGATAATTTCAATCGTCTTAGTTTACCTATTGTTTTTTATACAATTTTTATAGATACGCTCTCGTAGAAGTTAAGACTCATTTTAAGTTCACGTCTTTTTTTTAATTACTGCGAGTTGATATTTACATTTCTTCTTATTAATTAATTGACTTTATTACTAAATTTTATATATTTATCTATTAGGGTAATTAATATATCTATACTCTTCTATATCTAATACTAGACTAATATCATATACTATATATATAATTATTCACGCATTTAATATATTAATAGGTGCATTGATTTTTCACAGAGGTTTTCATTATTTAAAAATTAGAATTCACATTATGTACTGCCACCGATTTTTCACGCGTACTGTCATTCGAAATTGATATACACACAAACCCTTTTTTATTTTTCGTGTTAACCGTTCGTTAATTTTAGGTTTTATATTTCGAAAATACGTTACACAGAGATATCGGGGAATAACTACATCTGCGAATAACGCGCACAAAGCCGATAATAATCATCTCCTAGATTGGACTTTGCTTAGCTAAATTGAAAATTGAATTAATGTATTTATCTTGTATGGTAATTTTACTCATATGGAAACATTTACAAAGAATACGTTGAAAAATAATAACAGAATTGTTTTTATCATGTTACATTTCATTACGATTTTATTTATTTGTTTTTCTTTTTGTTTATTAATATATTAATGTTGGTTAATTATGTTATCTTATTTTATTTTTTTTTTTTGTTGCGCTTTTGAAACTCAAACTTCAATTTTAGATTTTTATCAAATAGAATCAGGTGTAACTTTAAAACAAAATTTTAATATTTTAACTACGACTTACGCATTGTCTTAATCATACGGTTTAGGCCTCCTATATGTGATTAGCGTGAATCATTCTAACTCAGACGGGACAAATTGAATCTCCTGAAGTCATCTTTCAAAAGGCGGATTAATTCATCAGCGGACTTTCTCTTACGTGTTTCCGCACTTGCGCGATGGGAACATCCCAGTGTGGATCTGATTCGCTATTTCAGTTACTAGTTAATGGAAGTCTGGCAATTTATCTAGCATTGGTGCTTTTACATTAACGGGGCTTGCAATGGGACACTAGTCCGGCTAGGAAGCATTGTACTATTAGACGATTTTCCGTACGATTTTTTGAATTGTGGTAAATTTTTGAAGACTCATATTATTGAGACCGATAGCACTGAATCATACTAGTACGTAAGTCTTATATGGTAGTTTATAATAATATATATTATTGGAGGCTATATGGAGGCGGAAAGTTTGTTAGAAAAACGAGTGTTAAGAGAGTTTTGCTGAGGGCAGGCTCCATTACAGTACAATAAATAGTTAGGTGGGAAAGCTTCAGGAATGCTTCTAATGAGAAAACTTCGCTAGTGTTGTGATTTTCTTATTATATTTCGAATATTGTTGAACGGTCGCCGTGGATTCACTACTCTTAAATAGATTCCGACGAACTTTTGTTTTGGGTTTCTAGCAATGGAGAGTCATTTTCTTACAACTTTTATTCTACACATATTTGGTTCGGATTCTCACATCTTCACCTTTTGTACCTGGTGTGCATAATTTTATACTATTATTTATTACTATTTATAAGTCGTGAGGGTACGGGTATGTTTCTCTCCTATTCCTGTATGTATTCCTATTGTACAGTTATTTAAACCAAGTCAATCATATAATCATATGATCACCATATTCAATCGAGCAATGAAAAACCTTGCTCTTGAGTTATTTTATGGTTTCGACGGTTTAGGGACTCGCATCTCAAATTTCTATATTTTATAATTTATCCATCTTTAATGTGATCTTCTTAAGAGTTTTTTTTTCCACACAGTCCTAATTCGATATGAACTGACTAAATTTAAATAACCAAATACATTTTGATAATAGGATCGATATTATTAATACATGCTTAATTGCACTTTTCAGAGTTGAGATGACTGAGAGTAATCGCATGAAGCGTGTACTTTACTCCTTCCCTGTATTTCGCAGATCTCGAGCCTCACCATTATCCTATATTTGTTTGATGAAGCTTCTTTGATCTTTCCCATTTTGCTACTACGTTCTAACAGTCAACTTATTAACAACACCGATCAAAAAACAGAAATGAATCTTTGACATGGCTTTGGCTCAGGTCAGAGAGCATTGCCGAGCTCGGAAGCCCAGATTGGCAGGGTTCAATACGGGCCACTTGTGCAACTCCATGGTCATTGCTGTACAGCTCCGGGTCTGTGAAGTAACGATGGGGAGCAACAATACAACTGTTTCTTGGTTAAGCGCTAGTGATAAGAGATAGACTCCTTGCTATTCCGGCTGTTATCATAATATTAGACCACTCAGTCTACTTGTCAAACAAGATCAATTCTCCCAAGTAATTCATCCGTAGCTTCCCAATGACTCTAAAGAATCTATTTTTTCTCGTTTGCTCCCAGACAATCATGTCAAAATATCTTCATTAATTTTTAGCACTATTGTTATTTTTTAATCTGATTTAGACATAGATAATCAAGCAAAAAAGAGACCTATAATGAATTTTCCACCCTATTAGCTTGTGATGCAGAGCACCAACCTCTTTTATCCATATTGGGTGCTAGAAGGCGGGGGCTGGTGGGTTCTACAATGTCTCTTGGGATACGTTTACAATCTTATCTTATGGTGAGGTTCCAGTTTTGGAGGTATGGGGATTGTGGAGTCACCCCTTCAATACACCATGTGTGCTCCTGGTCCCACTCTGACCCGGAGTCGGTAGTACCTGTTAGGGTCGATTATATTGGTTTAATATTTATTATAACAATGGGGTATTTAATTTCGGATTAAAAATTGTATTATTCCAGGTAAGAATTGATTTAATTTCCTACTTAACTTTAATCGCCATATGATAAGGTTGATATCGTAGAAAAAAAACCAAACGAGACGGAAATCAAAACAAAGAAGGAAAAAAGAGAATTAATTTGGTTAATCAGACAGGGTTTTTAAAAACTGCCTTGACAGTAAATATTTTCAGTTCGATTGCAGAAATATTTTTACAAGATGTACTCTTTGGGTATTCATCACATCACCACTTGGTTTGCCATGGTTACGTAAGGTTTCAGTTTCATTTTTATTTATCGTATCAATTGAGAGTTTATTTTTGGATAACGTTGTATAATGAAGCCTGATATATTATATTATTATATAATATATCTATATATATTATATAGATAGAATTTGGATGATTAATGTATTAGGAATGAATGATGTGTTATTGTTAGAGAATATTAGGTGAAGCACAATTAATATTTTTAATATAGGAGTTAATATAAATTGATGAGAGAATGTTTGAAATTAATAGTTTAGTGATGGGAAGCTGTTTGACAAGATAGTTGTGAGAGAAGAAATACGTTACAAGACTGTTAGTTATGAAAGAATTATGTTTTGTCAAATGTGATCATAATATGTTTTAAGTATATATATTATAGTATATTCTTTATGTTTGTTATTATTATAATATCATGTATTATTTATGTTATATAAAATATATATAATATATTATATCTCGGAGTGATGATTTATTATATTTGGTGGTTAAAAATTCCAGAGCTGAGGGGGTGAAGCGAGTTTTTTTAACTAGATACTCACAAGGTATAGCATACAATAGAGAATTTCCTTATCATTCTTTAAAATTCTAATTTCTATCGAAGATTTGATTTCGTTCTTATCTATTATTTTTAATACTCATTTCTTCGAATCGGACCTGCCATCTTATTAACTCTGTTTATCATTTTGTGTCACTGACTTGATATGTTAGTGCCTCTCCTTCAGGATTCTAAAAATATATACACTCCAATTGTGTCGATGTCTAATAACACTCGATTTAAAGCCAGAGTATTATAATTTTATATAAGATCTTATTAAGTATTTTTTTTAAAAGCCGTAATATTCTTAAAATATCAATTTTCTATACCATTCCCTATAAACATCTATTGCATACAATAGTAACAATGTCAGCTTTAAAAGCATCCCTCAATAGACATAACCCCGACATTTTTCTTTCACTATTATATTTGATTCAAATTTTATAGTTTTGGATGCCAATTGTTGTTAGTACTATTATCTTCATTCTCCTATTTTTCTTTTTTGCTAAAAATGTTTTTTCTAGTTTTTTTTTTCTTTTAGCTAAAATATTTTTTTTCTTTTTTTTTCTTTAAATCTACTCAATTTTCTTTTGTTCTTTTGGTTATTTTAATAGTTTTTTTTTTAAGATTTATTTTCTTAAACCCAACTATGTATTCTCATCGTATTTTTCCCCCTTGAAATAAATTTGACTCACTCAAATGCCTATTCATTTTACATCCTCAGAGCATATTGGATCGTGATAGTTGATTTTTCCCTTATTATATTTCGACATTTATTTTGCATAAATGAAAATATACCTGAGTGATAAAGCTAAATGAAAGTTTTGTATTAACAAACTGGTCGTAAGAAGTGCAAGATTTTATTTAAAAAAAATGGATAATGGATACGTGTTTAAATAAGATAGAGTAACAAAGGCAATCTTCTGGTGTGCCAGAACTTTTTTCCTGCACTTTTGAACTGTCAACCTACAGTGAAAGAAAATAGTATTTCACCCTGCCTGATTTTTCTGAGTTTGCACACCATACAAAAATAGGGAATAGTGTTATAATTTTTCAGGTAGGTACTCTTGAAAGTGAGAGATAGAATATTAAAAAAAATTTAGAAAAATCCATTGAGAATAATCAAGCTAAGATTTCAATTATCGTCGAATTGGGTAAGACACCGGCAACAGCAGTCGTAACTTGATAGATCCTGGCTTGTTGCAACTCTCGTGCAGAATGACAGGGTATTTATGCAACTCCACAACATCATAGAACCAAGCAGCCAATCAGAACTCAAAGGAATGGAATCACCCAAATACATGAATGACTAAATTCTTGATTCCCATAGATACAACTGTCTTGGAAACTACTTAGTTGTGCTTAGCCAGTGGTCTGTTTTTAAACCAACATAGACTGACTGTTGACTGTTAATACATATATCAATTTTGAACATTTATTTGTATTTTATAATAAAGAAATAACTATTTCATATCCATAACAAATATAACTCAGTAACTTGAAAGAAACCCTTACTTATTTTCCACTGTGTAATGGTTGCAAGTGGAACATAGGCAAGTGATAGTTGTTAGTTTATACAGTTAATATTTCGACGTTTCTTTTGATTATGACTTGGACATGCATTATTATTTAACTTGACATGTTCGAAAATTCGTCGACTGCTGGAATCCTATGATAGGGCAATGCCCAAAGTATTGGGGTTGGTAACAATATCATCTTCACGGACCCACTCATGCTTGCGAGTAGATAGCGAAGATTCAACGTAATCTATAGGCGCCGTTAGTTTGACTAACTCACCCCTCCACTTTCGGTTGGAGATGTAAATTTAGTTCTTAGTCACGTCGCAACCGAAAAGCCGCTCCACACCGGTAGTCACCAGGTTCACCAGACCTTTTCCTCTCACAAATGACTAAGAACTAACGTCTAGACATCATCACATTGTTCATACAATTTGCTCCTAGCTGTGCATTACTTCTTCATTTAAATTTTAAAATAGAACATATTTAAATCTGTTAATTCTGACAACAAGATTTTTTCGTACACCATAGATTTTATTAAAAGATGTGCAGTTTTTATAGATTGTATTTTTCCCATCCAGTGGGCTTTATTTTGTCAATGTTTTAACATGGAGTCTTGATAATTTGTATTTGGGTGTTTCTGACTGTTGATCTCACTTTTATTGTATATAATCAACGTTTCGGTCGCTATTGCTTCAGCGGCTCTTCTTCTTTATACATTTAACCTCAACCACGCATCGCTTTTCCTAAAACAGACGCAAGCATTGAAAGAGATTACGCCGCTTAAACAAAGCCCCGTATTTTTATCAGCTTATGGCAACCATCACAAAATAACTTAACTCAATGAAAACAATATTAAACGGAATAAGAAAGCTAATCACAAAATCTCTGAAATGCAACGCAAAAATCCTGAACTCATCACAAATTAGCCTCACACACATGGGCGGGCACCTCTCTTAACCGCACTCGTTTTACCATCAGATCCTACGATCAACGAATCGTTTTGATGACAAATCCCACCTCTCATTCTCCTCCTCTCACCTTCTATCGCTTCCTCCTCTTTATCTCCTTTCCTGTCCCCTTTTCTCACTATATATCCCAGAATTTCGTTTTTCAAAAAATTTCTACTGATGAAGCTTCGTAAATATACAGAGGCAAAATATTAACTGTTGAGACATTGTTTTGTGTTTTACACTTTTAACTTCTAATTCATTAATATATAATATATATAAATATATATATAATATTATATATTATATATATTATTACAATTCAAATAACCTGATCTTTCATCTGATGAAGAACTAAGATTTTTGAGGAGCTATATTAAATCAACTTCGATTTTATATAGGCCCCAATTTTGGTCGAAATAAATTTATTATGGAATTAACGGTGTTGAGTTTTTTCTGTCTTTTCTAAGATAATATTGCTTCTGTATAATAATACTAAAAGTTTATTATACATGAGCTCTCTTTAGTGATTTTGAAAGATTCTTTGTGTTTATCACATACTGGATCATACAATAATAATAATACCAGTGTACTTAGATAATCGCATATAGAAATATACCTTACTACCCAAGTTTGTAGATACCTCTCACATACATATATATATATACATATACATATATATATACATATACATTATATATAGTATATATAATATAATATATACTATATATATATATATACTGGTTTTGTTATGTTAATTAACAAAGAATTAATTTCTCTGTTTAGTATATTTGCTATTATTTTGAATTATTCTGCCATTTATCAGGGGGCTTGTTGATTCCTCTCAAAAATTCAGTTGGGTAATTTTCATGTCAAATCACTCAGTGCCATAAACCCACCCATTTCAATTTTCTGCAATGTTGTCCAAGGTGTAACTGACACTTTTTTTTTCTATTCTTATTTCACTTATATGAACATTCTTTGTACAAATAGATGTTTTTTTTTTGGTTTGTTTTTTTTTTTTGCTCAGTACTGAGGCTAGTAAATTTTGCAAAACTTTGTTTGATAATTTGCACTCAGTTTTTCTGAAATTTTGTCCCAGGTTTGGACTAGTTTAAAGTTTTGTCAATTCTCAAAACTTAGCTTCCAATTACAAAAATTGGCGGAGTTTATATTCGATTTTTATAGGAAAGGCCGTGGTAATAATGGTTAAAAGTCATGGGAAATGGACTCGTCCGCCCGAGTTCAAATTTTCCCCCCCTGGAACGGGGGTTGGGGGTAATCGCATTTTCACTTAGCGCTAATACCTTGGGAAAGGTATGATCCTAACTCTCCCTCCGAGCTTGGTAAATAGCAAGGGCAGACTGGGTTCTTTAACATGGCTAGGTAACCATCTAGAGAAGGAAAACTCTGATTCAAACCGTTTAAACTCCGCTTATGAAATTGACCGTTGTCGTATCCTGCTCGTGTGGAAGGAGTTGGTAAATAACTATAATAATTTCGATTTTATTTCTTTTTTTTTGGGGGGGGGGCTAAAAATGGGACTTTTTGTAATCTATAGTTGTCTGTAAACTTAGTTCTAGAGCTTCCTGAGCTGACTCCTAAAATTGGTTTATAAATACCATTTTCCGCCATGGAATCTCAAAGGCTATCCAAAAAATGTATTGAAGTTAGGCAATTTTAAGTTATTAATAATTTGATTTGCAAAATTTCAACTAATGTTGTGCTTCGGTTATGAAGCAAAAAAACAAACTGTTTTTTGGTATTAAATAATGTTCAATACATTGGGAAATAATAATAGAAACTTTTTTGTCATAGATGCAGTGAACAAATAGGAAATTGATCTTTCTATGAAAAAAAATCCGCATCATCAAAACTTAAAATTAGTTATTTAAGACTTTTGGGAGGTTGTCCTACATTTTAACATAATCTACACTGGAAAACATTTCAGAAAAATTGAAGTGGGTTGGTGACAATCTTTTAACTTTTTCTGAATGATTTGACATTGATACGCCAG
>CM042143.1:109916635-109925908 GCA_023376005.1 Doryteuthis pealeii | reverse complement strand
TGATTGGATTCATTTATGAAATTTAATTCATTTGTAATCAAATTTACTCGTCTGTAGCTATGGATATTCCACGGAAGTTGATAGTAAAAGATTAGGGAAACCTCTGCTCTTCCCTTACATCTCTACTTTTCTTACCATACTGTCCACTTTTCATGGCTTACTGCTCTTACATGTCTTACCTTACTCTCTAACGGTGCCTTGCCATAGCCCTCGTATATTTCTTAATCTTACCCTCTGACTTTGTCTTACCTTACCTCTTAACTTGTCTTACGCTTCCCTCTACCTCTATTTGTCTTAGCTTACTCTCTACGTGGTTTTTTTTGAAAACTTACTCCTCTACTTGTATTAACTTACTCTCTTATTACTTGTCTTAAGCTTACCCTCTTATTTATCTTACCTTACCCTCTACTACTTTGTCTTAACTTACTCTCTTACTTGTCTTAACCTTACACTCCTATTTGTCTTACCTTACTCTCTCGTGTCCTTACTTACCTCTTTTACTTGTCTTAACTACCCTCTATTTTTATCTTACCTTTATCTCTACGTGTCTTAACTGACTATCTCTGTTACTTGTCTTAAACTTACCCTCTAATTTATCTTTACCTTACCCCTCTACTTGTCCTTAAATTACTCTCTTACTTGTTTCACTTACCTCTATTTGTCCTTACTTATCTCTCTAATGTGTCTTAACTTACTCTCTTACTTGTCTTCACTTACCCTCTATTTAATCTTAACCTTACCCTCTACTTGTCTTAACTACTCTCTTTTACTTGTCTACTCTTACCCTCTATTTGTCTTACCTTACTCTCTATGTGTCTTAACTTACTCTCTTACTTGTCTTAACCTTACTCTCTTACTTGTCCTTAACTTACACTACTATTTTCTTACCTTACTCGCTACGTGTCTTAACTTACTCTCTTACTTGTCTTAACTTACCCCTCTATTTTTATCTACCTTACTTTACCCTCTACGTGTCTTAACTTACTCTCTTACTTGTCTTCACTTACCCTCTTTTATCTACCTTACCCATACTTGTCTTAACTTACTCTCTTACTTGTCTTAAACCTACCCTCTATTTATCTTACCTTACCCTCTACTTGTCTTAACTCACTCTCTTACTTGTCTTACCTTACCCTCTATTTATCTACCTTACCCTCTACTTGTCTTTCACTCTTTCTTGATTTTAAGCATGTCTTGTTCTTATTTGGGTGGTTTGTGTGACATGAGATAAGTGGCCGTATAGCTGCTTTATGTGGGGTGCTACTTTCAGCACTTTTGTCAAAACAGCTTCTGTTTTTTGTTCGTTATCGCTTTGATTTAGATATTTTCTAGTTCAAATGCTTGCTCTTACGGTAATCTGCAACACATGCCAACGAGGTGTGTCAGAAAAGTATTGAGACTAACCCTAACCCTGTCACAAAGAATTCATTTAAAATCCAACAAATAAATTAAATATTTTCTCCTCAAAACTAGTCCCCTCTTGAATCTAATGTCATCTTTCTCTGTCGCGCTTCTCTGCCCTGCTGGGATACTTCTTCCTGGCATATCCCCCCCAACTCCGTTGTTACAGACGTCTTGAAGACCCCAGCGCATTCAAACGGGGCCCCCTTGAGGAGCCTCTTCATCTTGGGAAGTGCGATGGAAGGGATGATAGTTTTGGCAGGACAAATCGGGTGTTTTGTTTTTTTTGTTCTTTTTTTCCAAGGTGAAGGGGTTCATTCAATGGGACCATTTGAAATGCGCTGAGGTAATCAAGAGGGTCCGTAACGACGGAGTTGAGTGACATAATACCAGAAGATTTGGTTTTGGTTTGGTTTGTTTTTGTTTTACGGCATATCAACCTCAGTGGGTCATTTAAAATGCCGATAAAGTTTTGAAATAAATCAATTCTTAATGGATAATACAATTTTCTTTATAAATAAATTTTTCTATTTAACCCATAGATGGGACCCTAACAGGTACTACCCACTCCGGGTCCAGAGTGGACCAGGGAGCAATGGTGATGAAGGGGTGCTCCACATTCCCAAACCTCCAAAACTGGAACCTCACCATCAGATAGAGTTTAACGTCATTCCCAGGACATGTAGACCCACAGCCAACCGCTTTCTAGCACCCATAATGATAAAAAGGGGTTGGGGCTTGCCATAAGGGCAATAGGGTGGGAAAATCATATAGGTGCTAGGGCTTGACGTGACCAGCCGATTGATCGGAGGGAGCCTCTCCGACCACCCGTCTAGCCCAAGAAGGGCCAAAGTGGAGTATTGCAAGTCATGAACTTGCTCATCAAACCTGGGCTTTATCCTTAAGCATCACGGGTCGCCACCCACGGCCAACAGGTGGCCCCATTGGGGGAGTCTTACCCCTCTGCAGAGGTGCAGTCGGTGCATTCTAACGCCCCAGACGACAGGGCGGATACCAGAAGAATCCTTCCAGCAGGGCAGAGAAGCGTGACAGAGAAGGATGGGAAAGTGCATTAGATTCAAGAGGGGACTACTTTGGAGGGGAAAATATTTAGTTTGTTGTTTGGATTTTAAATGAATTGTTTGGGACAACAGCCTCATTAACTTTCAGATACACATCATAGTCATTTCTTCTTGGATCGGTGCAATTTCATGACGAATAAAATTATTCAATTCGTCAATTATCTGCGATCTACGTTTAAAGAGATTAGCCTTTAAGTATCCTCAGAGGAAATAATCACAAGTGAATAGATCTGGTGAGTGAGCATTATAATGTTAGTCAACATTTTTAAAAATAAGTTTCAATCACAAGCACACAAAGGGGAAATCCCCCTGGTCTAGTGGCTAAAGTGCTGGACTGCGACATCGTATTAAGCAAGTTCAAAATCCAGACGTGCTATACGTTCAATTTCGGACTAATAACTTTGAGAAACGCACGAACCTCTTTATCCATCATCTATAGGTTAAATAGTACACTACTCATCTCCTATTAGGATAGCTTTGGCATTAGATAACCCAAGAAGTTTGATATAATATGAAACAAAGAAAACAAAACAAATCAATCGCACGTCGTTCACAATTTCCCAAATTTGTTGTGTGGTATATTGAGTGAGGATCCCTTTCTGTAATTTCAGCCAACTCCCCATGACCAGATTATTTTCTATTTTCCACATCTTCCATCACTCTGTTTATTGAAGATTTTAGCGTGAAAAATACCTTACCTCGTTGCTCAAAGCGAGCGCGAACGTGTCCTGCGTGCAGAAGGCCGACAGAGTGAAAAATGCAGCCATTTTTGGAGTTACAATTTATAAATCACCTGTATCGTCTTTAGCGAAACGAAATTCGGTCACGTGATCAGTTTAGGCCATCTTGAATAAAATAAAAAATAATAATAAATATTTCCGAACTTTGTTTATCAAAAATCTCGTAAAAAAACAATTAAAGATCGTACAGTAGGGACCACCAATTTGTTTACGTGATCAGTTTAGGCCATCTTGAATAAAACGGAAATAAATATTTCCGAACTTTGTTTATCAAAAATCTCGTAAAAACAATTAAAGATCGTACAGTAGGGACCACCAATTCGGTCACGTGATCAGTTTAGGCCATCTTGAATAAAACGGAAATAAATATTTTCCGAACTTTGTTTATATCAAAAACTCGTAAAAACAAGTAAAGATCGTAAGGGTTGTTACAAAGAAAAACAGTTAATTCAAAGATCAAATTATCCGATTGCGAAAATTTACATATTAATAAATAAACCTATCCGTATTACATGCGAAAGGATAATTTTCAAGCCGCAATTTAGACAGAAAAGTTACATTTTATTTCCCTTTTACGATTATACCACTAAAAGTATGGCTAGCTCTAATTGACATTTTTTTCTTGTTCATATTCAATAACCGATTATTTGTTTTCTACGATTTTTAAAATATTCTTTTTTTTATCTTGAAATTTTTTAGTGCATTCGAAAGAAGAAACATTTTTAAAAATCCTGATGATTTTTTTTTAAATTCAGCTTAGGAAAATAATGAAAATTATGAACGAAAGACTAATGTGGGTTCTGTTTTTTCTGGGTCTCCTTGTAATATGTTTTATTTTTCCGAACGATTTGCAAGTTTAGCCAAAATTTACTATCAATATGAATAAAATCTTTAAAAACTTTAATATTAAAATTTACTATTAAAATGAATAAAAGCCTGGAAAAATTTAATATTAACATTTCACAGTGATAAGAAATTTGATAAAAATATGAATATGTGAGTTGCAAAGCCGAATCCGAACTTTGCCGGTAGCTGTCTTATAGCCCATGGGATTTGTTGGAATATTTGTGTGATATAAGGGGTGCACCACTTAAACTTATAGACTCTGCGTGGGCGCGTGGATTAAAGCCAGCCAATCAGCATGCTCAAATACGTGGTTAGTTAACTATTTAATCACCGATCATAAAAGCACGTATTCACCACGGACGAACGGATCAGCAACCAAGAAACAATCAAGGATTCTGCCTAACAATTGGGAACACAAGGATTCTACCTGACACCAAGGAACACCAAGGAACAACCAAGGACTCTACCTAACACTAAGGCACAACCAAAGATTCTTCACTAAGGAATTCAAGGGATCACCACTGTAAAATGCTCTCACATGCAGACTAAAAATGGTCACAAAAATCGTAACAACATTACCAATTTGACGGACGAGAAATTTACAATCGTATTTGTTTTTTTACTAAGATTACCAATTGAACTGATGAGGCGAGAAACAAAGGATTGAAGCAACAAACTTCGAATTTGTCTAGGAACTACTAAGACGTTTGCAAGATCTGAATTCATTGCTTTCCATCAGGAAATATGTACATACCATAGTATAAGAATTTAATTATTACAACGTTTGATATATTTACTTAAGAGCTATTTCGAAATAATTCAATATGTAAAAAGTATAATAATCTTGATTTAAATCCCTCTCGTTCTTTTTTTCTTTCTTTCTGAATTCATTTCCTTCTATCAGGACCTATGTACATACCATACTATGAGAATTTAATTATTACAACGTTTGATATATTTACTTAAGAGCTATTGCGAAATAGTTCAATATGTAAAAAGTATAATAATCTTCTCTCGCTCATTTTTCTGATTGAAATAAATTAGTGTTATCGCTTCAGTACGCTAACCCCTCTCTAGTTAATAATAATCTTGTAAGAACTCTTTAACGTTGCTATGGCCCCCGTTTTGGAGAAGGAAATGTCTATATTCAAACCTGTTAAACTCAGCTTATGTACACAATTCCCTAACCCCAAGGTATAAAATAACATTAGACGGGTTGGCATGACATCCAGATCGATCAATCAATTAATGTTTGTTATTTTCGACATTTTTTGGTTTATGCAACAATCTCAAAATGTTTCTTTTTATTTTGTGTTACTTTTCGTCCAATTCTTCTAATTCAAATGAATTAAGATTTAACGCTGCTTTAGGATTTTTTATACACTACAAATTAACGGCAGATTATGTATAAGCACATATCGCTGACTCTTCAATCTTTGAACTACTTCAGATGAGTTAGGAGATGAAGATGAAATAAAGAAATAAAAAAACAAACTCGGTATTGACTGGATGTAAAACACGTCTAGATATGGCTGGCGAATGTATCCACAAAAAGGAAGTGATATAACAACAACAATCTCTATCATATATCTCTATATATCTATCTATATATCTATATCTATATATATCTCTCTCTATATATATATATATAGATACATGCATGCATACATACATAGATTCGTGTATATATATTCGTATATATATATTCATATATATAAATATTCATAATTATATATATATATATATATATATATATATATGTATTTGTAATTATATATAAATATATATATATATTTATAATTATATATATATATTTATAATTATATATATATTTATTTATATATATATAATTATATATTTATTTATATATATATTTATAATTATATATATATATATATATATATATTTATAATTATATATATATATATCTTATTATAATGGAGATTGTGGGTTTTTCTGTCTGTAATCGAAACTATATTCCTCCTCAAGTCACAATTCTCTTAGTTATTGACATCACATTCTCCATGATTTTATTTTTTATCTAAACCTTAATTATTAATAAAATTGTCTTACATTATTAATACTGTTAACTATGTCTACATACTGAAAACATGCAATTGTATTTATATATACAACAAAATAGCGGTTTACAGTGTGAACGGGAAGGCTAATTTGCATATTAATATTAAAAAATCGAATTTAATAAATATGTGTTTAGTATTATTGATTTCTAACTGTTTGGTTTTATTTTAATGAATATAAGCAAAAATCTCTTCAATGAATCTTAAATGAAATCCATTAACAAGATAAAAATAACTGTCATTTTATTCTTTACTTCCTCTTATAACTAAATACTTAAATTAGAAAAAATAACAATGAAAGACGAGAGTGATGGAAGAGTAAGTTTCAGTTGTTCCATTTTTATTATACTCCCTCTGTTTCAAATCTTTTATTATACCCCCCTCTGTTTCAAATCTTTTTATCTGTATTCTTATTTAGTTTCATTAGCCTTTCTAATTTAATACAATATTTTATTACATTAAAACTTAAATACTTGCACCCGGAGGGTGCATATATTTGCTAGTATTTATAATTATATATATATATATATATATTATATATTATATATATATTTATATATATATATATTTATATATTATATATATATTTATATATATTATAATTATATATATATATATATATATATTTATATATATATTTATATATATATATATATATATATATATTTATAATTATATATTATATATAATATTTATAATTATATATATATATATATTTATAATTTTATATATATATATATATATAATTCTATATATATATATATATATATATATATATATATATATATATATTATGGCTGCTATATTTATAAGTAAACAGTGCTCAATATGATGGAAAAAGAATTTATACCTAAGTTAAGGTAGCGTGGACACAGAGTCAAAGGCGACTGGTTACTGACAGTTTCTAGCCTATGAGATCTTCAGAAGTTTGCCTAGGCGCGAAACTGTCAGTTACCAAGCGCCGTTGATTCTTAACTAATATATATATATATATATATATATATATATATATATATATATATATATATATATATATAATATATATATATATTATATATATATCTAGGCAAGTAAATGATTTGTGGGGGGAATATGGCTTTCATATCGCATTAAATTATCGGGAAAATTCCTTCAACCAGCTAGGGATTTAATAAGTAAAACAGGTCGGATTTTCAGCTGGCACCGCTTAGCATTTTGGGGCAGGAGGCCAAGACGCATTTATGCAATATCCACCTTTTTGTCTAAGTCGGAAATTAGTAACATTCAAAAGTTAGTAATTCTTTTGTAATTCCGTGAATGTGTTGCATTTTGTTATTGATTTCTAAGAAAAAAAAAACTGTTATAGGCCTTAAAATCCTAAATAATATGATTTTTTACTCCGGATATAGATAAAAACAGCGGCCATGGTTATGATATATTTGAACAAAAATGACCGAAAATAATAGTTTAAAATATACTAAAAATAAATTACATATGTAATATTATTTTGATTTTTTTTTTTTTTTACTGATGTTAATTATGTTACTACTTTTCTACACTAATTTGATCTTAAATAATCGATTTAAGTAATTTTAATTCGTTTTTAAAATGAAATTGAGTGAACAAATTGGCCATACCTATTTTATATTATCATTTTCGGTCAATTTTGCTCTAATATATTGCAAACAAACACACTTTTTTATGTGTTTGCGGACCTAAAAAAAGTAAAGTCGTCGGGGCGGCCTAATGTCGGTATCAGCCATTCAGCGAGGGAATCTATTCCCTTTTCACTAGCGCTAGACCAAGAAGATTGTTTTTGTGTCTGAGTTGGAGCGCCACACCTACCATCAGCTCCTTACTTTACCGCACAGATCCCTGTGTTATTCATAATGCTGAGTTGGCGAGGACCGGTATCGAATTAGGAACCTTGTGATTTCTAGCCGAACACTCTACCGACTGAGCTAACCCATACACTATTTATGATTTTAAGGCTTATAACAGTTTTTTCTTAGAAATCAATTACAAAAAATAATAAATACGCTCATTAAAGAAGAATTAATAACTTTTCAATGAAATGTGTTTTTCATTTTGGTCTAAACACGCAGAAAAAAAAATTATTGTGAGTTTTTTTTTACAAAAAAGAAATGTCCCCGAGCAAATGTCACATGACCTATCTTTGTATGGAGGGGGTTGTAGTTGATGAAAAAACAATTATTAAAAATCTGGGATTTATCTGATTTTGATAAAACATTTCTGTGTTGACTGATTAATCAACAAATTCTTCTTTTTTTTAATTACTGAATCGTTTCAATTAAACTGATTCAATGGAAATAAACCGAAATTCTTTAAGATAAATATTACCATTTATAACTACCGTGGCACAAACAATTTATATACCTAATTAATAGATAAAATTAATTCAAAATATTAATCGCTTAATTTTATCTTTCAAATTTCATATTTTTATATTCTAAAAGCAATTTTTATTTAATAAAGAGTCTACTTTAGGATTCTTATCTAATGATCATAGAAGAACATTCAAAGGGCCATTATTTGTATTAAAGAATATCATTTATCATTTGAAACTATATGTAAACGAATAAAATAGAAATAAATCGTTGAAACCATATAAGTATTAGAGTTAATTAGGAATACTTGAAGTCATACAACTGTTTTCAAATTAGGGTCCAATCTGTTAGTAAAATAGAACTGTTTGCAGATTATTTGTATTAAATTAACCCCAGACAGGTTACATTATTTATTGTATAGAAATACAAATTTGGTACAAGGCCGTAAAAGTAGAATGGGAATGGCTGGTCATTACTGTCCTATCTTTAACTTAACTAGATTCCTTTACTGACTAAAACCCACAATGATGATTCTTTCACCTCAACATCACTTTTATTCTGAAAATCGTTCGCACTACAGTAACCATAACATATCAGTTTCGCAATAAAGATCTAAACTCATTCCATATTTACATACTGTGAGGGAAGGGGGAATGAGTGAATATTATTTACTAGTAAAAGAAATCGCGGATGAACTGCAATGATAAAAATAAAATGATCATTAGTAAGACGGGTTAACAGGCCTCATACCCCACTTGTATGGGTTGTGCACAAGGCCTCATTTTAACGTGGGCCC
>CM042143.1:109899135-109911635 GCA_023376005.1 Doryteuthis pealeii | reverse complement strand
ATTTTAAAGATGTATACCATAATTAGAAATTCCATTTATCATTCTGAAAATTTCAATTCGATCACCTATTCTTCTTTCTAGTAAATTAATTAATCCTAATTTCTTCAATCTCCCTGCAATCTTTTACTCTTTTGAGCATTTTTGTCACTCTTATTTGTATGCCCCTCCCGAATCTCAATATTACACTCCAATTTTCATATCTAGACACTCGATTTAAAGCCAGTGTATTATATATTATATAAGGTCTTATCAAGTTTTTTTAAATATTTTTAAAATACAATTTCTAACCATCCATATAAACAATCTATTTGCCATAAATATAACAAACAATGTCAGCTTTAAAAGCATCATCAAAACAAACCCCGACATTATTCTTCACTTACATTTTGATTCAAATTTAATGTTTTTGGATGCAATATGTAGTACTATACATTTTCCTATCTTTTTTTTTTTTGCTAAAAATGTTGTTTTTTTCTTTTACTAAAATTTTTTTCTTTTTTTTTCTTTAAATCTCACTCAATTTCTTTTTGTCTTTTGGTTATTTTTAATAGTTTTTTTTTTAAGATTATTTTCTAAACCATAGTATTTTCATCGTATTTTCCCCCTATGAAATAAATTTGACATCACTCAAATGCCTATTCATTTTACATCCCTCAGATGCATATTGGATCGTCTAGTATTTTCCCTTATTATAGTTTCGACATTTATTTAGCAAATGAACATACCTGAGTGATAAAGCTAAATGAAGTTTTGGTATTAAACAAACTGGTCGTAAGAAGTGCAATGATTATTTTTTTAAATGGATAAATGGAATACGTGTTTAAATAAGATAAGTAACAAAGCAATCTTCTGGTGTGCCAGAAATATTTCCTGCATTTTGAACTGTTACCTCCAGTGGAGAAAATAAGTATTTCACCCCCTGCTGATTTTCTGAGTTTGCTACCATACAAAAATAGGAATAGTGTATAATTTTCAGGGTAGGTACCTCTTGAAAGTGAGAGATAGAATATTAAAAAAAATTAGAAAATCACATTGTAGAATAATCAAGCTAAGATTCAATTATCGTCGAATTGGTAAGACACGGCAACAAGCAGTCGTAACTTGATACGATCCTGGCTTGTTGCAACTCTAGTGCGAATGACAGGGTATTTATGAAACTCCACAACATCATAGAAACCACGCAGCCAATCAGAACTCAAGGAATGGAATCACCCAAATACATGAATGGACTATTCTTGATTCCCATAGATACCAACTGTCTTGGAAACTACTTAAGTTGTGCTCAGCCAGTTGCTGTTGTTTAAGCCAACAGTAGACTGACTGATTGACTTCAATACATATATCAATTTTTGAACATTTATTTGTATTTTATAGAAAAAAATAAGTATTTCATTCCGTAACAAAATATAACTCAGTACTTGAAGAAACCCTTACATATTTTCCCCACTGTGTATGGTGCAAGTGAACATAGGCAAGTGATAGTGGTAGTTCTATGCAGTTAATATTTCAACGTTTTCTTTTGATTGTGGCTTAGACGTGATTATTTAAATTGACATTGTGTTGAAAAAATTGTCGACTCTGGAATCCTATGATAGGGCAAGGCCAACGTATTGGGGTTGGTAACAATATACATCTTCAGCGACCCACTCATGCTTCGAGTCAGATAGCGAAGATCAACGTATCTATAGGCGTTAGTTGACTAACTCACCCCTCCAACTTTCGGTTGGAGATGTAAATTTAGGTCTTAGTCACACGTCGCCAACCGAACCAGCCGCTCCAACCGGTAAGTCACCAGGTCACCCCACCTTTCTCTCACAAATGACTAGACTAGACGTCTAGACATCATCCATTGTTCATACAAGTTGCTCAGCTGTGCATACTTCTTCATTTAAATTTTAAAATAGAACATATTTAAATCGTTAATTCTGACAAAAGAGATCGTACACCATAGATTTTATTAAAGATGTGCAGTTTTTATAGATTTGTATTTTCCATCCAGTGGGCTTTATTTGTCAATGTTTTACATGAGTCTTGATAATTTGTATTTGGGTGTTTCTGACTGTTGATCTCACCTTTATTGTTATATAATCAACGTTTCGGTCGCTATTCTCAGCGGCCTTCTTCTTTATACATTTAACGTCAACCACGCATCGCTTCTAAAACGACGCACCTTGTAAGAGATTACGCCGCTTAAAAACAAAAGCCCCGTTTTTTCAGCTTATGGCAGCCATCGCAAAAAAATTAACTCAAGAAAACAATATTAAAACGGAAAAAGAAAAGCTAAATCACAAAATCTCTGAAATGCAACCAAAAAATCCTGAACTCTCATCACAAATTAGCCTCACACACATGGCGGGCACCTCCATTTAACCACTCCGTTATTACCATCAGATCCTACGATCTAACGAATCGTTTATGACAACTCCCACTTCTCCTTCTCCTGCCTCTCACCTTCTATCGCTTCCTCCTCTTAATTCCTCCTTCCTGTCCACCTTTTCACTATATATACACAGAATTTTCGTTTCAAAAGTAAATATACAGAGGCAAAATATTAACTGATTGAAATTGTTTTGTGTTTTATCCACTTTTTCTCAACTTCTAATCATTATATATATATATATATATATATATATATATATATATATTCAATTCAAATAACCTGATCTTTCATCTGATGAGACTAGATTTTGAGGAGCTATATTAAATCAACTTGGATTTATATAGGCCCCAATTTTGGTCGAAATAAATTTATTATGGAATTACGGTGTTGAGTTTTTCCTTCCTTTCTAAGATAATATTGCCCTGTATATAATCTAAAAAGTTTATTATACATTGAGATCTCTTTAGTGATTTAAAGATTCATTGTGTTTATACATACTGGATCATACAATAATAATACAGTGTATCTTAGAAATCACATATAGAATCATCCCTTACTACCAAGTTTTGGATACCTCTCATATATATATATATATATATATATATATATATATATATATATATATATATATATATGGTTTTGTTATGTATAATTTAACAAAGAATTAATTTCTCTTGTTAGTATATTTGCTATTATTTTGAATTACTTCTTGCCATTTATCAGGGGGCTTGTTGATTCCTCTCAAAATTCAGTTGGGTAATTTCATGTCAAATCACCCAGGCCATATTACCCACCCATTTCAATTTTTCTGAAATGTTGTCCAGGTGTAAAACTGACACTTTTTTTCTATTCTTATTTCACTTATATTGAACATTATTTGTACCAAAATAGATAGTTTTTTTGGTTTGTTTTTTGTTTTTTTGCTCAGTACCTAGGCTAGTAAATTTTGCAAAACTTTGTTGAAATTTTGCACATCAATTTTTCTGAAATCTTGTCCAGGTTTGGACTATGTTAAAGTTTGTCAATTCTCAAAATTTTTGAGCTTCCAATTACAAAAGTTGGCGGAGTTATATCGATTTTTATTTCTCTATTTTTTTTGGGGGGGAGGGGGCTAAAATGGCGACTTTTTGTAATCTATATTTGTCTGTAAAATTAGTTCTAGAGCTTCCTGACTCCTAAAATTGGTTTATAAAACCATTTTCGCCCATGGAATCCCAAAAGGCTATCAAAAAAGTATTGAAGTTAAGCAATTTTAAGTTATTAATAATTTGATTTGCAAAATTTCAACTAATGTTGTTGCTTCGGTTCTGAGCAAAAAACAAACTGTTTTTTGGTATTGATAATGTTCAATAATAATAGAAACTTTTTTGTCATAGATGCAGTGCCACATCGGGATATTGATCTTGCTATGAAATATCAGCAATCATCAATAACTTAAAATTAGTTAACTTTAAGACTCTTTGGGGATTGTCCTAATTTAACATAGTCTACACCTGGAAAAAAGTTCAGAAAAATTAAAGGGGGTGGGTGACAATTTTACTTTTTTCTGAATGATTTGACATGGAATTACCCAGCTGGTTTCAATCTCATGAGTTTTTTGATCTTCTTGAGGAAATGATCTGTTATTCAGAACATTTTCTTTTACAGTACGTAAATGATGGAAACCATTTGGTGCAAGGTCTAATGATGAATGGATTATAACAGACCAGCCGAAATCGAATGTTTTTCCCGCATGATTTATAATGTTTATGAGCGCAATGTTTCTCTTATTGACGAATGTGGGGCGTGTTCTGACAAGATTTCCATTGAACACATTGAGCGTTAGAGAGTATAATTCGGTACTGAGTGTCTGATTGTGGTTTAAAAATTCATAATCTAAAAACAAATCAATTTGATAACTAGTTTATTTTATTCTTGTTATCTAATATTCTTTGGAGAAAACTCAAGTGAAAATTTAGGCTCCCACCCTTTTAAACAGAACAAATATCGATGTATATTTTTTTTTCACTTTTAATGGGCAATTATATAATATAAACCATAGGTTAAAAAAATAGCCAAAGATTTTTAGGTTTCTTTTACATTTAATTTTCCGATTTTCGGTACTTATTTTCGGTCAGTCACTCCCTTAATTTTTTTTCTTCTATTCACACCTTCAGTCTTTTGTCTTTATTCATACTGTAATTAGTTTCACTTGTATATAACTCCACCAATATTTTGCGCTCCAAAAATAGCATAATTTTCCTCCATGAAGCCCCGCCTTTGGAGTCGGTTGCGGAGCTTCAGCTTCATGAAAATATCGGCCTCATCAAATAATTACATTTTGTATAATTTCCTGATGAAGACCTTATTTTTGACTCAACAAAATACTGTAAAATAGATAATCAATGTGTATCGTTGGACTATTATACTTGAAGAAGAGGTAGTAATCCGACGTACAGTGTTATTAGAAGAGTGCTCAATATCTGTGATAGAGAGTTAATTGATGAATAAATAAATAAATGTTTTAGTCTATATTCATTTACATCGGAACAATTTTGCTACCATTGATTTCTTGCTGTGTAGCAGTTAGCAGGCAACGAAAGACCTTTGAAAATTATGCATATGATCTTTTGCAGAATTTTCAAAAAATATAAAATATATATATATATATATATATATATATATATATATATATCATCGGGGGACTAATGTCAGTATCAACCATACAGTGAGGGAGTCTATCCCCTTTTCACTAGCGCTAGACAAGGAGATTATTTTAGCGTCTGAGGTGGAGCGCAACACCTACCATCAGCTCCTTATTTGACCGCACAGATCCCTGTGCTACTCATATGCTGAGTAGGCGAGGGCGGGTATCGAACTAGGTACCTTGTGGTTTATATATAAACTTAAGTGAAAGGAAGGGAAAAATTATCAAACAAAGGAAAGATTTCTTTTAAATTTTTCGTTTACTCTAATAATGAATAAGTGAAGGAAAATACTTTGAATTTGCTTAATGCAGTAATTTATTCCAACGTACGAACCATATTTTGCTTTGTCTGAGGATGTTGTATCGAGGTGAATTTGTTACATTTGAAAATAAATCATAACATGAAGCAAATTTAAAGACTTATTCTTCATTTATTCATATATATATATATATATATATATATATATATATATATTGTTCTGACCATTCACACACCTAAGCAATGTACATCGAGCTCTCAAAACGGTTAACCTGTAACACACACACACATATATTTATATTTTTGCTTGAAGGCAATTACAATGCGTATATCGCATAAAATTCGATAATTATAGAAGATAATAATGACAGGTGAATTTTGGTAAAGAATTATTCTGTGTGTAGAACATCGTACAGATTGTTTCAACTTTATTAAGTCCCGCCGACAGAAATCGAAAACGGGACTTCAGCAGGATAGTCAGAAACCATACTGCTTCAGCCACGATACAGCACGGGAAAATCTTGCGAAATTAACTTGTCAATGATACTGATACGTCTCTACCATATGAGGTAAGGGGACGTTGAGTGAATAATAACAAACCCGGGCCTTATGCACTTCGGCGAAGGAAATAATATTTTTGGATGTTTGTTTATTTTAGAAGCATTGTTGAATAAAGTATATATTATTATTTATATTTTTGCTTGAAGGCAATTACAATGCGTATATCGCATAAAATTCGATAATTATAGAAGATAATAATGACAATTATTATCTTCTATAATTATCGGATTTTTATGCGATATACGCATTGTAATTGCCTTCAAGCAAAAATATAATATATACTTTAATTCAACAATGCTTCTAAAATAAACAAACATCCAACAATCATATATATATATATATATATATATATATATATGAAAGAAAAACAGTAAGAAAAAAAACAATCTTGATGTTTCATTCCTTATGTTGGATGGATTGGTTTTCTGCAATTACGATCAAGTCCAGCTGAAAGCACCGTCACCCTTTCGATCACTGAATGTAAGCAACAATGTGCTTGTTGAATACTTAATTGGGTGACCACTTAAGCAATAGCAGGTAATGTAAGCATACCACGTCCTTTGTTTATAAAAATGACTTGATTCGGCATTAAATGACATGTTGTAAATATAAAAACAAAAACAAAAAACAACCAACTGAATCATTGTAGAGCATCTGTGTTTCCTTCAGGATTAAAAAATGAAAACAAACAAATAAAAAGTGTGTTTTAAATTTTACGTTTTCTCTAATTTTATTCATGATCTTTTCTTCTTTCATTCTTTTTTCTCCTCTGATATCATTTTTTTTTTTTTTTTTTTTTTTTTTTTTTTTTTTTTTGAAGAATGATTAAAAAGGAAAAAATGAATAACATATCAGCCCAACATGGGTGTCAGAATTATTTCTTTAAATAGAGAGAAAAAAATACAGATATGTGATGATAATGAAACACTAAAATCGACTCACGTGTAGATTCTAAGTATTTTTTCGTCTTCCTCGGGAAGCGGTTTTTGAATTAAAAGACTGTGATGAGAGAATAGTATTTCTTTCTTTCTGCTTCCAAATAATTACATTTTTTTCTTTTTTTTTTTTTTCGTATTTTTTTTTTTTTTTTTACATGATTTCTATTCGTACAGAGGAAAAAATCAGTTTGATTTACAAAATAAAATTAAAGTTAATGAAGAAAAGAAAGAAATCATTGTTTGTGATTGTGTCAATCTTTTCTTTTAAGAGTTTTTTTTCTTTCCTCATGTAATTTTTTTTTTTTTTTTTTCATTTTTTTCGTTTCCGTTTTTTGAGTTTCTTTTCTTTGTCCCAACACAAACTACACACACAAGAAACAAAAAATCAAATGAATTTTTTTTTTAAATGAAATAAAACAACGACAATGATGGCCATTGATAAAGTCTTTTCTTTTTCTTTTTTTTTTGTCTTTTTCTTCGACTTTTTTCTTTCTTTTTTTTTTTTTTTTTTTTTAGAAGAAAAAGAACCGTGAAATTGGAGACGTTTTTTTATGTCTTGTAAAAATGGGAAGGAGAAAGAAAAAAAAAACAGGGGACAAAAATTTAACGAAAATGGATAGAGAGAGAGAGAGAAAAGATGTTTACTTCCAGTTCGAGGAAAATTGAATAAAATAAAATGATGTTAATATTATTATTAATTATTATTACATTTTTGTGGTTAATCTTTTTTTTTTTTTTGTCTTTTTGCTGTTTGTTTCTTTGTTTTCTTATTATTCCCAGAATTATTCGCGCGAATTCAGAGTAATTCTTGGAATAATTAAAATAATTCTTCTCAAAGTAGTCATTTTTTGTCCTTTTAGGTTTTATCAATTTTCATGATATTTTTTTTTGTTTGTTTGAATTGTTATTTCTTTCACTTACTTTTTAAAAATCTTTTTTGTTTGTTCTGGTTTCTTTGTTCAGTTTTTTTTTTCTGTTGGTTTCTCAGTCTTTTTATCATCTTCATTTATTTATATTATTTATTTCCATATATCTTCTTTTTTTTTTTTTTCAATTTTTGTATTCGGTTCATCCCAACGTGACACATTGTAGAAAACATAAGGGAAACATGGACCAAACATACGGCACTTGCATCCGGACACAATGAACACGACAGCCATTTTCAATGTGTTTTTGCTTTCTTCCACAAGAATGTTCAAACTTGAAAGCTCGTTAACCGTAACAGTTTCCTCATTTTTTTCTCAACTTTTTTTTTTTTTTTTTTTGAAAAATGATATTGATGCAATGATTTGCAGAATGAAAATATACATGTGAACTGAATTAATATATCTATAATCATAATTTATACACTCATTTACCTATAGGTATATACATAAATATGTGTGCATATTTTACATATATATATATATATATATAATGATGTGTGTGGAAACGAGTATATGTACACATGATCTAATCATATACATAAACGTATATATACCGCGTATATTACATAAAATTATATGCATTACTGGGTGTATATGTTTATGTACATAAAACATAATATACACACGGACATATACACACAGGAATATGCATTAATGAATATATATATATATATATATATATATATATATATGGTGATAGAGAATTTTATGAATATGCACGCATACATTTATTTAAATGCGTACATATATGTTCAAACATACACATATTTTTTTCATATATATATATCCCATTGTGTCTATAAATATAATTATGTTTGTGAGTGTATGTGTGTGAGTTCTTTTTTGTACGCACAATGTTAGCAAATCTTTGGTTCTCACACATTATAATATATACATACATATTTGCATACACACATTAAATACATTACATACCACATGCATTGAATTCATGTCTTTATCTTCATGTACACACACACACACACACAGTATATATATATATATATATATATTATATATATATATATATTATTTTTTGATGTTTGTTAATTTTTTTAGAAGCATTATTGAATAAAGTATATATTAATATTTATATTTTTGCTTTGAGGCAATTACAATGCGCATATCGCATGAATTCGATAATTATAGAAGATAATAATGACAAGTGAATTTCGCAAAGAATTACTCGGTGTATAGAATATCGCACAGACTGTTTCAACTTTATTAAGTCTCATCAGCGATATATACTAACGATTTCCCTCCGACAGAAATCGAAACCGAGACTTCAGCAGGATAGTCAGAAACTATACTGTTTCGGCCACGGTACAGCACGGAGAAATTCCTGCGTAATTAACCTGTCAATGAAACTGAGACGTCTCTACCATATGAGGCAAGGGGGCGCTGAGTGAACAATAACAAACAAACCCGGAGCCTTATGCTCTTCGGCGAAGGAAATGCGCATTGTAATTGCCTCCAAGCAAAAATATAAATATTAATATATAATATATATATATATATATATATATATATAATATAGTGTGTGTGTGTGTGTGTTGGGGAGGGTATTTGAGGAGTATATGGTTTTCGTGTGAATGCTTAAATGTCTGTTTGGTTTGGTTTCTTTGTTTAATGGCATGTCAAACTTCGAAGTTTATTTAATGCCAAACTATCCTTGGAGAAGAACCTTAGTCGCATTATTTAACTATTAGTTGGGACTGAAAGTAAACATAGTAGCATGAGTGGGGTTCGAACTCGCTTTCTACAATGTCACATTAGCCATTACGCACCCTTCCTTCAAATGCCTATATGTGTGTCTAATTGTAAATATAGATATATAATAAGATTAGATTATTCATTTAGAGGTTAGAGAGATTGTGCTGTACTAATCTAAATGTAGAGGATCTGCTGGCTTTGAAAATCAGCATTTAACTCCTTGCCTACAAAATCTCTCCCACGACAATACCAAATTCTCAAGGTATTTTTTTTTTTTTTTTAGCAGTTTGATGGGTTTTTTTAAAGTTCCTATCTATTCCTCATTCTATTCAAATAAAAATGTATAACTATATTCTGATTCTTTCAGTTCAATTATAATGAACTAACCATCAAATTTTGTACTTTGCCTGGGCGTAGTGGGAGAGCCGCTGAGAGCGGTTTGAAATTGGCAAATATTTAAATTCTCGATTCCAATTTGTGAGCTTATAAGCTTGATTTTTGGTAGAAATTCCTCTATCAACCGTCAACCTATAATCTGCCGAATTATTGTTTTAACCCGCCATATTAGTGGGGATTATGCTGAATGAGGAGTAAGGCGGGGGGGGGGGGTAATACCCCCTCTCCAAATGTCTTTGATACAACACTAAACTGCATCTGATGGCGAGGCTACAGTGTTGTAGATCTTCAAAGAATAGACTATCCTTTCATAACCATTACTCTCTGTTCTAGCCCAGATCGAAATGGTAGTACCTGTTGGGATCCCATTTATGATTCAAATGGTTCCGTTTAAAAATTATTTGTATTTGATAAGAACAGTTGATGTCATATAACTATAATTGAAGTGAGTTGGTTTGAGCAACAACAAGCTAAGCACAACTGAACCAATATCAAGACAACTGGTCCTTATGGGAATCCAGAATAGTCCACTCAGGCATTTGGGTGATTCCATTCTTTGAGTCTTGATTGGTTGCTTGGTTTCTATGATGTTTTGAGGCTTCATAAATAACCTGCTATTTTTCAGTCGTCTTAGCAGCAAAACAGATTCTTGTTACGACTGCTTGCTGCCTTGTCTCACCAATTCGACGGTAATTGGAACTATAAATTTATTTGTATTAAAAATATCTACTTGCAACCATAATTGTTTGACAAAAATGATTATTATGGTTTACTTGAAATCCTAACTGTACAAACAAGAGATTATTATTAGATGTAAATAATTACTTGAAACAGTACAACCGTGTGCACATTATTTGTATTAGATAGGAATACTTGATCTATATATCTGTATTAAAAAAAACTTCTATCTACACAAAATATATAAATATCAGTAAGTAAAGTCATCGGGGCGGCCTAATGACATCGAGGGGGTCTATCCCCTTTTCACTAGCGTTAGACAAGGAGAGTATTTTAGCATCTGAGGTGGCGCGCCACACCTACCATCAGCTCCTCACTTTACCGCACAGATGCCTGTGCTACTCATACGCTGAGTTGGCGAGGACCGGTACCGAACCAAGAACCTTGTGATTCTTAGCCGAACACTCTACCGACTGAGCTAAACCGGCCTTCTAAATATAAACATACAATAGAATGTGGATTAACTAACCTGTAAGTATGAAATAATCCTAGACGGTTTGGCATACCGTAAAAATCAATCAATGGTTATAACAATACTGTATATAGAATATTTTCGAATGTAGGTATTTAGATTGAATAATCTTGTATAATAAACGAATTTCTCCAAGTTTTATGTTCATATATTGTATATACCAATCAAGTTTAGCTTATACTAGACCACAGATATGGAGCATCTGCTGTGAAATTATTTCTTTAGCCAACAAGAACTGTGATCATTGCTCTACAGCAGGCGCGTATGTAAATTTATACGCATCCATGCATTTTTTTTCGTATTTGTTTCGAACAGCACAAGGGTAGTCTAACATTTTATTACTACTGAGAATGATGCTTTAATCTAACTGAGAAACCCAAACGAACAATATTTTAACTACACCTCTCGGTTGTGTAGTATTCAACGCATAGTCAGTTTAACGCGTATACACGTAGGCAAGGCCCAAAGTGGATCAGGTAGCCGCGACCGGTGTCATGAGGTTTTTATCCGTAGCACCTCGCCCAAAGATGTCGAGATGCTTGGAGACGCCACACTCTATGGCCGCTAAACACGGGAATTCAAGACGCAAACTTGCTTTTTAACTTTAGGGACGAAATACCACCAAACACAGCAAGCTAATTTGTAAGCAATAATTTCACTAAATCATAAATTATTTTCCTGATTTATAAATATCTATTCTTCGCAGCTAACTTATGAGAAACAGTGAGAATCAATATCGTCAATTTGTTAGTCTAGATTGCTATATAATACATCATAATAGGGGTTTAATTTCTTTCTTATGTATACGTAAAATGTAATCCTTTCACGCTGTTTACTGAGATTCTGGTTTATATACTGTATGTGTGTACTTTGCTATATTAATGAATAGCGAGTGCTTGGTATCGTTGATAGAGTATATATATATATATATATATATATATATATATATATATATATATAAGTTAAGATAGCGTAGACACAGTCAACATTGCTTACTGACTGTCTGTTTCTCACCTTTATGATAATCTGGTGCATATATATATATATATATATATATATATATATATATTCCTATTAAGTTATTTAACGTATATGTTGTATATTTGTAAAAAAAAGTATCTAATTAAGTACTTATCTAAGGCAATTCAATTTATGTCCAAATTTATTTTTTTGAATTTAAAATTAAATGTTTGATGTTATAATTTCCCTTCCCCCATTTTTTCAACTTTAAATATGAAAACATCGAGGATCACAAGGAAAATGTATCTAAATCTTTCAGAGACCATTTCTTATCAATATCAGTACAAGGTGAATGGGAATGAATTCCGTTCAACATTTTCCTTGTTGATATACGTAATGATCGGAAGATGATGTAAATATACATCGAAATAATTGTTCTCGTTAAAGTTTTACTATGATATACTATCTATGTAA
>CM042143.1:109879135-109896635 GCA_023376005.1 Doryteuthis pealeii | reverse complement strand
AAATCATTAATACCTAATAATATCCGTATTGATTAAATAATATTCCAATAGAAATTATAAAATCCTACCATGTGATTTTAGAAGAAAATTTACATTTTTTATTTAAAAAAATTAAGGGTGAATTTATTTATTAAATATACTGTAACTATATACATTATATGTGATTATATCATCTAATCTATAAACGAGAGGAATTTTATCTCATTTTTTTCTTGAATATTTATATAAAATATTCATACTAAATATTTACATTCTCAAGAATTTTCGTAACTGCTCCCTAATTTTTCATGAAAAACATTAATATTTTTTCAACAATTTCAAAAATTCTGTTATTGATTCCATTTCGACAAAACGTAGAAAAGAACTAAAATGACATTTTCTTTTTGTTACTTTATTTCTATTGGCTTTTGTGTAAAACAAAATGACGGACCATGTTAGTGCAGTTTGCAGTGAGCTGTGAAAAAAACCTAATGTTCAAACGAACATCATTTTATTTTTTACATATGTAACAAGAAAGAAAAATTTTTATTGATTTCGTTTACATGTGACCGGCACAGAAAAAAAAAAGATTTTTTGATCTACATATTTATTTATTCATCCGAATATGGAATATATATATAATACATATATTATATATATAAAATGTTCGGTCAGGACACCAATTGCAATAAATAGTATTTTTAAACAATCTTATTAAAATATTCGTTTTCATCTAGTGATACATGAACCTCAATCATATCCTGGGTATAACAAAACAAAAAGTGTATCTGATACTTAGGCTCCAGTTTTTTTAGATCTGATATGTGGAGTATACATTCTTTGAAATTAAGTCCTGTAGAATAAACAAGCTAAGTTTCAATTACCGTCGAATTGGTAAGGCACGGCAACAAGAAATCGTAACTGAATACGAACTTATCTTGCTACAACCCTACTGCATAATAACAGGGTATTTATAAAACTCCAAAACATCATAGATAAAAATATCTATATCGTCCAGTATTTTTCTTATTATGCAACCTAAAACAAATACGAAAAAAATACTACCAAACAACAAATCTAAAACAGATATTCTACCAAATAAACCCAGAAAAACTACTTGGATACATAAAAGAAGCACACATCTACAATAAAATCTAAAAATCTTCCAAAAAAATGAAAACACAAAAATATGTTAACAAAAACATCTAAAAGTTTCATTCACAAAAGAAAATATAAAAAAAAAACCTTTAGAAAATAAAACATTATCACCAATTTATTTCAAAAACGTAGTCGGCATTAAGTGACCCATTGAGGTTGATATGCCGTAAGACAAGAACAAGGAGAAAAAAATTCCCTTATATTTTGATATTTATTTAGCAAAATGAACATACCTGAGTGACAAAGCTAAATTAAATTTTGGTATTAAACAAACCGGTATTAAGTGCAATGATTTAAAAAAAATGGATAAATGGAATACGTGTTTAAATAAGAGAAGTAACAAAGCAATCTTCGGTGTGCCAGAAATATTTCCTGCATTTTAAACTGTCACCTACAGTGGGAAAATAAGTATTTCACCCCTGCTGATTTTCTGAGTTTGCCACCTTACAAAAATAGGAATAGTGTATAATTTTCAGAGTAGGTACCTCTTGAAAGTGAGAGATAGAACTTAGAACTTAGATCACATTGCAGAGTAATCAAGCTAAGTTTCAATTACCGTCGAATTGGTAAAACACGGCAAGAAGCAGTCGTAACTGAATACGAACCTATCTTGCTGCAACCCTGCTGCAGAATGACAGGGTATTTATGAAACTCCACATCATAAAAACCAAGCAGCCAATCAGAACACGTAATGGAATCACCCAAATACATGAATGGACTATTCTACTATAAATACCAACTGTCTTGGACACTGCTTAATTTGTGCTTAGCCAGTTGCTGTTGTACAAACAAACATAGACTGACTGACTTCAGTAAGTCCATTCTAATATGATGTAATAACGGTTAGGGTCGCTCCTATTGGTTAAATAGATTTTTTTCAAGATTAATAGTATCTGATATGATCGTGTGCAAATAAACCTTAAGTAACTACACAAAAAATTTCAATATGAACGTACAATACATGATGTTCCTTATCCTCTAGACATAGAATAATCCCAGACAAATGCACATGGCGGTAAGATCAATCAATCGAACTTCTGCCTTTGTCGTTATTTATCATTGCTTTGTTTTTAAATTGCTTTATTAAAATGCTATTTTGAAACAGAATGAGAGGTTAAACTTTTTTTATTAGTCAAACAAGAAACACGTTGTTTTAGTTTTTTTAAGCTAAAACTACCTAATCATACGTATACATAAATAACGGGACCTGGCTACAAAAGGCACAAAAGAATCTCGATACTTTTTGACACACCTTATATATATATATATATATATATATATCTTATTATAATGGAGATTGTATGTTTTTCTGTCTGTAACCGAAACTATATTCCTACTCAAGTCACAATTCTCTTAGTTATTGACATCACATTCTCCATGATTTTATTCTTATCTAAACCTCAATTATTAATAAAATTGTTTTACACTATTAATACTGTTAACTATGTCTACATACTAACAACATGCAATTATATTCATATATACAACTAAATAGCGGTTTACAGTGTGATCGGGAAGGCTAATTTGCATATTAATATTAAAAAATCGAATTTAATAAATATGTGCTTAGTATTATTGATTTCTAACTGTTTGGTTTTATTTTAATGAATATAAGCAAAAATCTCTTCAATGAATCTTAAATGAAATCCATTAACAAGATAAAATAACTGTCATTTTATTCTTTACTTCCTCTTATAACTAAATACTTAAATTAGAAAAAATAACAATGAAAGACGAGAGTGATGGAAGAGTAAGTTTCAGTTGTTCCATTTTTTATTATACTCCCCTCTGTTTCAAATCTTTTTATCTGTATTCTTATTTAGTTTCATTAGCCCTTCTAATTTAATACAATATTTTATTACATTAAAACTTAAATACTTGCACCCGGAGGGTGCATATATTTGCTAGTATAGATAAAGATAAAGATAAAAGTTTCAGGATACGTTATAAAGAACTTAATTGCACAAAGCAAAGATCAAGACAATTTGGCACGGAAGCTTACATTGATTTTGAGATATTAAAGGCCTAACATAATGTTCTTTATGGATTCTCCAGTAATCTTTTTCTTTTGGCAAAATATGGGGATGCATCCTTCCCGAATATAAAAGTCTAGACAAGTTTTTAAATGGTAATCAATATTGGTTTACCTAATGAAAAACCGGACTCGATTTTCTAACTTCTGAAATATTTCTACGGCTAATAAATAATATGCCATATTTCACTGATGGGTTTTTAAAAGATAAAAAGGGATATTGTTAATTTCTCTAACCTTATTAAAGGCGTTACAGTTAAAGATGGCACTAGGCTTATATAAACATATTTGAAATCATGTAATGATATAATACAGATACTGTTATAAAATATCTGAAAATAGTAAGTAAATGTAAAGTCGTCGGGCGGCCTAAGGTCGGTATCAGCCAGTCAGCGAGGGAGTCTATCCCCTTTTGAATAGCGCTAGACCAAGGAGATTGTTTTTTAGCATCTGAGGTGGAGCGCCACACCTACCATCAGCTCCTTACCGCACAGATCCCTGTGCTACTCATACGCTGAGTTGGCGAGGACCGGTATCGAACTAGAAACCTTGTGGTTTCTAGCCGAACGCTCTACCGACTGAGCTAAATCCGGCCATGATATATATATATATAAGTATGTCAAAAAAGTATAGATTTCTTCTACTTTTTCCTGTTAAATTCCAATTTAAGGGTCAAAAAGACAGGTTTCAAAATTATTCGTATTCGATAAAACTTAGGCGAGAAGGGTGGACGGAGAGGCCTGATTCGATGAATCGGGTGGTCAAATCAATCCCTAGCACCAATATAATTGTCCTGGTCCTATTGCTCTTACAGCAAACATCCAACCCTTTTTATCATATTTGATAGTAGGTGGTGGCTGAGGGTCTGTGTATGATGTTAAATTGCACCTAATGGCAGAGTTCCAAATTGTGAGCTCTGGGGAGTGTGGAATACCCTTTCATCGCCCTTACATCCAGTCACTCTGATCCGGAGTGGTAGTACCTGTTCGGTTCCCATCTATGCATTGAATATTAAAAAAACTAGTTTAAAATGTTTAAAAAAAGAATTTTAATACCCATCAAAAATTGATAAAACAAAACATCTTCGGCATAAAATAATCCAACAATGGTTATCAAGCCGTAAAATCCAACCAACCAACTCATCCGAAAAGTGTGGCTGGTACAAGACAAATCTTCACTGCTCTAAGCAAACCTCCTATATGGGTCGTTCAATTGTCATATGTTTAACTCGACTGTTGCGATCTCTCTCTCTCTCACTCTTTTCTCTCTCTCTCTCTCCTCCTCACTCTCTCTCTCTCTCTCTCACTCCTCACTCTTTTTCTCTCTCTCTCTCCTCCTCACTCTCTCTCTCTCTCTCTCACTCTTTTCTCTCTCTCTCACTCTTTTTCTCTCTCTCTCCTCCTCACTCCTCTTTCTCTCTCTCTCACTCTCTCTCTCTCTCTCTCCTCACTCTCTCTCTCTCTCACTCTCTCTCTCTCACTCTCTCTCTCTCTCTCCTCCTCACTCTTTTTTTACTACTGCTACTCACTACTGCTCTTTACTCGGTCACTGAGTCTCTCTGTCTGAACGGTGTGACCTATGATTCCATTAGTTTTCCGTTATAATAGCATTTCAAGATGAAATTGACGCTTCTAATTAATATTTCATAGTTATTTCTCTTATCTCGAGAATACTGACATTCACCGCAAATTTCATAAAATATCATTGTTCTATTCCGAAAAGAATTTTAAGTGCCTTGCTCTAATAAAAATCTAGTAATGTTCCATTTTTTTCTGGCTTAAATTTAACCACGCAAATACGCACATAAACACACACTGACCTTTTCTCTCACACACAAACATAAATATAAATATATATTATATATAGTAAGTAAAGTAAAGGCGTCGGGGCGGCCTAATGTCGGTACCAGCCAATTAGCGAGAGAGTCTATCCACTTGTCACTAGCGCTAGACAAAGGATATGTTTTTGTGTCTGAGGTGGAGCGCCACACCTACCATCAGCTCCTTACTTTACCGCACAGATCCCTGCTTTCTAGCCAAAGTTGAGGGCCGGTATCGAACTAACCCAGAGAGAGAGAGAGAGAGAGGAGAGGATATAATATGCTATATTTATAAGTACTAGTGTTCAATATCGTTGATAGAGCATTTATATCTAAGTTAAGTTACCGAGAAAACGAAGACACTTGCGCTGCTTTACTGATAGTTTCTAGCCTACGCGATTTCCAGACTCTGTTTGAAAATCACATAGACGAGAAACTGTCAGTAACCAAACGCCATTGACTTCCTGTCCACGCTATCCGAATATCTAAATTCAAATTATTAAAGCTTTCGTAATATATACATATTAACAGGATTTTTCTCTCAGTACATATTATATTTCATTTCATTGTGGCATAAAGTCAAATTAGTGTGCCGCCAAGGAGAAAACTATTAATGATCTGGTCAGGCAGATTATAAAACCAAACCAAAATAGTTACCAACAAATCATATATACAGAAAGATATTGTAGAATAATCATACTACCTCCAATTACCGTCGAATGAAATAAGACAAGGCAGCAAGTAGTCGGAACTGAATACGAATCTAACTGCAAATGCCAGGTTATTTATGAAGCCTCATAACATAGAAACCAAGCAGCCAATCAGGACTCAGGGAATGGAATCACCAAAATGCAAGAAGGACTATTCTTGATTTCATTAAGTCCCAACTGTCTTGCCACTTGTTCAGTTGTGCTTAGCTAGTTGATGTTGTTCAAACCAGCAGTACATAAACTCACTTCAACAGATATGAATTGGTACTGGGTGGCCGACATTTAACAAAATAACCAACTGCATAGTTGAGTGGAGCTTATGAAAAGGTTACGCTTGCCCACAATAAAACACAGGCGAACCTGAATGGGAATGTCGATGGAACCTAAGCAATTCTTGCGTGATGTTAGGTGCCCTCCTATTAAACTTATTGTTGTAATATGATATTTACGGTGTGCTCCAATACACCACTTAAATTTATAGAATAAGCGAGGTCACCGGTTTTAAACCTCAACCAATCAAAGCCCGAGTGCATGGCTGGTTGACTACTTAATCGCTGATACTGAGAGACGTATATTTGCAAACATTGACGAAGGACCTGCAAGACCGACGAGCAGCAAGGAACCACCAAAGTATTATTTACTAAGGATCGCGTTCTGCTTTAACACAAAGGTTCCCCGCTGGACAAGCGCTCTTACTTGAAACCTAAAGCATCGTCACTAAAATTGTAACACCTACCTTTGGCCTCGTGTGGAGCCGAATAAATACCGACATTTGGTCATTGTTATTCTTAGGTGAGATTAATTGAAGCGTCTGATATTGTTGGTCTTGAGTCTCGATAAGAATCCATAAGAAGTTGACTATTTTTTTAATCAATGGCCGAAATTTCACACCCGGTTGCCGAATACAAAATAGATTAAGCTAGGTTTATTGCGTTCTGAATTTTGTTGTGAGTAACCTCGACCTAAGGTGAAATAATTGCTAATTGAATATATTGATATTAATGTCTTCGGCGTTTTTCTCTCATATTGTTTTGTTTAATTGGTTGGCTAAACGTTCGATTTAATAAGAGACAAAGAGTAATAAAACGACATGAAAAATATTCTCGTTTCTCTTTCTTATTTTTATTCTATTTATTTATCTGTTTTTATTTGAACAGAAATTCTCTTTTATTCGAGACTTATTAATCTAAGCCTTACAAATAACAGTTTCTAAGTTGTATTGATTTTAACGGCAAGTCAACTTGTCAAGTGTTATTTTATGCATAGTAATTAGAGAATCGAGTTTATATTTACATTTACGTGCATTTGTTTTTAAGCGTTCTTTTAGCCCTTCCTTGCTATTACTCCTAGGTCCACCCTGACCCGGAGTGGTAGTACAAATTTGAGTCCCATTTATGGCTTCAATTTTATCTATCTAAAAAAGTATTCGTATGATACGACCGTGTTATTGAAGTCAGTAAGTCTACTGTTAGTTTGAATAACAGCAGCTAAGTACAACTTAAGCAGTTTCAAAGACAGATGGTATATATATAAATCAAGAATGACCCATTCATGAATTTGGGTGATTTGGGTCATTCCATTCCTAGAGTTCTGATTGGCTGCTTGATTTGAATGACATTGTGGAGTCTTATATATATCCTGTCATTCTGCAGTAGACTTTGTGACAGTAGGTTTGTATTTCAGTTATAACCGTTTGTTGCCTTGTCTTCCCAGTTCGACGGTAATTGGAACTTTAATTATTCTTCACGTGTGTAAAACAATGTTTTATCTAGTAAATTTTATGGTTATTTTTAAAGATAGAGAAGGTGAGGCGAATGCTAAAAATATGTGGAATTTCCTCTGGGTAATATGCCCTTTGGAAATACCTTGGAAGATATGTGTAAGGATGCAAATAGCCTAGTGGCTGTAGAATCCAAAGTAGACTTGCGGTTCCTGACTTTACTGTGTTCCACAGGTCAGGTGGGGTGAATAATAGTGTTACCCCCTATAAATGTTTTTTAGACCTCGTGTTGATAGTTTAGTTTCCCTGCGTTGAGTACCAGGGTTTATTTGCTGACTTTACCTCAGCCCATGACAGATTTTAAAATGGTAGATCTCTGAACGAGCATACAAAATAGATTGTGTAATTGATTTTAAAGCATGTCAACCTATCTAGGCTTATTTTATGCCTAGAGGTTAGGGAATCTTGTTCAAATTTACATTTTTTGTCATCATTTTGGAAAAAAATGGCCCTATAAATAATGTTTTAACATATTTGACCCCGTGATTGGATCCTGACGAGTAATACCAATATAGAGTTTAAAAAACATTAAGAAACAACGACACAAAAATGTAAGTAAGTATGTAAGTTTTGTGGCCGAATTAGAGCAGTTAGTATTGACCTAAAAAAAATTACATTCAAGAAAATTTCTGATTTGTCCTCATACCATTTTACATAGAAGAAACGGAATTGTTTTCCACATTCCCAGTGTGTGACTGTGTCTACTCTAGTGTGTGCTTTCGGGTTAGCTCAGTCGGTACAGCGTTCGGCTAGAAACCACAAAGTTCCTAGTTCGATACCGGCCCTCGCCAACTCAGCGTATGAGTAGCACAGGGATCTGTGCGGTAAAGTAAGGAGCTGATGATAGGTGTGGCGCTCCATCTCGGATGCTAGAAAACAATCTCCTTTGTCTAGTGCTAGTGAAAAGGGGATAGACTCTCTCGCTGATTTGCTGATACCGACTTTAGGCCACCCCGACGTCTTAACTTTTTTACTTATATATATAATAAAAGATGGGTATATCCAACACAATGTGGTTGAAAATGAACGGAAAATGTGGATAAAACAACACAACAACTAAATTCAATTGATATTTCGCTTCGATCTTTTGTGAAACTTTTTCGAATTTATTTTAAAGACAAAACGGGTTCTACAGTCTACTTTTATGTTGAAACGGTAATTTGGGGTGGGTGGGCTGAACGCACATTCTGCCTACCCCCAAAATGATCTTTTCGGCATAGAAATAGATTGTGGAACCCATTTTGTCTTTAGAATAAATTTGAAAAAGCTTTGCAAAAGACCAAGGCGAATTATTATTTAGTTGTTTTATCCGCATTTGTCCTCTACACACACACACACACACACACACACACACACATATATATATATATATATATATATATATATATATATATATATATATATATATATGATATACCAAACTTGTTGGTAAATACTCGCGGTGAGAAAAAACCAAGCAAATAGTTTGATTGTAAAAATATACTACCAAACATCAACCGGGAAGAAAAAAAATGTAAAAGAAAAGACCAAGATAATCGTACAAACAAAAAATAATCTATTAGTACAATATTTTGGCCAAAAGAAAAAACAATTTATATGCATATATATATATATATAGTATATATATATATATATATATATATATATATATAATATATATATATATACAAACCCACCAGGAGACTAAAGCTAAAAAAAAAGTGCTCAATAACTAAGTAAAGCAAATATTAAAAATAATAAAAATAAATCTAATGAGTCAGACGAACCTACTAAAAGTTTCGCTTAATGCTCTTCATGGCTAAGATTGACTAAAGAGACTAGGAGCAAACGCATTAAATATAGTACTTACCACCGTGATTCAAATAAATCACATAAATTAGCATAAATTAAAATGACCAATAGAAAAACAGCAATAAACTAAGAACACTATTAAAAAATATTTATTATAGATATTTATTTTTTATTTTATTACTAGAGCATTAAGCGAAACTTTTAGTAGGTTCGTCTGACTCATTAGATTTATCTATATATATATATATATGTAAGAATTCATTTTCATATTATCAACCAAAGCCTGAAGAAGATACCAGAAGATCTGAAACACGTGTTGCACATGTAAAACAAAAAGAATAGAAAATTTTTTCTGAGAACAAAATACATTTTGCGGACCTTCCTTCTTTATAAATTATTGAATTTTCTCCCGTTGGAACCAGAACAACACTTTATATATATGTATATATATATATATATATATATATATATATTATATATATATATATAATCAACCTATATTGTGCACTGTTTTTTCCGGTTTATCTCAGTCAGTCGAGCATGCTTTTCAGCTGATACCGACCATAGACGTCTCAGCTGATTTACAGATCCAACGATTGATATTCGTCCTTCTGATAAAAATAGTTTGATGGTTGATAATTTCAAATTAATAACTTCATAGTCGACATTTTGCAACGGGACAATTACAAGATACAAAGGGATATCTTTGAATGATAAAACAAGTTTAGTTGTTTCCGAATCTGTCGCATCCAGTCGTCACGTAAAAAATCATTACCATTCTACACCTGGCTATTGAATACATGCTGAATGTCATAATGATGGAAATGAAATCCTTTGAAATGTCACATATTAACTATTTCTGTTCTAAATCTGATTCCTTTATTAATGAGAACATTTAACCATCTTTGTATTAACGTTTACGATGAAGCATACTTCATTCTTGTTCATTGTTTTTCTTTTTTTTTTTTTTTTTTCAATCGGAAATTTTTTAATATAGCAATTTTAAGCTTGAAGTTTTATGTTCAATATTTGAGCATAAATTGCGCCGAATAGGAATCGGCATTAAAATTACAAATCTTAACTCAATAAATTGAAAACCCGAGGAGTAAATCACCAACATACATATATTAATATAAAATTTTAATTCAATATCTTCAAAAGATCGATGTTGAATTTCTGTAACTAATCTTATATGGACAATTATTTAGCCTGAAATTTTTTCACATTTTATTAGACAAGAGATCGATCGCACACACACTTATTCAAGGTGCGTCAAAACACACCATTTGACACACCTTGTATTCTGAAAACAAAATAACGTTTCATTCATTCTACGTTTCTATTTAACCCATAGATAGGACCCTAACAGGTACAACCACTCCAGGTCAGAGTAGACATGGGAGTAATGGTGATGAAGAGTTATTCCACACTCCATAGAGCTCCAGATTTGGAACTTCACCATTAGATACAGTTTATCTTCCTACCCAGGATATGAGTGGTTTAGCAAATACGCATTGAGTAGACTAAAAAATTAAATACACCCTCCGGGTGGTAAAAAAGATTAATTATTAAAAGATATTGCCCTAGGAGTGGGAGGTAAAAATTCAATGTCAGATAGTTTGTACCATGCAGTTTTAAACTCGGTACTTTTTAACACACCTTGTATTCTAAAGAAATTAATGAATGGAACGTTATTTTTTCAGAATACAAGGTGTCAAAAATACAAAAAAATCTTGATACTTTTTTGACATACGTTGTATATACAGAGTTGAAGAATGAACATGTAAAAAATTAGAATTTATACATATATCAGTTAAATCTATTACTACTAATATTAATTGTATTAAGGATAACTTGGTGAACCCATGCAAATTCCACGGTAGTTAAAGATTATCCATCATTTTATACCCCTGATCTTCCTTATACATCTGCATGTGTTCCCACAATCTCTACCTCTATCCAGAAACAAAATTGTAGCATCATTGTCTTTCACACGTCGATTTAATTATTTTATGTGTATGAAATCTGAGGTAAATAGGTGCAGATTTCTATTTGCATTTAATAATTTCCGACCCCTTCTGGTAAACGTTCTCGGCGTAGTTGACTTTCTCTTGCTGTTAATTGATTTCGTTCTTTCACTCTTTCTTTCATGTTTATGTTGTTCTTTTTAATGGAGTGGTTCATTATTTATCTGAGGTGACGAAAGGGCGTGACACATGGAGGTACAAGTGTATTAATATATCGTTAATTGCTCTAGAAAAGGAAAACCCTGGACATTTTAAATACAAACTGATCATCCAATCTCGGCCACGAAGTATTAACAACAAAACAATGAACTTATTAGTGGATTTTGCTGTTCGCTGACAAGTTTATTTTCTTTTAAAGAAAACACAGTGAAAATAAAAATTCAATTTTCTTTATTTCTTCTATAGTCCTACGGTTGGCTCATTCGTTGGAATCGGAATACCGTGGTAAAGCATAGGCGAACTGAAGGGAGGAGTGTCACATCATCTCTGAAAATATCTCCATGGTCTAGCGCAAAGGAAAAGGGGATAGACTCCCCCTTTTCAGCTTTTACAGACAATAGGTCATTTACTAATACAAACCAACAAACCATAGTCTTTACTACTACAAACCAGCAAGGTATTCTCGGGAAATTTAAAGTCGTTTTGTAGGAGTAAAATATTCGTCTACATCCAATAGAATGTAAATTTTCTACAGCACAATTTCACCGTGTGCTTTTTTGCAGTTTTTCTTTTCTTCCCTGGAGCACCAAAGGGCTCAGCTGTACAGAGTCCGCATGATTTATTGATCATTAGACAAATTAAAGCCTCAACCGTGAGTCCAAATTTTCTCTCAGGAGAAAGAGAAGGCGTTTCCTGATTGGGTGAACGGGCTCATCTTCCTTGAGGACAATATCAATGCGATACAATAAGAGCACTGTGATATTTTACAATGTTTGTCGACTTTGAGTGCACACTCTTTCTAAAGATTTACAGCCTCAAGAATTAGCTTAACATTTACAATACAAAAAAGAAAATCGCATGGACTCATATATGTGAGTGTGTATGTGCGTATATATACTTGAGCGTATACCTAATAGGTCGAAATGTACATTCAGAGATTGGCATTTTCTCGATATATAAATATATATATATATAATATATATATATATATAGTTTTTTCCGTAGTTAGGGTCTTTCCATGTGTGGTTTAACCAAGCTGATGCAGGTAGACCATAAGGAGAGCTCAATGTGCCTAATTTTGTATATACACTTTTACAACTATTTCCCCAAGGAATGTGTCCCCCATCTAAGCCACACCTCATCCAAAACATAGACCTCCCCACCCCATTCAAAGAAACTAACCCTGCCCATTCCAAACTAAGACACCAACCCTCCCTCCCCTAAATTGATAGATTTAAAAGAGATGTTACTTTGGGGAATTCTCAGTAAGAGTCATGTTCTTGTGATTACCTGAATATGCCGTATTAATACGGTTGAAATGAATTATTGTAATGAAGCAAGTTTAGAGTTTTTTCTTCATTTACTATATATATATATATATACCATGTGTGTATATATATGTTCGTGCGTATATACATATGTATGTATAATATATATATATATATATATATATATATATATATATATATATATATATGGGGGAGGAGGTGTATAAAGTTATACAGTTAATAAATTGTCTAAGATCTAATGTCTCAGTGTTGAGACCACATCCTGTTAAGCTTGGTTAATACTAGCTGATGTGGTTTACAGGTGATTCACACGACCATGTACTTATACACATATTCATACGGTCATGTACTTATACATATGCATATATGCTGAATTATGTAAGCTTTTGTGGTTGCATGTACGCTTACCTATATGAATATATATTTATTGTCGTGTATGTAATGATATAATTATTATCAACAATCAATATGAGATAGAATCTAATTTCATTGAGACACACACAAACATACATACATACACAAACATACATACATACACACACACATACATACATACATACATACACACACACACGTATATATATATATATATATATATATATATATATATATATATATATATATATGTCAAAACTGTATCGAGATTTTTTGTACTTTTTGACACACTTTGTATTCCATTAGTTCTTCATTTCTATCTTGGTAAATACAGCTTTAAACTTGTTACGTTTTTGATACACCTTGTGTTCTGAAAAGAAATAATGAATGGAACGTTATTCTTTTCAGAATAAATGATGTGTCAAAAAGTACAAAATATCTCGTTATTTTTTTGGCACACCTTATATCTATATATATATATATATATATTATATATATATATTATATATATTCGTTATAACTGAAAAGTGAGATCGATCCTCACTGGAGGGATCCATACTTGTGAACTTGTGTTAAATCCAACCTGTAGGGTAAATAAGTATTTTTTCTGTTTCATTACGACTGAAGACCTTGTTTGAGGGAAATTAATTCTTTTTTATAACATAAGTTTCTTACTGTGTGGTCTTGAGGGCTTATTGCCGAGACACGGAAAATTCTTATTAACTTTCCATTGGAACATACAAATAGATTGTTAAATTCCCCTTCTGAGTTTGTGTGTGTTAGTCAATTACGTGTTTTAAAAGATCGTTTAAAAAATCTTTTTTCTCTCTTTCAAAAAAGTGCTCAAATGCTGTCCAGCAAAGCAAGGAACTTAGTCTACAAAATGACTCAAATCAGCATCAAATAACCCCAAAAGGTTTGAGATGCTGTAAAACAAAACATCAACCAATTGAAATAAGTTTGGATCTTTGTTAATGAATATCAACCTTCGTTGGTTATTTAATGACAAAAACCTCCGTGTAAAAGAACGTTTAGGGCTTAGTACTATCCGGAAGGATATCTGTCCAGAAGTAAATACAAATACGCGCCTGGAGTTTGAACTCGCTTACTACGATATCAAACCTTAGCCGCTACAGCGCAGTGACACAACCCCTATTTGACACACACTTACACACATATATATATATATATATATTATTATATATATATATATATATATATATGAGAGAGAGATCAAATTTTATTTGTTTGAACAAACCTTTGGAAATTGGTCTCTATTAACATTCGTAAAAGAATAAATTCATAAACTGGATTTTATATTATATATATATATATATATAAATAATATATATCAGTTTGAAAACATATGATGTAATATATATTTTTCTTTTTAGTCGTGTGCGTGTATGCATACATGCATAATATACACACACCACACACACACACACTATATATATATATATATTATATATATATATATATATATATATATATATAAGTATTCAGTATAGATCTATGAGAATATAATCAACTGTTACATTATCTCTCCCCATATATATATATATATTATAATTGTGTGTGTATTCAAAAAGAAAGTGTGATTTAATGTTATACTTAGCCGTATGATTGAGAAGAAAGTTGATTTCTATAAACCAAATAAGTGATAGGCAAATTGTCGGACGTTTAGAGAAAGAGAGGGAGAGAAGGAAAGAGACAGAGAGGGAGGTAAGAGAAGGATTCAAGAGAGAGAGAGGCAATGATTAGGAAGTGTTCCATGTATATATTTGCATAAAAGATTATACAAATTTACATATCGATTGAAGTATTCATGTTGGAATTTAATTTACAAACAAATGAATACAAATCATAAAACAAAAGGAAAAACAATGAGTGACAATAACAAAAGCATGAAAAAAAATCCATAAAAAAAACAGGGAGGTGTGAGGATGTAGAATTGCAAGAAAATGATAACAAAATTATAATCTCACCATGAGATCCTTGGGAATCAAAAAGATGGTCGCCTGGTAAAAGGGAGAAAGAGAGAGAGAGAAAGATAAGCAAAACTCAAAGACGCAAAGTAAATTGACAAACAAAAAATAAAACAAAGAAAAAATAAAAATAAACGATTGATACAAGAAGAACTCAGAGAAAAGGGCGGCAAAAATTGCATGCATTTGAACTGCGCATGTGTATAAATGAAATGATTTGCAGTGTCCCTTGTTTGGCTGAATAGGAACAGTTCGATATTTCAGATATATCTGTGTCAGCTGATTGTATTTCTCAAAATAAAATTTCATATAATTACCTAATTAAAAATGAAAGATTTCCTCGACTATTTATTAAGATATTCTTTTTAAATATTAAATACATCTTGCAGGAAATATTAAATTTATTACAACTTGCATGAAATTTAATATATGTAATATATATATAGAATACAATTATAATATATATATTTATTTATTATATCTATATATATATATTATAATATATATATATGATTACATATTATAGGAATTTTATATATATATATATATATATGAGACATACTATAGAGAGAATTTATATATATATATATATGAGTAACATATATAGAGGAATTTTAATATATATATATGAATTATAAATATAATATATTAATATATAGAGAGAATTTTATTATATTACATATATATATGAGTACATATATAGAGAGAATTTTATATATATACAATAATATGAGTACATATATAGAGAGAATTTTATATATATATATGAGTACATATATAAAGAGAATTTTATATATATATATATTATATGAGTACATATATAGACGAGAATTTATATATATAATATATATGGTACACTATATAGAGAAATTTTATATATATATATATAATGAGACATATATAGAGAGAATTTATATATATATATATATATATATGAGTACATATTATAGAGAGAATTTATATATATATATATATATATGAAGTACATATATAGAGAATTTTAATATATATATATATATATGAAGTACATATATAGGAGAATTGTATATATATATATGATTACATATATAGAGAAATTATATATATATTATATATATATATATATGTACATATATAAGAGAATTTTATAAATATATATATGAGTACATAATATAGGGAGAATTTATATATATACATAATATATATAAAATATATATATATATATATGATTACATGTATAGAGAGAATTTTATATATATATATATATAAAATAATATATATATATTACATGTATAGAGAGAATTTATATATATATATATATATATATATATATATATATATATATATATGATACATTATGAGAGAATTATATTATATATATATATATTAAGTATATATATATATATATATAATTATATTACATGTATAGAGAGAATTATTATTATATTATATAACATATATATATATTATATATATATATAATATATATATGATATATTGTTACATTATAGAGGAATTTTATATATATATACATCAATTATATATATATATATATATATATATAATAATATATATATATATATATGATTACAGTATAGAGAGAATTTTATATATATATACAGCTATATATAATATATATTATATATTATATATATATAATATATATATATTTATATATATATATATAGTATATTATGATACATGTAATAGAGAGAATTTATATAAATATTATATATCATATATTATATATAATATATATATTGATTACAGTGTATAGGAGATTTAATATATATACAATATATAATATAATATTATATAATATATTATATATATATTTACATGTATAGCAGAGAAATTTTATATATTATATATTGATTACATGTATAGAGAGACATTATATCTATATATATATAGTTAATATATATATATATATATGATTACATGTATAGAGAGAATTATATATATATAATATATACTATTACTATTAAAGTATATATATATGATTACAATGTATAGAGAGAATTATATATATATATATATATATATATATATATATATATATGATTACATGTATAGAGAGAATATATATATATATTATATAATATATATATAATATATATGATATTATATATAATATGATTACATGTATAGAGAGAATTATAATATTATATATATATATATATTATGATTACATGTATAGAAGAGAATTTTATATATATATATATTATATATATATGAATTACATGTATAGAGAGAATTTTATATATTATATAATATATATATATGCATTAAAACATGTTATCGAGAGAATTTATATATATATACTATATATATAATTGATTACATATAGTATATATATATATGATTACATGTATATGAAGAGAATTATATATATATATTGATTACATGTATAG
>CM042143.1:109827993-109869035 GCA_023376005.1 Doryteuthis pealeii | reverse complement strand
TCAAAGAATACAAAATAATGGCGTGGTTTCACAAATAAATTATTACTTATTATTATAATTATTTATTATTAAAATCATATCATTAATAATGCAATCAATGGCAGGCATTATATATATATATATATATATATATATATAATGTTGAAAAGAGAAATAAAGAAAGATATAGAATGGATAAAAGAGGATATTGTAATCAATTACTTACATGTGTTTCGGTCAGGAGTTTATCCATGTGTACATATGCAAACTTATTATTTTTAAATAACCAAATGAAATGAAATAATAATAGAAAAAAAATGTAGAAATGTTCCGCACAGCAAGAAAATTCGACCTTCATTTATTTGAAAAGAAAAAAAAAAAAAAACAAAAACAAAAAAAAAAAACATTACAGACATTTTTTTTTCCAAATGTAAGGATTTACTCTGATGAGGTCGAATTTTCTTTGTATGCGAACATTTCTACATTTTTTCTTTAAATATTTCATTTCATTTGGCTAGTTTAAAAAAGATAATAGTTTGAATAATGTACACATCTGATAAACTCCCCTCCCCCCCCCATGACCGAAACCACGTTAAGTAACATTGATTAAATATCCTATGTATCCATTCTATACTTTCTTCCTTTATTTTCAACATACCGTTCGGGATTCACTTCCAGTTTCATTTTACATATATATATATATATAATATATATAAGTCAATATATATCTGCATTAGGGATGCGAAGATAAGGAGTCAATAGTTATTGGAAGAGGCAGTTTCTCGTCTATTCAATTTTTCATACTTATATACATAAGTGTATTTTTGCAGCATTTTTTCTTTTAAACATGTTTCGTTAAACTGTACTGACAATTCTTGTCGGACGAGTTTTTGTTCGATCCTTTCTAAATGTTCTGGCCATCTTTGATTGCTACACCAGTTCCACCCTGACATTTAAAATATGGGCCAGAAAATAGAAAGGATCGAACAAAAACTCTTCGACAAGAATCGTCCGCTACAGTTTAACGAAACATATATATAGTAATATATATATATATATATTATATATAATATATATATATATATAAGTCATCCACAGATACCATGTTTAGATGTTTCCCGTCCTTTCGGTGTGGATAGACACAGCAACTACCAGGAGCGAAACACGACTGTCTTTTCATCAGCCAGATTCGTTAAACTCTCGGCCATTTGATTGCTGATATTATGGAGTGGTATTTAAACTATTAAATACATACATTTGTTTGTATATTTTACGATCACCAAAAGAGATCCTGTCTGTAAACAACAGACGATCATGCTTTATGCTGGCGGTGAAATTTAATTTAATATATATATATATATATATATATATATATATTATATATGTGTGTGGTTTGAAAAAAGGATTTGAAGAAAAATATATTACTTTGGTAGTTATTGCTGCTATTTTAGTCAACACGTGTTTTGATCACGTTTTTCTCAACATGCAAAACCTGATTGAATTCCGGGTTGATAGCAATAAATTTCATCCTAACCAAAGAATATAAATTTTTCTTCCAATAATTTTTTCAAACATATCTGTCGGATTCCTTTCCATTAAAAAAGTATTAGGAGTGATACTTATAAGTAAAAATCATCGGTGTGGCCTAAGTCAGTATCAGCCAATCAGCGAGGGAGTCTATCCCCTTTTCACTAGCACTAGGATATTATTTTAGCATCTGGGTGGAGTGCCATACCTACCATCAGCTCTTCACTTTACCACACAGATCCATGTGCTACTCCTACGCTGAGTTGGCGAGGTCGGTATCGAACTAGGAACCTTGTGGTTCTAGATGAACGCTCTACCGACTGAGCTAACCCCATACTTATAGAGAATATATATCTCTCACTAAACAGCAACTCTTGGGAGGTGAACTAATAAAAGTGCATCTGACACAGGTGCAAAGTCCTTCAGCCGGGGTTGGATTCACGGTCACGTGATCCTTAGCTACACATTTCAAGCCACCAGCAACGGTCGACGCGTTCACACATGACGTTCACCTGCATGCGATTTTACACGCCCACTTAAAAAAATCCTTTAGAACTGAACAAATCCTGGTCTCCAGGACATAAGAGTACCCAGGACCTTGATAATAATAAGATGGAAAATACACGTTCTTGGAATAGACCAATTGAAGTTGAAGAGTCTTCAAACTGTCTTTAACCACAGTTGTGATAACTGAATAAATGGCTAAACTCCTAGTTATTATTTTCAACAAATTATACCTACAAGAGAACCTGTTAGGTATATATAAATATGTTGTGAAAAGAAAATAAAGGAAAGAAAGTATAGAATGGATAAAATAGGATATTTTTAATCAATGTTACTTACAAGTGTTTCGGTCAGGAGTTTATCATGTGTACATTATTCAATCTATTATTATTTTTAAATAACAAAATGAAATTAAATAATAATAGAAAAAATGTAGAAATGTTCCGCACACAAAGAAGTATTGACCTTCCTCAGATTAAAACCTTATTTCTTAAATAAAAGTCATTGGAAAGCGGAGAATTTTAGTTTTTAAAAAATCACGCGAAGAGAGTGTTCAAACGCGGTCGAGAAAGACAGTTATAATGACATCATTTCTACATTTTTTCTATTATTATTATTTCATTTGGTTATTTAAAAATAATAGATTGAATAATATACACAGGGATAATTTTCAACATACCGTTGGATTCACTTCCATTATACACACACATATATATATGCGCATGATAAATACATATAAATATATATGTTTGTGTGTGTAATCACTTTCAATTAGTCTACATGTCTGCAGATCACACATTGGTTATCAGAGAATTTTGTGGAAAGTACAGCATTAATAATACATCTTACTTTTCATTAACCTAATGTTCAAAATACCCAAAGGTAAACCATATATATATATATATAATATATATATATTATATATATATATCCAAGCTACATTAACATAGATGCCTATGAATGATACTGACCTCTATTTACTTAAATATAGCATACTATATTATCAAAAGTCATTGAGTATCGATATCTAATATAGCGCATATACAAGGAGTATAGCAGAGAAATTATATATAATATATATATATATATATATATATAACAATTTCATGCTTAACTTATCAGCAATACGAATATTGAAGAATTTCAAATGTTTATAAGAAAGTAGTACATGATAATTGTAAATATAGAAAATAGAATATACTAATAAATATATAAAATAAAATTGAATGTAAGTTACAGATCTGAGATCGGCGTTATTGTGTGCAATGATATTAAACTCAAATCTCGATATTTTCTTTATCATAAGTCTTAGGTACCGAGATCTGTAATTAAACTAGCTCCATCCGTATTTTTCTTGTTTACTAAATAGACAATTACGCTGTGTTCTTGTCGAAGGAAATGTACGTAGTGACTAGAGTTCAAATTTTGAATGCTGCTGTTAGTATTTCTCGGTAGCGCTAATGCCATTGGGAAAGGTGTGAATCCAACTATCCCCCCCCCCAGTTATGTGTAAATAGCGGGACAGCATGTGGCATCCGTCTAGGATAAGAAAATTCTGAATTCAAACCTTCCATAGTTTTGCTTAATAAATTCAACCTCTGTCGTATCTACTCGTGCGGAGGGGGTTGAGTAAATACATTCGAAACATAATTACTCTCGAAACATTTGAAGATGTGGAATACATTATAGGTGATACCTTTGTCTTCGTAAATACTGATTAATTCACGATATATTTTTTTCATTTTGTAAATACAAAGGTTAGAAGAGAATATATTTAAGATATCAATCTGAGAGCACGCACCTTAGGCCAAATACCATCAGCTCGAGTAAACTCTACTCTAAAGCTTCAATTAACAAAGCATTTTCATCAAAAATGAAATATAATTCATGCTTACTTAAATCTATTAAAATCCATCATCTTCCGCCATGCTATTTACCAAACCCTCTGGGTGATTAGAAGTGATACAAGGTCGGCTTAATATAGGGACCTAAAAAGAAGAAAACTCCCCATGGCTTATTTTGGTCGGTATTCCCTTTTAGAGAAGCCTTAGCCCCCCCACCAACCCCCCAAAAAACTTTTAACCCTATTAGATAAAGGTACATATTAAAAGAAACTTTCCATAGGTGCTTCGACCAAAGCAATATTCGCTTGAATAATAGATGTATCCAATAAAGTATACTATTATTTTAAAAAAACAAAACCTTTCAAATAATTCATTTTTTGTCCAGATATCTCATGAACAGTTACGACACGTTATTCCTCTGACAGTTATAGAACATTTGCAATATATACACATTTTTGTTTGCGTATAAAGAGTTTTCATATATTTATAAATAGCACACACGTATTTTGGCTGATTGCAAAGTTGTTATGTAAAAATCATCTTTCTTCGACTTTCGTGATTCTTTCGATCTTTAGTTAGAATCTTGTATAAATTTAACTGTAAACCACTGATTATTTATACAATCATCAACATCAAAGCTCAAACTCTCGAGGAAGATCCTGGGACCTATTGATATCTTTATGAACCTGTTAAACAGTGTTTTACACATTGTTCTTTACAAAAGTGGCAAATAGAAAATGGTATAGAGATGCATATTAATACTTCGTTAGACACTAGCTTAAAAGTCGCCATTAAATTAGTTCTTGTGGAGGGCTAATAATATTGCATGCAGAAAAAGCTTTTTAAGATCTTCCAAAAACTAACAGACTAACAATAATGATAATAATCATAATAACAAACATTATTAATTCGTTATTCAATTATGATTATTAATTTTCGTTGATCAATAATTATTATTAATCTTATTTTACTTGTTTTTTCTTATTTGCTTGATTTTTTATCGCTACATTCAAGTAACTTTAAATATCTTTTAAGATATTTTTGTAATTAATTTTTATCATTTAAATAAAAAAAAGTATCTTTATAAATAATTTTTAAATACTTATACTGTTTAATTAGCGCTCGTAGAATTACAGAATGCCTGTGTTGTGATAATAAAAACAAAATAAGAAGAAAGGAAAAGTAGTTAAATCTAATTATAATAATGATTAATTAATTTATTTCTTCTTTACTTTCCCGTGGAAATCTTTTACATTAATGCTTGAAAGATATTTTTGACTTGCGATGCTTTTTTTCTGAACTAATACAATTGTGAATGTATAAGACAGTTATGCGTGAAAAAATTATCCGCATATATAATACATATTTATGTAACAAGCACTTTTATATATGTTTCATAATACATATGTAGGTAGCAAGTACTGTTAGATATGTATCCTAATATATATTTAGCCATCAAGTACTTTTAGATATGTTTTAATAAATATGACTGACATGAATTGTTTCAGACAGCAAATTATTCTTGTCAGCGAATCAGAGGCCGCAAATCTTATAATGGAGATTGTGCGTCTGCCTGTAACCAGAACTACGTCACCCCCATTAGTTATTTACGTTATATTCTCAATGGTTATTAAATAATCAATATTTAATCTTAATTATTAACAATGTCTCTATAAAGGTCTAGATTTGGTCTGTCTCAAAACAGCCCATATCATTAATGTTTTTAAAATCTTACGATGTGAGTTATATATCATTAAGAAATAAATGTTTACTTAGTAGATGGTTTAAATAATTTACATATAACTTTTAATAAAACCGTGTTGAATAAATGATTATTTGGTTTTATTGATTTCTATCATTACTGTTTTATTTTCAAACGTATTAAAAACAATCCTGTGAATAATTTTATATTGAAATCCATTAGAATAAAATATAAATAAATGTAATATTTTTGTATTCTTATTAAATTTCATTAGTCTTTCTAATTCAATATAGTATTTAATGGTATTAAAACTTAAATATTTGTGTCTGGAGGATGAATTTTTCTGGCTAGTATAGTTAAGGTTGCATAAACATTTTTAGTACAACATCGATGGTCCTTATGAGATACGTGAGCGGATAACGGTCGGATTTAAATCTGAAAAGATGAGGTATTTCAGAGAAAAGATTTGAAATGGAAAATAAAGATATTCAGTTAATGATGTTGTACTAAAAATGTTTATGCACCCTTAACTATACTAGCCAGAAAAATTCATCCTCCAGACACAAATATTTAAGATTTATTAACATTAAATACTATATTGAATTAGAAAGACTAATGAAATTTAATAAGAATACAAAAATATTACATTTATTAATATTTTATTCTAATGGATTTCAATATAAAATTATTCACAGGATTGTTTTAATACGTTTGAAAATAAAACAGTAATGATTGAAATCAATAAAACCAAATAATCATTTATTAAACACGGTTTTATTAAAAGTTATATGTAAATTATTCAAACCATCTACTAAGTAAACATCTATTTCTTAATGATATATAACTCACATCGTAACATTTTAAAAACATTAATGATATGGGCTGTTTTGAGACAGACCAAATCTAGACCTTTATAGAGACATTGTTAATAATTAAGATTAAATATTGATTATTTAATAACCATTGAGAATATAACGTAAATAAGTAAGGTGGTGACGTAGTTTTGGTTACAGGCAGACGCACAATCTCCATTATAAGATTTGCGGCCTCTGATTCGCCGACAAGAATAATTTGCTGTCTGAAACAATTCATATCAGTCATATTTATTAAAACATATCTAAAAGTACTTGATGGCTAAATATATATTAGGATACATATCTAACAGTACTTGCTACCTACATATGTATTATGAAACATATATAAAAGTGCTTGTTACATAAATATGTATTATATATGCGGATAATTTTTTCACGCATAACTGTCTTATACATTCACAATTGTATTAGTTCAGAAAAAAAGCATCGCAAGTCAAAAATATCTTTCAAGCATTAATGTAAAAGATTTCCACGAGAAACTAAAGAAGAAATAAATTAATTAATCGTTATTATAATTAGATTTTAACTACTTTTCCTTTCATCTTATTTTGTTTTTATTATCACAACACAGGCAGTTCTGTAATTCTACGAGCGCTAATTAAACAGTATAAGTATTTAAAAAATTATTTATAAAGGATACTTTTTTTTTTAAATGATAAAAATTAATTACAAAAATATTCTTAAAAGATATTTAAAATTACTTGAATGTAGCGATAAAAATCAAGCAAATAAGAAAAAACAAGTAAAATAAGATTAATAATAATTATTATTGATCAACGAAAATTAATAATCATAATTGAATAACGAATTAGTAATGATAATAATCATAATAACGAACATTATTGTTAGTCTGTTAGTTTTTGGAAGATCTTAAAAAGCTCTTTGTGCATGCAATATTATTAGCCCTCCACAAGAACTAGTTTAATGGCGAATTTTAAGCTAGTGTCTAACGAAGTATTAATATGCATCTCCATACCATTTTCTATTTGCCACTTTTGTAAAGAACAATATATAAAATACTGGGTTTAACAGGTTCATAAAGATATCAATAGGTCCCAGGATCTTCCTCGAGAGCTTTGATGTTGATGATTATATAAATAATCAGTGGTTCACAGTTAAATTTATACAAGATTCTAACTAAAGATCGAAAAAATCACGAAAGTCGAAAAAAGATGATTTTTACATAACAACTTTGCAATCAGCCAAAATACACGTGTGTGCTATTTATAAATATATGAAAACTCTTTATACGCAAACAAAAATGTGTATATATTGCAAATGTTCTATAACTTCCAGAAGAATAACGTGTTGTAACTGTTCATGAGATATCTGGACAAAAGATGTATTATTTGAAACTTTTTTTTTTAAATAATAGTATACTATATTCGATACATCTATTATTCAAGCGAATATTGCTTTGGTCGAAGCACTTATGAAAAGTTTCTTTTAATATGTACCTTTATCTAATAGGGTTAAAAGTTTTTGGGGTTGGGGGGGGGCTAAGGCACCTCTGAAAAGGAATACTGACCAAAATAAGCCATGGGGAGTTTTCTTCTTTTTATGTCCCTATATTAAGCCGACCTTGTATCACTTCTAATCACCCAGAGGGTTGGGTAAATAACATGCCGGAAGATGATGGATTTTAATAAATTTAAGTAAGCATGAATTATATTTCATCTTTGAGGAAAATGCTTTGTTAATTGAAGCTTTAGAGTAGAGTTTACTCGAGCTGATGGAGCTGAAAGGTGCGTTTTCTCAGATTGATATCTTAAATATATTCTCTTCTAACCTTTGTATTTACAAATTTTTTTTTTTTAAATATCGTGACTTAATCAGTATTTACGAAGACAAAGGTATCACCTATAATGTATTCCACATCTTCAAATGTTTCCAGAGTAATTATGTTTCGAATGTATTTACTCAGCCCCCTGCGACAGAGGGTGAATTTATTAAGCGAAACTTAACAGGTTTGAATTCAGAGTTTTTCTTATCCTAGAACGATTGCCATATCACAATTTTAGGGCACATGCTGTCCCGCTATTTACACACAACTGGGGGGGGAATAGTTGGATTCACACATTTCCCAATGGCATTAGCGCTACCGAGAAATACTAACAGCAGCATTCAAAATTTGAACTCTAGTCACTACGTACATTTCCTTCGACAAAACACAGCGTAATTGTCTATTTAGTAAACAAGAAAAATACGGATGGAGCTAGTTTAATTACAGATCTCGGTACCTAAGACTTATGATAAAGAAAATATCGAGATTTGAGTTTAATATCATTAAAACATCAAATAGACGTCTTCGATCTGTAACTTACATTCAATTTTATTTTATATATTCTATTAGTAAGTTCTTTTTTCACTATTTACAATTATCATGTACTACTTTCTTATAACATTTGAAATTCTTCAATATTTCGTATTGCCTGATATGTTAAGCATGAAATTCTTATATATATATATATATATATATATATAAATTTCTCTGCTATACTCCTTGTATATGGCTATATTAGATATCGAGTACTCAATGACTTTTGATAATATAGTATGCTATATTTAAGTAAATAGAGGTCAGTATCATTCATAGAGCATCTATGTTAATGTAGCTTGGATATATATATATATATATATATTATATATATATATATATATATATATATATGTGGTCTTACCTTTGGGTATTTTGAACATTAGGTTAATGAAAAGTAAGATGTATTATTAATGCTGTACTTTCCACAAAATTCTCTGATAACCAATGTGTGATCTGCAGACATGTAGACTAATTGAAAGTGATTACTCACACACATATATATGTATATGTATTTATCATGCGCATATATATATATGTGTGTGTGTGTGTATAATGGAAGTGAATCCGACGGTATGTTGAAAATTATCCATGTGTAAATTATTCTATCTATTATTATTTTTAAATAACCAAATGAAATAATAATAGAAAAAATGTAGAAATGATGTCATTATAACTGTCTTTCTCGACCGCGTTTGAACACTCTCTTCGCGTGATTTTTTAAAAACTAAAATTCTCCGCTTTCCAATGACTTTTATTTAAGAAATAAGGTTTTAATCTGAGGAAGGTCAATACTTCTTTGTGTGCGGAACATTTCTCCATTTTTTCTATCATTATTTCATTTCATTTGGTTATTTAAAAATAATAATAGATTGAATAATGTACACATGGATAAACTCCTGACCGAAACACTTGTAAGTAAAATTGATTAAAATATCCTATTTTATCCATTCTATACTTTCTTTCCTTTATTTCTCTTTTCAACATATTTATATATACATAACAGGTTCTCTTGTAGGTATAATTTGTTGAAAATAATAAACTAGGAGTTTAGCCATTTATTCAGTTATCACAACTGTGGTTAAAGGCAATTTGAAGACTCTTCAACTTCAATTGGTCTATTCCAAGAACGTGTATTTTCCACCATCTTTGATTATTATCAAGGTCCTGGGTACTCTTATGTCCTGGAGACCAGGATTTGTTCAGTTCTAAAGGATTTTTTTAAGTGGGCGTGTAAATCGCATGCAGGTGACGTCATGTGTGAACGCGTCGACCGTTGCTGGTGGCTTGAATGTGTAGCTAAGGATCACGTGACCGTGAATCCAACCCCGGCTGAAGGACTTTGCACCTGTGTCAGATGCACTTTATTAGTTCCACTCCCAAGAGTTGCTGTTTAGTGAGAGATATATATTCTCTATAAGTATGGGGTAGCTCAGTCGGTAGAGCGTTCATCTAGAAACCACAAGGTTCCTAGTTCGATACCGACCCTCGCCAACTCAGCGTAGGAGTAGCACATGGATCTGTGTGGTAAAGTGAAGAGCTGATGGTAGGTATGGCACTCCACCCCAGATGCTAAAATAATCTCCTAGTGCTAGTGAAAAGGGGATAGACTCCCTCACTGATTGGCTGATACTGACTTTAGGACACACCGATGATTTTACTTATAAGTATCACTCCTAATACTTTTTTAATGGAAAGGAATCCGACAGATATGTTGAAAAGATTATTGGAAGAAAAATTTATATTCTTTGGTTAGGATGAAATTTATTGCTATCAACCCGGAATTCAATCAGGTTTTGCATGTTGAGAAAACGTGATCAAAACACGTGTTGACTAAATAGCAGCAATAACTAACCAAAGTACATATATTTTTCTTCAAATCCTTTTTTCAAACCACACACATATATATAATATATATATATATATATATATATATATATTAAATTAAATTTCACCGTCAGCATAAAGCAATGATCGTCTGTTGTTTACAGACAGGATCTCTTTGGTGATCGTGAAATATACAAACAAATGTATGTATTTAATAGTTTAAATACCACTCCATAATGGCAGCAATCAAATGGCCGAGAGTTTAACGAATCTGGCTGATGAAAAGACAGTCGTGTTTCGCTCCTGGTAGTTGCTGTGTCTATCCACACCGAAAGGACGGGAAACATCTAAACATGGTATCTGTGGATGACTTATATATATATATATATATATATATATATATATATATATATATATATATATATGCAGTTTCTTTAAACTGTACTGACAATTCTTGTCGGACGAGTTTTTGTTCGATCCTTTCTAATTTTCTGGCCATCTTTGATTGCTACAGGGTCCACCCTGGTTAAAAATATGGCCAGAAATTAGAAAGGATCGAACAAAAACTCTTCCGACAAGAAACCGTAATTTAACGAAATATATATATATATATATATATATATATATATATATGTAAAATGAAACTGGAAGTGAATCCGACGGTATGTTGAAAAAATAAAGGAAAGAAAGTATAGAATGGATAACATAGGATATTTTAATCAATTTTACTTACACGTGTTTCGGTCAGGAGTTTATCAATGTACATTATTCAAACTATTATCTTTTTAAAAATAGCCAAATGAAATGAAATATTAATAATAGAAAAAATGTAGAAATGTTCCGCATACAAAGAAAATTCGACCTTCATCAGAGTAAATCCTTATTTGGAAAAAAAAAATGTCTGTTAATGTTTTTTTTTTTTTGTTTTGTTTTTTTTTTTGTTTTTAAATAAATGAAGGTCGAATTTTCTTTGTGTGCGGAACATTTCTACATTTTTTCTATTATTATTTCATTTCATTTGGTTATTTAAAAATAAGTTTGAATAATGTACACATGGATAAACTCCTGACCGAAACACGTGTAAGTAAAATTGATTACAATATCCTTTTTTATCCATTCTATACTTTCTTTATTTCTCTTTTCAACATTATATATATATATATATATATATATATATATATATAATGCCTCATTAGATGTGAATTATAATGATATGATTTTAATAATAAATACATTAATATATAAGTACATAATTTATTTGTGAAACACGCCATTATTTTGTTAATTCTTTGAAAATGTAACATGGTTAATAGAAAGGATGCGCATGGGTTATCGTATCAAATGCAGACACACAGTTTTTAAAAAAATGGCTGCGAAGTTATTATGAATGAAATATTAATGAATGTAAATGTGAGGATCGCAAAGGGTTAATGAAAAGCGTTGTGCAAAGCGTGTACCTGTGTATCGTTGTGTGTTCTGGGGTAGAATTGCTGACTCTGATAACAGCATGGCCACTGTACGGAGAGACAGATTTCACGATGAATATTTCATATAAAAATATGTTTTCTACAAGTAGACAACGACAAACATCTACACTTTTTTCCTATAATACTTAAAAATAAAAGATAAACATTGGTTGTAAAAATAGAAGTCTTCTACAACGAAACAAAGAGAAGTTGTGGGTGCTCTTAGTAATGCGATATATAGATATATATATTAGACTATCACTTTAATTTTATTAAAATCTAAGTAAGTATACTGCATGCATTTGTATGTAGAGAAAAATAAATAAAAAATAAGGTTTATAAATGCATTTGCGTAGATGTACCCACTTTATTTTCACAGAATAGTCACATATGTACAAAATTGTATATACAATAAATATGCACTCAAGTATACATACATACTTGCATTTACATGTGCGCGTGCGTATATATATATATATATATATATATATATATATATATATATATTTACTAAGCAGTAAATTTGTGTATTACATGTACATACAATCACACACACAGATATTTCGGATGTAAAAATATGTAATATTTGTCATAATATATTGAAGATATTTTAGATATGTTGTTGTGATTTTCTCATTTTTTAAAAGCAGTCTTAAAGAAGTTGACGTGATGAAATATATAAAGAAAAACGAAAGAAAAATCGTATTTGAATCCCATTTATTTTCGTCTCATGTCTCCAAAACATACTATAAGATATCCCGCATTTATGAACTATACACACGTTATGGTCATACACCATGTTGTTTGTTTGGGGTTTTTTTTTTCAGTTTTTTTTTTTTTAGTATTTAAACTGGAATCGGACGTATGAAAATTATGAAAATAAAGTTAAACGATGTCAATAACAAAAATTATAATAGCATTCATAGTTTTAAGTAAGTAACATTACTAGGTTTTTCAGTAACTTCTACGACAAGAAATGGTTTACAATAAAAAAAACAAACACATCAATGACAATTATATAGGAATAAAGATAAACTATAAAAACAAGCAAACAATTAATGTTTGCTACGAATAATAATAATAATAATAATAATAATAATAATAATAATAATAATAATTTTTGAAGCAAGAATTTCCAAATGGATGAAAAAAGAGAAAACTATCCTAAATCTCCCACAATAGAGGAACCTCCCTGCAACTACAGGCCAATAACGTGTTTGCTAAGATCCACGTTTTTTAAAGATTCTAACTTCAGAAATACAAGGATATTTTTTAAAGGCTTGAGAATCGTATTTTACCCCTATTAAATAGAATATTGAAAAGGAAATAGATGCTCCAAGGACTTATTATATATCGACCAGCACATTCTAAAAAGGTAAAGACAAGGAAAGATCATATTACCAGGACACGTGTAGACAATAAATGTATATGTCATGATCCAAGAAACATGGATAATAAGATGTTCAAAATCTCAGAGCAAGTTGTTAGCTTCCTCACGGGTGTTACGGACAACTGGAAAATAAAACTACAAGCTGAAGGACAACCCCTGGCATAAGTAAACAGGTAAAGAGGCATTTTGCAGGGAGACTCATTATCACTATTATATATTAAAGCAAGGATACCATTGTAATTAGATACTAAAAAATGCAAATGAGGCTACGGATTTACGGAATCACAAGAAAAAATAAAGAATTTCATGTAAAGAATTAGGAACACTGATACTATTAGAATCACCAGCTAAGATATAGGAATGAAATTTGAAATTGAAAAATGAGGGATATTTATAATTAAAAAGGAAAAATAGAAACAACAAATTAATAGAACTGTCCATTCAGGAATGCATTAGAACACGTGTAAAATAAACAACTAGAGATCTCTGGTAATGTTAGAAGTAGTAACTTTTTCTAATAATCCTAGGTATTCAAATCAAGCAAATTGGGATAAGAAATGAAGTAAGAAAGAAGTACAAAAGAACTATTCTTGAAGGCAAACTCTAACCATATCAATATACTTTGGCCACTTCTTCAATTAGACAAGAAATGAGCTCAGATATATGGACTATAGAAAAACAAGGAAATTGCACAAGATGTCCCATCCGAGAGACAAGGGAGACAGACTCTATGTGACAAGAAAAGACGGACGAGAAGAACCCGCTAGCATTAAGGATAGTGTTGATAAAGAGATGTAAAAAAAATAATATTTAAACTAGAACACATAGATTTAATAGCAATGGCAAGATAAATAACTTAAGGAAAAAGAAGGTAAACAAAATAACTGAAAGAAAAGGGAATAAAAACAATTGTACAGATACTTCAAGCGACAGTCTATTGAAAATAACATAAATTGGACATGGCTAAGAAGGGGGAACCTGACGAGATATTGAATCTATTCATAAGTATGTAAAGTTGGCAGTGTGGCCTTTGTCGGTATCAGCCGGACAGCGAGGGAGTCTATTAATTTTTCGCAAGCACTAAATCAGTGAAATTGTTTTTATGAGATGGGTGCCACACCTACCTTCAGCTTGTCAAAAATACCCCGTGCATTATCAAGATTGCTCCCCTGTAATGCCAGGTCGAAGGAACTAATTCCCCCTCAAAGGCCACTACGCCCGCACAATGGGGAGGAGAAGGGAGATGAAGAATGATCAAGCTAAGTTCCAATTACCGTCGAATTGGTAAGACACGGCAACAAGCGGTTGTAACTTAATACAATCCCGTCCTACTACAGAATGACAGGATATTTATAAAACTCCACAATATCATAGAAACCAAGCAGCCAATCAGAACTCAGGGAATGGAATCACCCAAATGCATGAATGGACTATTCTTCATTTCTATAAATGCCAACTGTCTAGGACACTGCTTCAGTTGTGCTTAGCTAGTTGCTGTTATTCAAACCAACAGTAGACTAACTGACTTCAATAGAGTGCCTCACCTACATCAGCTTCCCACTTTACCATACAGATCAGATTACCCATTTGTGCTACTCATGCGCTGAGAGCGTAGATAGTTATCGAAGCAGGTAGGTGCTCTACCGACTGAGCTAAACCAGAATACCGCCATGGGGATTATATCAATGCATAAATTGATAATACGAAAGCGAATATCAAATTTTGGCTATGTGGTGATAGATGAAACTGTTAATCATATAATAAGGAAATGCAGCAGACTGTCACGAAAAGAATACAAGAGCAAGCATGAATGAGTATGGAAGTTAATCCACTGAGAATTGTGCAAGAGACTGAAATTTGACCATCCTGGCATCTGGCATGTGTCCAAACTATGAGGGTTTCAAAAATGAATGCCATTTTGTTTAGGACAGGTATAATTACCAACAGAAACATGTATCATACATAAAAATGAAGCTGGTCCTACTTCTCCACATAGTCACCGTTTCTCTCAATAGCAACGTTGTCCCTTCGAATGAGAGTATGTATCCATGCGCCATAAAATTGCTGACTGTTCTTTGAGCCACTTCTTCACCACAAATTTCACTTTCTCGTCACTGGAATAATGTTTGCCTCTCAAACCCTCTTTCATGGGCCGAAGAGAGGCAAACATTATTCTAGTGTCGGATATGTGAAATCTGTGGGGAAAAATGGCTCAAAGAACAGTCAACAGAATTTTACGGGTCAGGGATACATGCTCTCATTTATTGGGAGAAACGGTGACTGTGGAGAAGAGGGAATGTGATCCACAGAGGATCAGCTTCATTTTGAAGTCTGATACATGTTTCTCTGTTGGTAATTTTACCTGTCCGAAAAACAATGGTATTACTTTTTGAATCAACCTCGTAGAATCTGTCCTAAATAAATGGGACATAAAAACATCTCAGAAACTTTTAGATACAAACGGAATAGACAATCCAATTCAGATAACCAAACCTAATATCAATTAAGAAGAAAATGATTCGTTGTTCCAGCAGACCATAGAGTGAATATAAAATAAGGGAAAAAACTGGACAAATACCTGGATCTTGACAGAGAGCTGAAAAAGCTGTGGAACATGAAGGTGACGGTGATACCAATCGTAGTTTGAGCCCTTGTAACAGTCCCCGAGAACCTGGAAAAGAGACTGCGTGAACTGGAGATCAGAGGAAGAATAAAGACCATCCAGACCACAGCAATGCTAAGATCAGCTAAGATACTTAGGAGAGTTCTGGAGATCAGAGATGACTTGCTATCAATCAGAATCCACTGAAAACCCACAAGTTAGAGCTGATGTGAAAGATTGCAAGGAGTATATAATAATAATGATAATAATGATAATAATAATAATAATACGTTTATATCAATTGTAGTTGAAACCTTTGGTCCTCAAAGGTCTGAAAAAGAGACTGAGGGGCCTGGAGATTAGAGGAAGAATCGAGACTTTTCACACCACAGCTAAAATACTTAGAAAAGTCCTGGAAACCTAGAGGGCTTGCTGTCATAGAGACTTCAGTTAAAACTGGAATGCCAATATTGTGATAATAATAAATGCAGGATAACAGGTCATATCTAAAAAACAATGGAAAGTCTTCCATGATTTTATCATTGGAGTAACTTTTAAGAAATTGCGATGCAGGATATGGATTTACAAGTTCAGAAGACATGCTGTAATGGCTGAGTTGAAAATCTATACTAAATTGAGAAAAATATGGAGGACCCTAGTGACACAAACGTCAAAAGACACAGATGAATCGAAATGCAAACCAGAAATTCTGCACATAAATGAATTTACAAATATTCTGAAAGCTTTGAAAGGAATGAGATCAACTACAGAAATGAACATGAAAAGAGTTAAAGAAAATTAAGGTTATAGAAACTAAACTCTGAAGCAAACATTTGAACAAAGTAATAGTAGATAGTTTGTTTGAAAATATTCAGAATATTCTATATATATATATATATATATATATATATATATAATATAAGAATAAATATCTTTCAGTGTCATAATTTTTCGTTATTGTATTTCATTGTTGCAATGATACCTCTTAATTGTATCTTATAGAATTGCACCGGGTGCTATTTCCGTTTTCTTAGTCTTTGAAGAATAATCGAGCTAAGTTCCAATTACCGTCGAATTGGTAAGACACGACAACAAGCTGTTGTAACTTAATACAATCCTGTCCTGTCGTTATTCTACTGCAGAATAACAGGGTATTTATAAAACTCCACAATATCATAGAAACCAATTAGAACTCAGGGAATGGAATCACCCAAATGCATGAATGGACTATTCTTGATTTCTATAAATATCAAGTGTCTTGGACACTGCTTTGGTTGTGCTTAGCTAGTTGCTGTTATTCAACCAACAGTAGACTAACTGACCTAAATAGTTGTGAAACCTGGATAGGTAACTATACCCATGTTTACTATGATCCTTAGAGTTAAAACAAAAGTATCTCGTTTAAGGATCAAATAGATATGTTTGAACATAATTAGTATTTGATAGTACAGTGTACAAACATATTATATATCTATCTACTTCAGTCCATATCTATCTTGGTTTATTCGTATCTACCACATTTCTTGCACAATTCTTTCAGTCCCCTTCCTTGATTATCCAATTATTTTCTAGTCCCTATCTATCCATCTCATTTGCCCTGTCTTGCTTTCTTTCTTTCTTATACAAGTCTTTCCTTCCTTTCTTCCTTCCAACTGTTTTCACTTCATATCCATCTTGTTTTATTCATATCTATCTCAATTGCTCCATCTTGCTTGTTTGCTTTCTTAAAGAATTCTTCCTTCCTTCCTTACTTTCTTCTTGATTATATAAGTTTTCAGTCCATATCTATCTTGGTTTATTCATATCTATGTCATTTGCTATCTTGCTTGATTTCCTTCTAACATAATTCTTTCCGTCCTTCCTCCTGGATATTCTAACAGTTTTCAGTCCAGATCATTTGCTTTGTCTTACTTCCTTTCTTTCTTAAAAATTCTTTCTTTCCCTTTTTTCTTCCCGATTTTCTTAGTTTATTCATCTCTAACTCTATTTTCTCTCTTGATTGCTTTCTTTCTTACACAATTCTTCCTTTCTTCCTGATTTTATAAGTTTTCATTATATCTATCTTGGTTTATTCTATCTATCTCATTTATTATCTTTCTAGCTATCCTTCAAACACAATATTTTCTTCCTTCCTTCTTGATTTTCTAACCGCTTTCAGTCCCTCTCTATTTTGCTTTATTCATATTTACTTTCCTTATTTCTTATATAATTCCTTCCTTCCTTCCTCATTGATCTTCTAACAGTTTTCAGTCCAGATCTATATCATTGCTTTGTCTTGCTTGCTTTTTTAAATAATTCTCTCTTTCCTTCTTTCTTCCTGATTTTCTATGTTTTCAATCCATATCCATTTTAGTTTATTCATCTCTATCTCAATTGTTCTATCTTGTTTGCTTTCTTTCTTTCTTTCATCATTCTTTCTTTCATCTTCTTTCTTTCTTACATCATTCTTTCTTTCTTACATCTTTCTTTCTTTCTTTCTTTCTTTCTTTCTTTCTTTCTTTCTTACATCTTTCTTTCTTTCTTTCTTACATCTTTCTTTTTCTTTCTTTCTTACATCTTTCTTTCTTTCATCTTTCTTTCTTCTTTCTTCTTTCTTTCTTACATCATTCTTCTTTCTTACATCTTTCTTTCTTTCTTTTTACATCTTTCTTTCTTTCTTTCTTACATCTTTCTTCTTTCTTTCTTACATCTTTCTTTCTTTCTTTCTTTCTCTTTCTTTCTTACATCTTTCTTTCTTACATCTTTCTTTCTTTCATCATTCTTTCTTCTTCATTCTTTCTTTTCTTTCTTTCTTTCTTACATCTTTCTTTCTTTCTTACATCTTTCTTTCTTTCTTTCTTTCTTTCTTTCTTTCTTACATCTTTCTTTCTTTCTTCTTACATCTTTCTTTCTTTCTTTCTTACATCTTTTCTTTCTTTTCTTTCTTTCTTTCTCTTCTTTCTTACATCTTTCTTTCTTTCTTCATCTTTCTTTCTTTCTTTCTTTCTTTCTTTCTTTCTTTCTTACATCTTTCTTTCTTTCTTTCTTTCTTTCTTTCTTTCTTTCTTTCTTACATCTTTTCTTTCTTTCTTTCTTCTTCTTACATTCTTTCTTTCTTTCTTTCTTACATCTTTCTTTCTTTCTTTCTTTTTCTTTCTTTCTTTCTTTCTTTCTTTCTTACATCTTTCTTTCTTCTTCTTCTTTCTTACATCATTCTTTCTTTCTTACATCTTTCTTTCTTTCTTCTTTCTTTCTTTCTTTCTTTCTTACATCTTTCTTTCTTTCTTCTTATCTTTCTTTCTTTCTTTCTTACATTCTTTCTTTCTTACATCTTTCTTTCTTACATCTTTCTTTCTTTCTTTCTTTCTTCATCATTCTTTCTTTCTTTCTTTCTTTCTTTCTTTTCTTTCTTTCTTTCTTACATCTTTCTTTCTTCTTACATCTTTCTTCTTTCTTTCTTACATCTTTCTTTCTTTCTTTCTTACATCTTTCTTTCTTTCTTCTTACATCTTTCTTTCTTTCTTTCTTACATCTTTCTTTACATCTTTCTTTCTTTCTTTCTTTCTTTCTTTTCTTTCTTTCTTTCTTTTTTCTTTCTTTCTTACATCTTTTCTTTCTTTCTTTCTTTCTTCTTTCTTACATCTTTCTTTCTTTCTTACATCTTTCTTTCTTTCTTTCTTACATCTTCTTTCTTTCTTTCTTACATCTTTCTTCTTTCTTTCTTACATCTTTCTTTCTTACATCTTTCTTTCTTTCTTACATCTTTCTTTCTTTCTTTCTTTCTTTCACATCTTTCTTTCTTTCTTTCTTTCTTTCTTACATCTTTCTTTCTTTTTACATCATTCTTTCTTTCTTTCATCTTTCTTTCTTCATTCTTTCTTTCTTACATCTTCTTCTTTCTTTCTTTCTTCTTTCTTACATCTTTCTTTCTTTCTTCTTACATCTTTCTTTCTTACATCTTTCTTCTTACATCTTTCTTTCTTACATCTTTCTTTCTTACATCTTTCTTTCTTTCATCATTCTTTCTTTCTTTCATCATTCTTTCTTTCTTACATCTTTCTTCTTTCTTACATCTTTCTTTCTTTCTTACATCTTTCTTTCTCTTACATCTTTCTTCTTTCTTACATCTTTCTTCTTTCTTACATCTTTCTTTCTTTCTTCTTACATCTTTCTTTCTTTCTTCTTTCTTACATCTTTCTTTCTTTCTTTCTTACATCTTTCTTTCTTACATCTTTCTTTCTTACATCTTCTTTCTTTCTTTCTTTTACATCATTCTTTCTTTCTTTCATCATTCTTTCTTCTTACATCTTTCTCTTCTTCATTCTTTCTTTCTTACATCTTTCTTTCTTTCTTTCATTCTTTCATCTTTCTTTCTTTCTTACATCTTTCTTTCTTTCTTACATCTTTCTTTCTTTCTTACATCTTTCTTTCTTTCTTTCTTACATCTTTCTTTCTTTCTTTCTTACATCTTTCTTTCTTTCTTTCTTACATCTTTCTTTCTTTCTTTCTTACATCTTTCTTTCTTACATCTTTCTTCATCTTCTTTCTTCTTTCTTCATCTTTCTTTCTTTCATCATTCTTTCTTTCTTTTTCTTTCATCATTCTTCTTCTTTCTTTCTTTCTTTCTTTCTTCATCTTTCTTTCTCATTCTTTCTTTCATCATTTCTTTCTTTCTTTCTTTCTTCATCATTCTTTCTTTCATCATTCTTTCTTTCTCATCTTTCTTTCTTTCATCATTCTTTCTTCTTCTTTCTTTCATCATTCTTTCTTTCTTTCTTTCTTTCATCATTCTTTCTTTCTTCTTTCTTTCATCATTTCTTTTCTTTCTTTCTTTCTTTCATCTTTCTTTCTTTCATCATCTTTCTTTCATCATTCTTTCTTTCTTTCTTTCTTTCTTTCTTTCTTTCATTATTCTTTCTTTCTTTCTTTCTTTCATCATTCTTTCTTTTTTTTCTTCCTGATTTTCTAAGTTTTCAATCCATATCCATCTTAATTTATTTCATCTCTATCTCAATTGTTCTATCTTGTTTGCTTGTTTTCTTACAAAATTCCTTCCTTCCTTCCTTTCTTCCTTCCTTCCTTACTTCCTTCTTGATCTTTTAATAGTTTCTATTACGTATTTTCTTTCAACGTGATGCATTCTTATTTACTTTGGTCTTGTTCCATGACATATTCCCCCTTTTCCTACCTTCCATTCTTCTATACATACATACATCCTTTTTTTCTTCCTATATTTATTTACTTATTACACATAGTGGACAGCAGGCTGAGCCTTTGACGATTTGCCAGAAAATTGAAAAACAATCTTTACGTTTTATACAAATGTCTGCAATGTCTTAGGAGTGGGCTATGCTACGCCGGAGGGTTGGGGTGGGGGGTCAAAGAAAAGGTTATGGAAGAGTTATTTTTCTTTCTGCCACAAAAGTCACGTAACGCTTCCAAAGAGATCTGAGATCAGAACATGGGACAAGAAACAGAATAAATACAAAACAAACTAATCCTAAAGAGTGACCCATTCATTGACAAGAAATAAAGATACAAAAATAAAAGTATTGAGTAAAAAGAAAATAGAAAGGAAACAAAAGAAAATAACTGAAAAGTGTTGTAAATAAAACCCTGATAAAAGATATTTCTGAATTGGTAAATATATATATCTAAGAAAGGTTTTGTCTTTGTCTAATTTAAACCGCTCATACTGAATCTCCGACCACTGTAATCCTACCGTAAATCTCTGGCAGTGACTCTCGCATGTGTCACTTGTTTACGCTGAAAAATCTCTACATTTTGTCTATGAACCAACCTAGAGACTAGTGCTTGATACTTTTGTAATAGGGAATCAGTTAAAGGTAAACATACCAATAAAATTTGGTACAGTCTGGGGAAAATTTGTTTACCAAAGTGATTAATTAAAAATACAAGAGAGAAAAAAAGTGAAAAGGTGATTTATTTTGAAAGGATATTTATTTTGTACAAAGATGTTTGGAAGAATCTCTATCTCACTCAATCTCTTTCTCTGTCTGTCTCTCTACCCTATCTCTCTCTCTCTCTCTCTCTCTCTCTCTCTCTCTCTATATATATATATTCATATATATATATATATATATATAAATTACGGATTCTTGCCAATCCACGAAGTAAATAAATTTACTTCTGGGTTAAAAAAATCGAATTAAAGAGTGCTCAATCAAAAGAGCTAAATATATAACACTCGCTTTTATAAAAAACATATATATGCGTGTGTGTGTGTGTGTGCGCGCGCGCGCCCATGATTTCATAAAAGATACATATACATGATTAGACTGATGTGAATACGCAGTTGAATACATCGAGAGAGGAAGATAAATAGTGATGTATAGATATACTGAGAGAGAGAGAGAGAGAGAGAGAGAGAGAGAATGGATATATAAGATTACACTAAAGATGATAGATATAATGTTTAGGCTGGGATAGATACTAATAAACTGGGGTAAGTAGATATGAATAGATTGGGAGCAGATGTATAGATAGATATGAATAGACTGGGAGCAGATGTATAGATATATATGAATAGACTGGGAGCAAATGTATAGATATATATGAATAGACTGGGAGCAAATGTATAGATATATGAATAGACTGGGAGCAGATGTATAGATAGATATGAATAGACTGGGAGCAGATGTATAGATAGATATGAATAGACTGGGAGCAGATGTATAGATAGATATGAATAGACTGGGAGCAGATGTATAGATAGATATGAATAGACTGGGAGCAGATGTATAGATAGATATGAATAGACTGGGAGCAGATGTATAGATAGATATGAATAGACTGGGAGCAGATATAGATAGATATGAATAGACTGGGAGCAGATGTATAGATAGATATGAATAGACTGGGAGCAGATGTATAGATAGATATGAATAGACTGGGAGCAGATGTATAGATAGATATGAATAGATATGTATAGATAGATAGAATAGACTGGGAGCAGATGTAGATAGATATGGATATGAGTAGATGGGAGCAGATGTATAGATAGATATGAATAGATTGGGAACAGATGTATAGATAGAATATATAGGCTGAAGCAGTTAGATGTGAATACACTTAATTACATAGAATATATAGACAAATCGATGAGAAAGAGGAAAACATAAGAAATAGCTTGAATGAAAGGCATAAATTGTCAGAATAATTCAAAACCCAAAGATGAGATCGTTATGTCAAAAAGATGATGAGAACAAAAGAAGAAAGCAACAGAACAGAAGGAATAAAAGTGCGTAAAAAAAAAGACACGAACAGAGAAAAACCATTGTCAAGTAGAATAACAAATAGATTTAAAATTTATTTACATTTCTTTGGAAGCCAACGCACACATGCGTATTCTCAATCATTCACCCTGGGCCTCTATGGCGAGGCGTTAAAATAAGAGAAATCTGACAGCTCTCCGCGGTCTCTTCGTTTGAGGGGATAACAGCGCGCCTTAATCTATGAGAAATTTATGTGAACGTTATGAAGCACTGTTGAAAGTGACAAGCGAGGTTTATTTCAACGAATCTTTTGTATATTTGCGAAACAAAGAAAGTTCTAGACAAGAAATTCGCGCCCAAATATATGGCGCGGGATCAGTAAGACCGTAAATTTTGTATCCCGTCATGTATCTCGGCAGAAAGCCATCTTCTATTTACAAATTTTCTTGCATACGAACATTCAAACATTCAAGACATACATGCCTCCAAGCGTTTCGAGTCCAAAGTGGTACAGCCAAACAGTAGTACTGATACGGCTACAGATTGGGAGAACTCCTGTTTTATTTTATCAGAGAGATCCATAAAATTGGTTGGAGGGGTAGCATATTGTCAGTATCAGCCGGGACAGCAAAGGTGTCTATCCGATTTTAGCTAGCGTTAGACAGGGTTATGTATCCTGGGGTGAGTCGCCACACCTACCGTCAGCTTACCACACAGATCAGATTACCTAATCTCTGCTACTCTTGCACTGAGTTGGCGGGGACCGGTATTGAACCCAGAACCTTTCGAATCCTAGGCGGTTGCTCTGTCGACTCTCAATAGCATTCCACTTGTATTTTTAGGGTAATTTTCTCTTGAACGATATATATCAGTATTTCATCATTTCTGTCGAATTAATTGAATATACAAAAATTCTATGAATAACATATATATTATATATATATATATATATATATATATATATATATATATATATATATATATATATATATATAGAGAGAGAGAGAGGTTTGGTAATAGAATTAAGATAGCCAAGATGTTCTGAAATGATATATTTCGTTAGTTAAAATAACCTTATTAATATTTGTATATACTATTGAATTAATTCTGACAAATGATAATAATAAAAATATTCCATTGAATGTTTTAGACGATTCTCCTGTGTCTGCATTCACCATTTACGTTCCCACCTTTTCTTTTAATTGCGCCACTATTTTCTAATTAAATAAAATAAACCTATTAACATTAACAACATTACTGACATAAAGTTGTCAGACAATAGCAATACTATGAATGGTTGATATTAATAAATGTTGTCAACTATCCTAACCTTCATTGTTCTGTTTTTTAGAGACGTTGAGATTAGTTGGTAATATTCAATTAATATTTCTAATTATTTTTTGTGTTTATTATAAGCGCAAACAAATAGGACTGACTACCAGCTTACAATATTCCGAGAGCCAATTATTTTGAAATGGTGAAATTACATGTAAAACTGATAATAGATGTGTTAACATAGTACCTTAATAATGAGAATGAATCGTCTGTTTTTCATAGATAATGTCTGACGAAACACCGGGGAGAGAATAAAACAAGATCTCTAAGGACTTGTGAATTCAACCTAGCATTTGCTAATTACTCTACTCATCTTGTATATTTGCTTAGTAAACCTGTTTTCCTCTTTTTAATATTCATTATGTTTCTTCCTATTATTTCTGTTAAACTCTGATACCCTATTTACACCTAAAAACGGTTCATGTGAGTTCTGGAAAAAAGTGTTCAACATTACAGCCTCTCGAAGGCTTGGCCTCGTTCAGACGTACACAATTCTACAGAAAGTTCATAAAATTAGTTTACTAAGCGTAGCTTAGACTGACATAAAACTCGCATGAATAGATCCCCCAATGAGGATCGATCATACGGGGTGTAATGGTTAGAAAGGTAGTTCCGCAGATTCATTACTACTGCATAGCTAGTTGGATCTTTGCTGAATGTTCCCTGCTTACGACTTTGTGCAACATCCTGTCCGTGACGCAATAATAATTTACACGACGAATCATGATTTATATCTACCAATAGCTCTTCTCTTCTCTCTCTCTCTCTCTATCTATCTATCTATCTATCTATCTATATATATATATATATATATATATATATATATATATATATATATATATATATATATATATATATACACACAATTATGTGCACCCAACATTCTGGCTTTTACTACATATGCATATAACTTATCTTTTTTTTTACCTACTCAAATATATATTGTTTTCTGCTGTTATTTGTGAACTGCATTTTGTCATACATGCACATACATATTTATATAAGCGGTTGTCACAATATATTTTAATTCATTCAATATATATATATATATATATATATATATATATATATATATATATAGGCGTGTGTCTGCGTCCATATATCTATTATATTTGTGTGTCTAGATTACATTTTACCTAGGCTACCTGATAGTTTCCCTTTATAAGTTGTATAACATTCCAAACAACATTGTTATGTTTATGCATGCATTTCAATCACGCCTTTCTCACTTTAGTTCCGCACACAGATCTATGTGCATTTGTGTGAGGGTAAAAAGAGATTTTACACGAACAGAAACATCACAGTATTAATAAAGTTTATTAACAGAAGAATTTTGGAAGGATTCGGTTTGCACCCGCTGCTTCCTCATCTGACATTTCTCCCAGCATTCAACGATCACATGAATGGAGTTGTGGTGGGGGGTGGACGACTGTGGTTTGTTCCTCACAGCTATAGCCAGTGGTTTTGAACCAATGGGACACGAGATAATAGGGCTTAAGGTTGTTTTTTTGGTTGTTTTTTTTTCATATGTTTCTTATACAGTATGTTACCTGCAGCGTTGGTGTTCTGGGTATGACGTTAAATAGCATCTAGTGGCAAAATCCCAATTCTGAAGCTCTGAGAGTGTGAAGTACTCCTTTATCACCATTACTTCCAGGTCCACCGTGACCAGGAGTTGTAGTACCAGTTAGCGTACCATCTATGTGTTAAATATATTAAAAAAAACGAGTACCCAAAATATAGGTTTTAAAAAAACTGAGTTAAAAAAACTGAATACCCAAGAAGAAAGAATAGAACAAAATGTCTTCGGCATAAAATAACCAACAAAGGTTAAGATGCAATAAAATCCAACCAACTTTCTCTCTGGGTTACGTGATTAAGATGGCGGCAACGGATAAAAGTATCGCTCCCAGACAGGATGGTGATCGTATAATGGCTGGTTCCCGTCGCTTTCAGATAGATTTTTATTCGTACTTATTTCCTTGATTATAACGTCCGGTGTCTTTGGTCAATTGATCCAGAGAAGAAAAGCTCTGAATTAAACCTAGTAAACTCTTAGAAAATGACATTCTACTCTTCTGGACGGGTTGGTAAATACATAAATAGTACCTTTAGTGTGATCAAGATTAAAAGTTTCACAAGGAAACATATCAATCTGAATTTCAAATTGTTTACATACCAAACATTACAAGGACTTGCAAGGTTCCGGGTTCAATACCGGTCTTCACCAACTCGGCGCACGAGTAGCGTAGCCCCCGTATTTTTCCATATTGGTTCAATGACTGTTGGCCTTAGGAAAAATCCCCGTTATTGAAGTAAGTCAGTTAGACAGTCAACAATTGGTTTGAGCAATGTGACTGGCCAAGCCTAACTGCACAAGTGTCAAGACAACTGGTATTTATGGGAATTCAGGACAGTCCACCCATGCATTTGGGTGTCCATTCCCTGAGTCCTGATTGGCTGCTTGGTTTGAAGGGTCCTCTGAGGCTCCATAAATCCTGCCACTTTTCAGTGGTCATTACGGCATCTCAGAATCGTATTAGTTACGACTGTTTGCCGTCTTGTCTTGCCAATTCGACGGTAATTGGACTTAGTATTCTATATCCGCAAGGTTGAACAGTCTTTGTTTTCAGAAAAGGGTTTCCTATGTCATTCTTTGAGGACACGACATGTTCACTTCTTTCGGTTGCTCTTACAAAAAGTCACGTTGAAATCACCGGTTCCCACTAGATTACCGAAGTTAAGCAAGGATTATCCTGTTCAATACTTATATGGGTGACCACCTGACTAATAGCAGGTACTGTAAATAACTTTATATCAAAATGATTCGGTATTAAATGACCCGAAAAGTGTTGATTACCGTAAAACAACCAACCAACCATTCTTTCGGCCGTTATTGTGTTTCAGAAATACCTCCCTCCTCATTTTATTTTAAAATACTTCATTATTTTATTATTACATAAAACAAACCTTATTTAAGTGTTCTAAACGTTTCCAAAATAGTTTTATGCGAATATAATTTAATAAACTGTATATATATTTTACACTCGAGTAGATTTATTGTATAACTATTACTTTAACTATTCATAATAACACTAATTTATTATTATGAAACTGTTAAATACTAAGTTAATAGAAATGGCTATTATTGACAAAAAATGTTCATAGATTATAATGGGAAATTCTCTAAACACGTGTTTTTGCAGACGCGGGATACATATACAATCTCTCTTCCCCTTACTCTCCATATTGCGCCCTTGCATTTTAAACATTTCCAAAAAGAATTGTTCAGATGCGTAGTATCACATACACTCTTCAACCAGTCGGGTTAGACGCGTCTGATTTCCTGAATCTCCGGCATTCAATACGTTTCCTCTTGTTGGCGCTTTACTATTCTCTTCCGGTCCTGTTTAGCGGCGCGCATGCGTGCTCTTGCGCACGTATGCACATCAAGATCTATTTAAGAAGCAAACAAGTTGGGATTGGTTTCAATGTCTTAAATGCATACAGGTATGAAAAACTTGTCGATGAATAAACAAAGGCTACGGCATCAAAAGAAAAAGAAAAGCTAAATATTTAAAACGCAGAAGAAATCTAAATTGTCTCTTATATATATGATACTGCAGGAAGCGCGTGGTGTAATGGTTAAAGTCAAGGAAATGGACTCGTCGCCCCGAGTTCAAATCCTGGATGAGGTAATTACATTTCACTTAGCGCTAATACCCTTGGGAAAGGTATGAATCCTACTCTCCTTCCAGCTATGGATAAATAGTAGGGCATACTGGGCTCTTTTACCTAGTTTTTAAGTGAAGGAAAACTCTGAATTCAAACCTGTTGAACTCCGCTTAAGAAATTGACTTTGTGTCACATCCTGCTCGTGCGGAGGGGTTGGTATAATATATATATATATATATATATGATACTGCAAAAGAGTTGGCTGAGTCTTGTTAGGTTGATGCTAAAGAATTCTTTATTTTTGTTGTTTTATCTTTTTATTTTTTTCTAAATTTTTGATCATAATGTCACAGCTTGATCGTTGCGACTTCGGATTTCAAGCTGAGGTTAAGTATTAACATGCAACGACATTATCATTTGACTCTACTGACCAGACAAAACCGTTTTTCATTAATGCCTTATTCACTGAAGCTAATTTCTTAACATAGTTTAAAAAATCTTAACATAAGTTCAAAAATCCATATTATATCGCATAGTGGCACCTTGATGTAAAAATTCAACTTGCATCAATCCTGATTGTGCAGAAGCGTTGGTAAATAATAATGATGAAGAGGAGGAACTCTCAAAGTAGTTTTTAATGAGACGAGAGGCCCTTCGGTGTGAATTCAGAGTTTTCTTTTTCCCATAACGATTGCCATATCAAGGCAAAAGAGACCAGTATGCCTATAACTTACCCATACCTGAAGGGTGAATAGTTAGTGTAAAACTCATGGGAAAGGTATGAATCTAAGTGAAATGCAAGCAGCCGCATCCAGGATTTGAACCCCTCTCCCGTGCCCATTTTCGACGAGGAAATAGTACACCACGCGTCTCCATATAATTTTTGCATTCAATACGTTTCCTACGTAGCTTTATAAAAAAATAATCCCGTGAATTTTCTCTTCTATTCTTTTTTAACTCTTAAAGTCCTATACCACCTCATTCCACCCGGCTGGAAGTCACATTTGTTTTCTTAATCTACCCCAAATGATAGCCTTTTTCTTTAAATGTAATATTAAACATAATATTAAACATATTTAGCAGTCTTTGATGTATGAGAAATAACAGGTAAATTTTAATGAAAAGGCCATTTTTAGTCAATTATGTATATCCTTATAGGAATGGGGCTCAGGACTTAGAAAATCTCAACAGGATGTTAAGAGTTAAAGCTCTTATAGATTGATGATGGGGACCTAACCTATTGTATGTCATCCCCAAATGAAATGAGAAAGAAGAAAGACAGACAAATATTAAACATATTTTAGCAGTCTTTGATGTATGAGAAAAACAGGTAAATTTAATGAAAGGCCATTTTAGTCAATTATGTATATCCTTATAGGAAGGGCTCAGGACTTAGAAAATTCTCAACAGGATGTTAAGAGTTAAAGCTCTTAGTAGATTTGATAATGGGGACCTAACTTATTGTATGTCATCCCCAAATGAAATGAGAAAGAAGAAAGACAGACAAATACGGACAGATCTCTTCTGACATAGATTCAGAATGTTGAATAAATTTTAGTCGCATGTCTTAAACACGTGGGTGGTAAAAAAAAAAGTAGAAAATGGAACGAACAAGCAAACCAACCTTGACTGGGTTGAGTTTGTAAGAAAATGCATGTGTAACTTTATGACGCGTGTCTAATGGTTGTTATTCATTGTGATTTTTCCTTCTCACGGCTGTTGTTTTTATTCGCCTCCCGATTCATATATCAGATTCGTACGGGTGGGGAATGCGTACGACAGTAATGGCGAATCTTTGTATAAGATTAGTAATTAGAAGCGAACGAAGAGAGAAGCAAAGAAGCAAGTAGATTAAACGGTGAATAGTAGGAAAGCAAGGAATATATATATAATATATATTTATTTATATTTTTGCTTGAAGGCAATTACAATGCGCATATCGCATAAAATTCGATAATTATAGAAGATAATAATGACAAGTGAATTTCGCAAAGACTGTTTCAAAATTATTAAAGTTGAAACAGTCTGTACGATGTTCTACACACCGGATAATTCTTTGCGAAATTCACTTGTCATTATTATCTTCTATAATTATCGAATTTTATGCGATATGCGCATTGTAATTGCCTTCAAGCAAAAATATAAATATTAATATATACTTTATTCAACAATGCTTCTAAAATAAACAAAACTCCAAAAATCTTATATGGAGAGAGAGAGCATAAAATTCAAGTAGGAAAAAAGTATAAAAAGTCATATTTACTCAACCCATTCGCCAGAATTGGGATATGGCTTAAGGTCGCAAGTAAAAATCGAAGTCGCTTTTCAGTAGTAATGGATTTGCGAGACTATCTTGCTAAGCATAACACCAGGATAGGATACCCAACTCATTCGCCACAGGCAGAGAGTAATATGAGGTCCAAAATGTAGGGCATCCAATGAGGATAGAACTCGCTTTTCAATATTAATGAATCTGCGAGACTAACTTACTAATCCTTACACCATAATTGAACGCACCCGTCGTGTATGATATATATATATATATATATATATATATATATATATAATGCCACGATGCGTGCGATACAGTCAATTTTAACCGGAATACACATGGTTTACATTCAGAGTTTTACTTCTCATAGACCGATTGCCATACCAATGGTAAAGAGCCTATTCAGGCCAAATATTTACCATAGCTAAGGGAGAGAATAGTTGGACGCATAAGTTTTCCAAAACTATTAGAGCTATGTGAAAAGCAAACTACCCCACCCGGGATTTGAACTCGGGTCATCGGGTCCATTTACACCTTGATAACTATTACACAACGAGCGCCTCTTATGATGTAAAGAATAAGTAACTATGTACTATATAACTTTGAGAATAACTATTATCATCATTGAACTCAGTTCTTGTGCTACTACACTGCCCTATAGCTTTGGTTATTTTCTGTTTTGCTTCTCTTGATTGGAAAGAAAGAGAGACTCTTCTTTTGATTCTGATAGTGCACAAAAAGGCTCCATAGAATGAAAAGATTTGAATCTTATAAGAAGAACATATAAAAATATAAATACATTTTCTTATCGAGTTTATAAAAAATGAATGACTGGTTTGTTTGATCAATTTCTATGGGTTATTCAATGCCAAAACGATCCTTGTAGAATACCACTAGTTGTTTTATCTAACCTGTTACTGGGGGAAGGGGTAGTTCCTACCTATTCGAAGAGTATAGTCCGAATGTGAACGCAATAGCGTGACTAAATTTGGAACTCGCGTACAACACTCAAGCCACTACGCCATATATCTCCCCACCTGGATAGTCTAAGTTTAACAAGACTAAATTATGACTAATTATCAAAACTAGATAAATAGGTACGAATCATCTTAGCTAGAAGTATGAAAGGAATAGGAGGGCTAGAATATATAGAATTATTTTCCAAACTTACTCTTGAAAAAAAAACACAAAATGCTGAATTCAGTAAGGATCGAACCTACAATCAAAAACATTGTCTAGACCAAGTTGCTAACCATTCACGTCGTGTTAGGCGTCAATTAACAGTCTGAGAAATATAAAGATCGAGTAAAATACGAATAGCGAAAGGTAGCAAGATGGACTTAGATTAAAACAATGAGATAGACAAATTTTTAAAAAATAGCTTGAGAAAGATTAAGTCCGGCACAATGGCTCACAAATTATGTATTTGAATAGGATTATCAGTAAATACCCGGTTTTACTATTATTCATCAACAGGTCTTGCTGACAGCACGGATTCCCATTATTTTTCGGCACCAGCCCCTATTGGTCATCGCCTCTGTAGGTCTTCCACACGGCATCCAGTCTCCGCACAGAGCTGATTGATATAGGTTTTTAGTGGTTGGCCTACATTGGTGTGTTCATGTGTAGGTATCCACTGGGGAACGTCTGTTATAAAATCGTCCTTGCTTCTACAGCAGTGTCCGGCATGTTTTGTTTGTCTTACTATGCTTGTTCGTGTGATAAGAGGAAAATGGTCGTAGACCTGCTTTTGTAGGGTGTTGCCGCAGTAGTTGTAGTAGTATGAGTTGTTGTTACAATATGAATTAAGGGCTGTATCTAAGGAGGTCAAGTGACAATGTGACTGTTCAAAGATCTAGTATTTTCTCTATAGTGAATTTATGTTGAACTTTGCTATATCTATATTTTGCCTATTTGCTATTATTTCAAGTGTTTTAATAGTGTGCCCAGCACGTGAACTGTTATGGGTATGACTGTCGATTTAATATATTATTATTATTATTATTATATGAACGCAGTGTTCACATGACACAGATAACTAACAATCTTACCATCCCAGAATCATCACAAAAACTAACCCAAATGAGAAATAAGTAATGAATGAAAAACATAACAAAAATAAATAAATAAATAGGTATAAAATAATCTAATAAATAAGCTGCCCGTTCGGTTGTGTCGACATTCCAGAGATATGATACAAGTGGATTAGTCGTAAATCAGCGAGATACCATCCTTGGAGGTACCACAAACTGAACTGGGTCACCGAAGGAAAACGACTTCATATTTAACAACACCATTCCTTGGTTTTTCATTGTTCGTTCGTTCAACATATTTCCAAAAAAGAATACTATATTAACTCACATGAATATATATATATATATATATATATATATATATATATATATATATATAAATATAAATGAATTGACAAATAAAAGGTTTAGCTTTTATTCATTTATTTGGGAACAATATTACAAACAAATGGTTTCCTGCTAAAGCATTCCTCAGGTAAAGTAAATAGTTATTCTTTTAAAAAATTATTGTATATATATATATATATAATCGTAAAGGTACAAGAGCACTTTAGATTTGTTATATCGCTGTCTTATTGTGAAACTTGAATCAACTAACCATTGTGACCATTTTCACCGGTAAGTCACTTTTTCCACACACACACACACACATATATATATATATATATATATATATATATATATAGGTAATTCAAATGACTGGTAAGTAAAGGATTATTCTATTTAGGATCATCGAAATCTCACTGTACAACCATGCTCTTGTAGGTTCAAACTTATACAAGGATTTTTTTATAAATCCCTAAAAAGAGCTCAATGCATAATAAATATTACTCTGTGTATAATTTATTAACTTTCAAAGAAAGAAAAACTTAACTGTCATTCCGTTGTATTTTTATTTTGACCAAAAAATGAGTTTAGCCTTATTACGTAGGTTTTACAAACACAGGGAACGTAAAAAATGCTGCATTAATGGATATATATATATATATATATATATATATATATATATATATGAGCGAGGGTGTATATTGTTAACACGAATGGCAGTAGATTCAAATTGCTGAATAATATCCAGGTTTTATGTTAACTTACAAAATACTCATATCGATTTAAATTGTGAATTTCATTTGGAAATACCCGTGGTGTAATGGCTAACGTGCTGGTCTAAGACATTGTAGTAATCGGTTCGATCTCTAGTCTTGCTATTACGTTAATGTTCGGGGTGATACCACATGAGAAGAATTTAAACGAAAGGAAAAATTAACGGAAAAAAGGAGGAAGAATATAAGGAAAACCACTAGGAAGTGGAGAAAGGCTTAGAAAATAACAGTTGAGTAGATAAGAAAGAAGAAAAATATATGAAAAAGAGGAAAAGGTGTATGAAGAAGAAGGAGAAGAAAATGTATATGAAAGAAGAGCAGAAGAAAATGTGTATGAAGTGGGAGGGGAGAAGAAAAATTAAATGAAAAATGAGAATAAAGGTGTATGAAGAAGAAAGAAGAATAAAGTGTATGAAGAAGAAAGAGAAAAAGAATAAAGGTGTATGAAGAAAGAAGAAAAAGAATAAAGGTGTATGAAGAAGAAAAGAATAAAGGTGTATGAAGAAGAAAAAAAAAGAAAAAGAATAAAGGTGTATGAAGAAAGAGAAGAAAGAGAGAAAAGGTGTATGGAGAAGAAGAAAGAAAAGAAGAAAAAGAAGAAGAAAAGGTGTATGAAGAGGAAAGAAAAAGAAGAAAAGGTGTATGAAGAAGAAAGGGAAGAAAAGGTGTATGAAGAGGAAAATGAATAAGAAATAGAAAATGTAGAAAGAAAACAAAACATGTGATTTATCCGACAATGGCATCATACTTAACAAAAGAAATAAAATGTAGAGTTGACGTTTTCGAGGCAGCGACGTGAGGTATGACCTCCAGGGGAAAAGGTCGCGATCGCCGCTGCTTGAGATGTTGTTACGATACTACCGAGATCTATGCCATGCTGCATAAAGGCCAGCACGTTTCGGTGACGCTTTAACATATGAAATTAAAATCAGTAAACTAACAAGAAAATACGGAGAGAGAGAGGAGGAGGGCAATGCCTGTCAGTGAAGATGAGGGAAGAAAAAAACACAAAGAAATGGATTGAGATAAAAAGAATTTAAAAAGTTGGGAAAAGGATAAAAAAAGAAGCCAAAGTCACACGATGGCGTTAAGAAGCATTTAAGAAGAGACAGATGTCCGCTGGGATCGTTTGCTGTTGTCACACTAGGGTAAATTTTTATAACTGGATTTGTTAGACCTTTCAAAAAAAAAAAAAAAAAAAAAGATCCCCAAAGTGTTTTGCCGTCAACCTGATTGTCCATAAAGCAAAATTCATGCAGCCCCATGCGCGTGCGAGGACGCACCTCAGAAGTCAATGCACGCGGGGACGTTGACGCGATGACCCGCAAGATTTAGAAGATGAGTTTAAAAGAGAAAGCGTGGGACCGACCAACATAAGTGAAAAAGAGCGAAATATAAAGTTCGACCAGGATCCCCCAAGATTCTCTTCGGAAATGTCGGCAAGAAAATCTAATTGCTATATTTATGGCTGCCGTAAAACAAATTTTCGTAAAGTGAAGAGTAACTGGAGGCAGGTCGTCGACACTGACTAATTCCGACTTACGTTCTCGAGAATCTGAATTTCCGATTAGGGGTTTCGGGGCAGCTGTAAAAAAAAAGCCAAAGACGGTGGCCTGTGCATTATTCCTATTCTGAGTGATGGATACCTGAATAAAAATGATCATTTAGTTGAGATAATTGGAATTATAATCTTCCGTTTATATCCTCCGAGGATTTTAAATAAATTTAAGGATGTTTAAGATTAAGAACGGAGAAATTAAAATACACACACAGAAATACACACGCAAGGATTTTCTCATAACGGAATATCATCTTATACAGGCGATAACCAAAAAGTCAGCTCCAAATATTTAATAATCCAAAGTGTTTGTTACTGTACAAATCACCATTATCAGGTCGTGCTGACAACATGGATCCCCATGACTCTATTTAACCACTCGGCCCTATAGAAATTAATCCAGGAAGGTCCTCTGCACAGCATTCAGAACTGATCCATGTACGTTTTTGCTGGTCGATCCAAACTGCATGTTCCCATTGGAAAACTTCACTTGTGTGCTCGTCCTTGCTTCTCTAGCATGTCTTCTTCGTCTTACATGAATTATGTGATTGGAGGCATGTGGCCGTACAGTTTCCAGGACTTTTTTAAAGACAACACGCAGCATTCCTTGTAGTTTCCATCTAGCTTTTTCTCCAGACGTTTTATTAGAGGCCAAGTGCTGCAGCCATACATTTGAAGTGGCCCGGCTACAGCTAGGAAGTATTTTCCCTATTGTAATATGCTACCACATGGAGAAAAAGCTTGATGGTAACTATACAAGGATACTACGTGCTGTTTTAAACAAATCCAGGAAGCAGCACCCTACAAAAGGACAACTGATCGGCCACTTTATTACAATCTCTTTATACCCGACGAACTCATAAGCAACGTTCTTCTATTGACCCCGACCAGCAAACTCGTAAATTCATAGGCTCTGTGCGGACACTGGATTCCATCTAGAGGAATGGTGGGGCGGGTCGGGATGGGATGATGAGAACCAAAGGGATTAGTAAGGTTAGCACGCTTTTATGATGATGATGATGGCTTGTATGTTTTTTTTAAATGGAAGCCGATAAACAAACCAACTAAAGTAATAACAACGTGAATGATGGTTGGTTTGGTTTCTTTGTTTCATCGTACATCAACCTTTGAGAGATATTTATGTCTAAGCCGTCCCTGCAGAACAGGGGTCACCAAACAACAGCCCGCTGGCCAGATCCGTTCCGCGAATGCATTTTATCAGGCCCGCCGGGGGTACGGAACTAGTGACATTCTGATACCATTTAAATCGAAATATCATGTCAAGCTTGCTAAATCTTCATGGTCTTGACTACGGAATCAACCCATCGAACGAAATTAACAGATAAACAATTGAAAGCATGAATGAAGCAATTGCAAACCAAACATTGACGATATTCAATTATCCGGCCCGTGCTCGTTATTTTTTCAATCATCCGTCCCAACGTGAAAAAAAAATTGGTGATCCCTGCTGTAGAAGAACAGTAGTGGTACTATTTAACCCATAATTGCGGAAATCTTTCCCGTTAATATTAGTCCAAAGGTTTATGTAACAGCGTGACTTGATTTCAAACCCACTTCGCTACTGAAGAATAATTAAAGTTCCAATTACTGTCGAACTGGGAAGACAAGGCAACAAACGGTTGTAACTTAAATACAAACCCGAATAGTCACAAAGTCTACTGCAGAATGACAGGATATATACAAGACTCCAAAATGTCATTCAAATCAAGCAGCCAATCAGAACGCAAGGAATGGGATGACCCAAATCACCCAAATTCATGAATGGGTCGTTCTTGATTTCTATATATTGAAGTAAGTCAGTTAGACAGTCAACAATTGGTTTGAGCAATGTGACTGGCCAAGCCTAACCATGCAGTTCCTAGTTCTCCAATGAACCCACTATAACAGCTTAAATAATTACTGCCAATACTGCCAGGAAGAGTCCATTAAGCTGAGGAGGTGTTTGACTGTTCCACTGTCCAATAGTTAACAATCTGTAACAGTCATTTCCAGACTGCAGGTTCAATCCTGGCTAAGGGTGAATGTAACACAGAATAACAATTAATAGTATTCTACAATACCAACTTGGACACAGCTTAAGTTGTACTTAGTTAGCTGCTGTTATTCAAACCAACAGTAGACTTACTGACTTCAATAGCTACGATGTCGAACTCCAGCACGTTAATAGCAACGCCACGGCTATTCGTCCCCACCCAAACGTGAATGAGGATACTAGCCTGCTTTCAAAAAATATTCCAATCCAATATTTGGTTCGAAGTTTTTTTAAAAAACCTGACAGATTACCAACACGATGAATCGTATGTAAATTGTAAGATGTGTTTCTTGTGTTTTAGGGTACAGAAACAAGTGGGAAAAATGGCCTTCGCGACAAGTTGAACTCTTAATTTTCAAAGATTGCCACCTTCTTGAATGCTGACACGAAAACAGCCATGATTTATATACGAATAGATTAAGATATTTCACGGGTAAAGTCAGCAAGGTCAACGCTCAGATTAAGTTGTTCGTCGATTATACATATATATATATATATATATATATATATACATATATATATACATATACACAAATTGTATATAAATATACATACACACATATTCAATATTAGATAGATATACATATACATACACACACACATATTCATATATATAGATATACATATACATACACACACATATTCATATATATAGATATACATATAACATATACACACACATATTCACATATACATATACACACACATATATAAGATATACGTATACATATACACACACATATTTATATATAGATATACGTATACATACACACACACATATTCATATATATAGATATACATATACATACACACACACATATTCATATATATAGATATACATATACATATACATATACACACACACATATTCATATATATAGATATACATATACATACACATACACACACACATATTCGTATATATAGATATAGATACACACACATATATTCGTATATATAGATATACATACACATACACACACATATTCATGTATATATAGATATACATACACATAAACACACACATATTCATATATATAAATATACATACACATAAACACACACATAAACACACACACACATAAACATATATATATATACACATACATACACATCAACGCGCGCACACACACATATATATATATAAATATACATACACATAAACACACACATTCATATATATAAATATACATACACACACATATTCATGTATATATAAAGATACATACACATAAACACACACACATATATATACACACATAAACACATATATATACACATACATAAACATATACATATCTATATAAAAATACATACACATCAACACACACACACACACACACACACACACATATATATATTATTTGTGGAAAATATTTACCCAATATTTTATCAGAAAGTGCTTAATCCATTTTTAGAGCCGGTCTACAGCAAAAAGCTTTCGGTCAATTGTAAATCCATAACTCAAAGTTTTAATGTATTCTAAAAACACGTTTTTCAGTTGGATATTATCATTTGGGTTGTTTGTATTATATAACATTTTTTAAAAATGACGAGGAAGAGAAAAATATTTTCTCGCGAAACATTATTGAAATAAGTATATGTATGCATTTACCAAACTCCTCGACCACTGGCAAGATCAATTTTAAGCTGGTGTGGATCCAGAGTTTTCCTTCTCCAAGAGTGGTTGCCTAACCAATCCTGAAGCACTAGTAATAATAAACTATTTATCAGTAACTTCAGGGGTTCCATGCCTTTCCTAATGGAATTAGCGCGAAATGAAACGCACAAAACCTCGTTCGGTATTTGAACTCTGGTCACTGATTTCATTACTTGTAACGATGACCGCTATGATATATATAAGTATGTCAAAAAAGTATAGAGATTTCTTCAACTTTCTGACATAACTTTTATTCTGAAAAAAAAAACCGTACCATTCATTCTTTATTTCTATCATGGTAATACAGCTTTAAACATGGTACGATTTTGACACACCTTGTATTCTGAAAAGAATCATGAATGGAACTTTCGAATCAAGGAGTGTCAAAAAGTACAAAAAATTCGATACTTTTTTGACATGTATATATATATTTGGGTGGGGGTAGAATATGTGCTTAATTGAAGTCATACGTAATTGAAAATTAATTAGTTGATAATTAATGAATTAGGCGAATATATCTGTTCAAATGTAAGGCGTAAACAAATCGAGAAAAAGTCGATCTCTGTATGTACATTGATTTTTTCTCGATTTGTTTACGCCTTACATTTGAACAGATATATTCGCCTAATTCAGTAATTATCAACTAATTAATTTTCAAATTAGGTATGACTTCAATTAAGCACATATTCTCCCAAAAGTTGTCGGCTATCGCCATCACAAACAAACTGTTTGTGTACTCTCTCTATATATATATATATATATATATATATATATATATATACACATATATATATATATATATATATAATTTTGAATTGTATTCCCAATATGTAAACTTATATACTAACAGAGAAAAAAAAGTTATATATATATATATATATATATATATATATATATATATATATATAGGGTACGTATGCATGTGGACTGATGTTTATGTAGGCGTTTTATCCCCATATATCAAGGTATATTCGTGTATATATGCGTGGGTGTAACTATGTAAGTAAAGTTTATTTTTATATCTTACGTACGTTATTTCGGAAAAAGTCCCCCTAAATTGTTCGCGAGGTGATACATTTCTAGACTGCACTAAAACTGTCCATTTTACGCATTCACACTTATATATTCGAGCAATAATTTAGTTTTAGGTGACAACATGTGCTCCCTCATTCAACGCCACCAACGTGGAAATCAAGAAACCACGAACACCCCGACAAGCCCACACTCAAACGCACATACGTATATAAATAGGTCCTATATAAATGTATAATTTCTTATATATATATATATATATATATATATATATGTATAATATTAAAAGATTAAAAGAGAACTGAAAAGTGATTGTGTCATCGGAAAATAAGAATGTATATCTATTGTGTAACGCTTAACTGATAACTGACTATAACTTTATTGAAGAGATTGTGCAGCGTCATTAAATCTAATGTATATCTTCCAACACCTCCGCACGAGCAGGATGTGACACAAGGTCAATTTCTTACGCGGGGTTTAACAGGTTTGAATTTAGTGTTTTCCATCTCCTAGACTGGTTATATAGCCACGGTTAAGAGTCCAGTCTGCCCTGCTATTTACACATAGCTAGAGGGAGAGTATTTAGATGCTTACCGTTCCCGAGTGTATTAGTGCTATATGAAGTGCAAACCGCTTCGTCCAGGATTTGAACTCGGGTCGACGAGTCCATTTCCTACGGCTCTAACACTTACACCACAAACCACATCTTTAAATCTAATACTATGAAAGCTTTGACTCATTTTGACTTTAGAAAAGAAAGCTTATTATTTTTTCTTTAACTAGATTAGCAGGTGGTATTTTAAGATAGGCAAGTACAATAGCACCTTAGCCGAATACTTAATGAAAGTAGTTGATACAGATCATGGCTCGATATCATTTTTGCCTATCATCACTATGTGACAGGCGTCAATATTCTTACATTAATTTATTTGGTTGGCACATTTCTGTCCACTAAGAACGATGGCTTAGTGTATATTGAAGTCAGTTAGTCTACTGTTGGTTTTAATAACAGCAGCTAATTAAGTACAACTCCAGCAGTGTCCAAGACAGCTGATATAAATAGGAATCAAGAATGAT
>CM042143.1:109817993-109822993 GCA_023376005.1 Doryteuthis pealeii | reverse complement strand
CCTAACTGTACATTACTTTCAAAAACGTTCAAATAACTATATTTTTTAGGTAGCACTTTTGTATAACGCTCTCTCTCTCCTTTCTGGAATGGAAAGGAATGGACCCAAATGTATGCGTACTTAGAATACACATCTACATCCGTGTGTGTATGTGTGAGTCTAGGAAGAATATGAAATGTAGCTCTTCTCTCCTTAAATGCTCCCGGGTCGTTATCAACTTATATTATCATATGACACTGATATTTTTCAGAAGAGTGTGTACACGTGTGAGAAGATGTGTTTACGTATATAGAAATGGGATTATTATAAAGACATAGAAACGTAGTGAAACATTAGTTACTCACTTTATCATAAACACAACACAAAAAAAAATTTTATAAACATTTTTTTAATTTTTTTATCTCCTCTCATCTATAGACCATCCATCAATTTCTTCACCCCATAATACATCCTGATGAAGGTTTAAAGAAACCGAAACGTTTAAGCATTGATAAATAAATTCATCTCATTTTTGGAACACTTGTTTTTTCAAATTTCTTAATATTGTCGGATTTATTTCCATATTTACTCCCATTATATATATATATATATATATATATATATATATATGTGTGTGTGTGTGTGTACGTGTGTTTATGTATATTGTATGTATATAAATACATATACGGATCACTGTCCTTATCAATTAGGCACATGGCGTAGTGGATATAGGCATTGAGTTGACAGTTTTAAGTGACAGATATCACTAGGTTTCAGGTTCAATCCTGGTCAACGGCGACAGTAACATAGAATAATGTACACAGCTTAACACTTGTACCCAGTCATGGTTAATGGAATGAGAACAGTCTACTCCCGTGGATTGAATAAAGGGTTATGTTCAAATTTCCGTGAAGGATCCCGATTACGAGAAGGTTCCTCAGTTCGACAAGAAATGGCTGAAGGAAACTGGAGGGGACATCGGCCGAAACGTTGTGCAGATAACTATAAAGATGAGGACAATAGTCCGAAAAATCCAATCAATTAAAGAAAAAAAATTCAACTAGTCAACATTGCTATTCAATCAGATCCAAGAGTAAAAGTAAGCAAAAGCAAAAAAACTGTCTAAATACCAACACCTTGCCAGAGAGAAGAAAAAGTTATGTAACATGTGAATATAGTCATAGTTGGGGCCTGGGAAATAATCTTCAAGAAACTAGAAGAGAGATTGAGGGGACGTTGAATTAGAGAGAGAATTGAGTTCGTCAATATTGCAGCACTACTGAAATTAGTTATTACTAGCAAAATAAAAAAACTCCGGGCGAAGTATAAATAGATTTTTGAAACATATTGCCTGAGAGGTGGGAGTTAAAAATTCAATGTCAGCGAGTTTGTACCCTAAGTAAGTAAAATCATCAAATTCATTAAAGGATTAAAAATTAAAACCATATGAAATGTAAACTTTAAATATGTATTAAAATAAAACAAACTATATATAGATATATAATACCAGTCATGTATTTATTAAAACATTTTAAAAAACAATGAGGACTGTCTAATGTTGCATGTTCAAATTTTGAGTGTATTTATTCTATGTTATGACGATTTTGGGTAATGTGACGTAAGCAGTGACGTAGTTTTTGTTACAGACAAAAACCGGAAGCGAATCTCCATTTTTTAATAGATATTTAGAACTGTCCAGGGGAACTGAAAAGACAAGCTGTCACTAGAACTTCATTGAAAATTGCTAGTTACTACCAATAGGAAAAACTAGCAAAGAGTAAAATAATACGTAATGAAAGGTCATAAATTTTCCTTTTAAATAAACACACAATGCATATCAACAGAAGGAAATAATGACGGAAAGAATGAAATAGAACAACAAAACAAGAAAGAGATATGATTGGCTATTTTTCCACAATACTAGTGCATTCGCATAATCCTAAGAACGTGTTTTGCAGGAAAATCTTATGTTTGTATTACTAGCAAATATATGCACCCTCCGGGTGCAAGTATTTAAGTTTTAATGTAATGAAATATCGCATTAAATTAGAAAGGCTAATGAAACTAAATAAGAAGGCAGATAAAAAGATTTGAAACAGAGGGGTATATAATCGAAAAATAGAACAACTGAAACTTACTCTTCCATCACTCTCGTCTTTCATTGTTATTTTTTCTGATTTAACTATTTAGTTAAAAGAGGAAGTAAAGAATAAAATTACAGTTATCTTTTCTTGTTAATGGATTTCCTTTAAGATTAATTGAAGAGATATTTGCTTATATTCATTAAAATAAAACCAAACGGTTAGAAATCAATAATACTAAGCATATATTTATTAAAATTACATTTTTAATATCAATATGCAAATTAGCCTTCCCGTTCACACTATAAACCGCTATTTTGTTGTATATATAAATACAATTGCATGTTATTAGTATGTAGATATGGTTAACAGTATAAATAATGTAAAACAATTTTATTAATAATTGAGGTTTAAATAAGGATAAATTCATGGTGAATGTGACATCAATTACTAAGGGAATTGTGACTTGAGTAGGGATTTAGTTTCGGTTACAGACAGAAAAATACACAATCTCCATTATAATAAGATATATACAGTCGTAGAGTGTTAGTTGATATATTGGCTTTTGAAGACATTATGATTTCAATTCTTACTCTAACCTGATATATTTACATTGTGTACCATCACAAGTCCATACACACACACACACACACACACACACACACACACACACACATATATATATATATATATATATATTGTGTGTGTGTAGAATTTTTAATGTAGTTTTCATAATGTTGGGAACATTTGCACACCTCTGTCTTCCCTCTCTTGCTCTCTGTGATCATCAGACCAAGACTTGGTATGAAGATCGCACAGCCGAGAAACTGGCAGTAATCAAACGCTTTTGACTCCATGGCCACGCTACCATAATTTTGATATAAATGCTGCATTTATTATATCGAGCACTGTTTACTCATAAATAAAGCAGCCATATTCTCTCTCTCTCTCTCTCTCTCTCTCTCTCTCTCTCTCTCTCTCTCTCTTCTCTCTCTCTCTCTCTCTCTCTCTCTTTTATTTATATATATATATATATATATATATATATATAAAGATAGTAAATTAGGTGCAGTGACCAATTGTCGATATTAGCCAGACAGCGAAAGACTATCTCCTTTTCATTAGCACAAGACCAGGAGATTGTTTTGCGTCTGAGGTGAAGCACCACGCCTAAAATCGGCTCCCCACTTTCCAACAAATATCCAAGCTATGACTGATGCGTTGAGTTGACGAGGGCCGGTGTCGTACCCGGACGTCTATGGTTCAAGGTGGATGTTCTACTGGCTAAGCTAAGATGAATTAAAGAACGGTGAACCAGAGTGTATGTTTTATTAATTCCTATCGCTTTGATTAGTCATTCAATGACAGAAAAGAAAAGAGGCCAATATCCTGGTAAATGTGTCTCATTATCAGCAATACAAACTATACCAATCTCAGTAACGCATGATTCTCACAACAGAAGTGCTTTAAAACACTGTTACATAGTTCGTAGATTGCCTTATGACTGTAGTGTACTAAAGTTTAAATATGGTATAGTAAATGGAAAGTTACAATTAACCGTTATAGGAGGGATTGACAACAAGTTCACCTCTCATTGATCTTGCCATTGATTTCTCATTGGCTAAGGGAAGACCTTGAAAAGAGAACTGACTTCGAGTTATTTAGAATTTGGCTGTTAGCCGAAGTGAACAGACGGATGGTCGCCTGTTCCCAAGTATGCCATCTTTTCACCATGCGGTTAAACCATTTTGGGCTTTGGTTTTGATTAAGACGACTTTGGAAAATAAACAGTCTTGCTTCATTATTAAAAACAAAGAGGATAAACACAGACAACCAAGCCCTGACTACAGAAGCCGTATCAACCAGTGGAAGAAATGAACCCATAAAAAAATGGCCAGCCATGAAATAGACTGATTAAGGACCCCCCTCTCTCTTCCTGTCTCTCTCTCTTCCTTTCTCTCTTCCTTTCTCTCTCTCTCTCTCTCTGTCTCTCTCTCTCTCTATATATATATATATATATATATATATATATATATATATATTGGATGTACGTATGTTGGGACTGTTAAATATGAATTTTCTGTTAGCTAAGTTTCAGCATTGTAGATTTTAGTAATATATATTACCTAATGATACTCGTTTTGATTCCATAATTTTCAACAAGAGTATTTCAGTTACTTTTCACAAAATATTCTTTTAAAGCAATATTTTTTATTATAACTAAATTTAAATCCTATATTTATTTTTGGGGGACGGAGTTATTATCTGTCCATTTCTATAATTTCCATTACATTTATCTTTTTGTTTGCCAATTAATTATTTTTGTTGAAAAACGGATAACAACATAAAATGAAACGATTCACTTCTATAATTTACTTCATTTAAATTTAGAAAAAAAAAAAAAAACAACATTGATGTTATATACATAACCCAATACGAAATCATGAAATACACAAACTAGACCATTCTCAGTAACGCATGATTCCTACAAAAGAGATGATGAACTACAGTGTTTTGATACACCTCTTTCAAAGATGCTACAAAGAAAAGACATCATCTTTAACACATCTGATTTCAAGAGAATAAGAATTACAAAAGTATTAGAAAGGTCACAATGCACTGAAGATGGAGGAAGAAATAAAAAATGAAAAGAAAATAGTGTCTAGAGAATAACATGGGTTTTGTTTTGCCTTTCGAAAAAGTCCGGAAAATTTTGTCTTTGTTAATTACAAAAAAAAAAAAAATACCAGAAAAATGCAAAAGAACAAAAGAATTAATGACTTTCAAAGAAGAAAATAAAATATGTCTGAAAAAAGACTTTGTGAAAATACTGTTGCCGCCGCCGCCGCCACTTATTACAGAGAGAGAAAATATGCAACGTTCAAAAATATGAGAAATGAAAAAAATGAATAAAGGAATGTAATACAAAAAAGTTAATAC
>CM042143.1:109812993-109815493 GCA_023376005.1 Doryteuthis pealeii | reverse complement strand
GTTCGATTGTCACTGGGGCGCCTCATTCTAAGCTAGTACCGCATCTAAGCTAAGCTCAGTAACTAACTATATATGAATACATACGCATATATATATATATATATATATATATATATATATATATATATAATCATCCACAGACACGTGTTTCGACTTATCAAGTCTCCTTAATGTGGCTTGACATTTTATGTGCTACCTACAGTCGGGATAGAACTCTGATCGATTCAGCATCAGTCGGACAGCTTATGCGAAGGGGATTTTAACTGTTTTAATACACACATCTGTATGTATGTAAAGGCCGCCATATATATATATATATATATATATATATATACATATATATATATATATATATATACATACGTATGAGGTATTATCTGTGTATAAGCTCTAATTCTAAATCAATTCTACATCTAGCTAATAACGAATCGATGATGGAAAACTTACCGAATCCCTGTTGTGATAAATTCTAACTGGAAAGAGATACGATCTTAGTGTTCTTTTAAGTATTCACAAGTATAAAGAGCAACAGGGGGGCGCGTCTTATCGTTTTCTTGTTAGCCATTTTGCCAATGTTTAAATTAAAAACCAATTCTTTATTCACCGCTCCTCTGCTGACAATGATCGGTGAGAGTTACAATGGTGTAAAGTTACAAGTCGAGACATGTTGTTAATAAGGTGAATCGCAAACGTTTATTTTCTTTCCGGTGTTCTCTCTTTTATTAATTGTTATATTCTAAAGTTGCTGTACTTCAAGAATTTTGCAAGGATTAAAAAAAGACGGTGTAGCTCAGTTGATAGAGCATCCAACAGCGAGTTATTTTAGTTAGACATCGACTCTTACCAACTAATCACATGAGTAGCACAGTTTGTATTTATGCGGTAAAGTGGGGAGTTTATGATAGGTGTGGCGCTCCACCTCAGACGCAAAAACAATCTCCCGAGTCGATTGGTAGTGTAAAAGGGATAGACTCCTTCAATGTTGGACTTATACCGACATTACACCACTTCGCCGACTTATTTTGTTAATCTGTTTGAGATTTAACCTATAATCCATTAAACTCCCACATAATCATGAGTTTTTAAAAAATGGAAGGAATTCTTATATGAGGTTATATATATATATATATATATATATATATATATATATATATATATTCATTCTGCAGAATACATTTAAGAAATAGTAATTGAATCAATTGTTTGTGTTGTTTATCCACCTTTCCTTTTATATTTTTCTAATCTTATTCGGATTTTTCTAATCTGATGCTTTCTTCATTCATATATATATATATATATATATATATATATATATGGTGGGCCAAAAGTAGGGTGACAGTTACTTCATTATATGTTTCACCTTAACATTCATGTTTTAGATATAAGTTATAGAAAAATATATTGATCCCTGATAGTTGCAAGGTTGAAGGTGGACACTTTAAGCATTTGAGAGATTAAATGTTCAATGAAAAATGTCTAATATGTAAATATAATGTATGTAAATAAATGTCTAAATTTCTAATAAAGGTAAAATGTTTGAGTGTTAACTGTAACCCTACTTTTGGCCCACCCTATATATATATATATATATATATATATATATATATATATATAAAGAAAGTATCAGATTAGAAAAATCCGAATAAAATGAGAAAATATAAAAGGAAAGGTGGATAAACAGCACAAACAATTGATTCAATTACTATTTCGACTTTAAATGTTAAAAGTATTCTGCAGAATGAATTTATTAATTTACAAAGATGATACACAAATACGGAAAAGATAAAGGGGGGGGAGGAGAGAGAAAACGGGTAGGAAGACAGATGCACATTGAAAAAAACGTCTTCTCCGTTAAAAATATATTCTCAGGGGTTCTATTATTGATTTCTTATTGAAATCCTATTAACCAGTCATGTTTCTGAATATGAGCCTTACATGTGTGTAAAGTTTCATCATGACTGAATCTTTAGTATAAGCACCAACTGGGTTTAGACAGAAATGTTCATTTTTGTAGTAGATATTTAATCCTAAAACGCTCGACTTATACACGAGTATAAATCGTGTTCCAGAAATTAAATGCTCATTTTCGTAACACACTATTGGCGAGAAGGAGAAACAGATGAAATGAACAAATATAAATAAATAAATAAATGTCTGGTAATCTTGTTGACACTTCACATAACAATGATTTGCTTAAATGTCTGTTCTGTTTTCGTGTTTTCCTCGCATCTTGTCAAGATCAGGTCAACAACGAAACATGTTTAGTCTCCAGCGCATACAAGCAAGTATAATAAATGAGCAAAAAAATAGGACGACCCTCATTTTTTTCCAGGCACACGCTCGTGGAACGTGGAACGGTAAAGGGTTAAATAAAGGGGTTCTTCCGAATGATGAACTACATAAAAATCCTTTTTCTTTTTTCTTTCTTTTTTTTAATAGTTATCATTCCTTAATCATCAAGATGGCTTCGGTGCTGATGAGAATTTAAATATGTCGTGAC
>CM042143.1:109797993-109807993 GCA_023376005.1 Doryteuthis pealeii | reverse complement strand
ATATATATATATATGATAAAAAGGATTTGGGCTTGCCATAAGGGCAATAGGGTTGGTACAATCATATAGGTCCTCGGGTTTGACATTGTCAGCCGATTGATCAGAGGGGTATAATCAGTTGTTATGCATGTTCAAACTATTACCCAATGTAAACAAGTATTTCAGCTAGTACGTATTATAAATATAATAGCCACCATCTGTTTGTTGCATTATTTCTTTCCCAGTGACATATTTTATTATTCTCAATTCACATCAAATAAACTAAATGCTGAAACTCAAATCCTCAAACAAATGTTTGGTAATAATTTAATTCTAATTATTTAATCATCAAACCTTTTCTCTGTCATCAAGAATATTTGGTTTGTTAATGCAGAGCACGACTGAAGCTAAACAACAAATGGGTGAAGTACGGGTAAACACAGTGGGGGTTTAAGAAATGGTGAAACCTTACCTATCTATCTCGTACATAAATACAGTCAGCGTCAAATTACATGTGTGGATATTGTATTATTTTTCGTCTACCACCAGGCCTCTCTCCCCCTCTCTCTCATATATATATATATGTGTGTGTGTGTGTGTGTGTGTGTGTGTGTAAAATGAAAATGGAAGTAAATCCGATGGTATGTTCATTTGGTTTTTAAAGATAATAATAGTTTGAACAATGTACACATGGATAAACTCCTGGCCGAAACACGTGTAAGTAAAATTGATTAAAATATCCTATTTTATCCATTCTATACTTTCCTTCCTTTAATTTTTTAACACACACACACACATATATAATATATATATATATATATATATATATATATATATATATATATATATATATATACGGATAGAATAACTAAATATTCTATGTATTTAAAAAAATACTGCCTCTGTTATAACAGATTAAATAAATAGTTCATTTTATCATCTAGAAATGGGTATAGATGTAAACCTATTTTACTCGCAATAATTATTGACATGAGAAATGTTATACCTTCTGGGATTGATTGATTTTAATGGCCTATCAATCCGACTTGGCTTATTTTGTGTCCAGAGGTTAAGGAATCGCGTTCATTGTACATTCATATTGACATATTCTTTGAAGCTCTATCTGAAGATTTTTATGCATCCGATCCTATCAAATACGAATATATCTATTTGGGTCATTGATGTAAATCTAAAGAGTATTACCACTCCGGTTCAGAGTGGATCTGGGATTAATGTCAATGAAGGGGTACTCTACCCCCAGGTCTCCAAATCTGTAGCCTCAGTATCAGATGCAATTTTAGTTTCAGTAAATATCTTTTTTGTGTGTGTGTGTGTGTGTGGGGGTCTTAGCCGACTGCAGGGAATATAATCAGCATATTCTATGACCCGCCGACAGAATGATAAACCCTGCATTAGGAGACTTGACTTTTCATCCATTGAGTCAGATAAAAAGAATTACGTGGTCACAGGGGACCATTCCACCAGGCAGCTCCTGACCCCTGGCCTAAATGGACAGGGTCGGGTTTATTGCCGGAGCCTGATTACTCCGAAAGGAGAATGCCGACAGGATCACGCATTTTTAGCACTGGCCGGTGCATGAGCTTCGGATTGTGCGTGGCTTTTCACGTTAAAAAGACACGGTGGGATGTCAGGAAAATACATATTATCTGAGGATTCTGATATTATTTTTTTGCATTAAATGTATTTATTTCTTTATATCGAATTTAATATCTGATTAGAGATGTGTAAAATCAGCATATCATACTCATCTTCACAGGAAGGCGGCAACTAGGGTCCAGTTGCCAATGGGTTGAAAGGCTGTAACCAAATACAGACCCTGTACTAACACTCAGAAAAAGGCCATTGTTTGGATATTTATGGATCAAAGTGTCAACACTGAAAACCAGCAGCCAATCAGAATCCAGGGAATTAGCTTGGTCAAAGTACAAATTAGAACAGCCCAAACCTGTATCTAAACCACCTACCAACATTCTTATGGTCAGACTAGATTCAACTTGCAAGACAGATGAGTACTGATCGCCTAATATAAAATTCTACAGGGCGGATGCTCAAATGGTGCTAGCGCGCTACAGAAACATTTCAATGTCTATGTAGCGATTATCTGCCCCTGTTGGGATGGACGTGTATCCAAAAGATTTATTTTGCTTTACTGCGAGGGTTTCGCCAATAGGTGGCTGGGTATTTAAACAGCAGCTCGAGAATTTCTCATTCTCTTTCTCTGAGTCTAGCATCCATAGAACATGGACTAGACGCTTGGTATCTCTGTCCATTAACTTTGTCCCCACCCCCAACTATCAGTAAGTGATTCACTTATTCTTCATGAACTTTCTTACTTCTTTAGGACTTTACTTTCTTTTTCTGTGTCTATTTTATGTATGTCATTCGTCCAAGTGCTCAGACAATAAAGTCTGTATTATGTTTTTACTTCTTTGTTTGGATTTATTCATGTGTATATGCATCTACGTTGGAAGGCTACTGTGAGCCTTCTAACGTATTATAATAACACACATCGTATTCTTCTATCTATATATTGTGTTCTCCAATTGTTATATACCACCACATGTTGCAGGTATATAAACAATTGGTTCTTTTGTTAGAGAGACGAGAGACGTAGACATATAGATATTTGACAGATGCTTATTTACACGCATGCATATTTGCATAGATGCATAACTTGCATAACCTACTTTCCTTCTTTGGTCATTTGTGATCATCTAGTCTGGGTTCTTGTTGGTTCTTCATCTTCTTGACCGGTCTTCTATCCAAGGCATTCATCAACCAACAACACCATGTTGCTTTTTAAAAACTTTTATTCTTAACTAAATTTTCTTGAAGTCAGTTAGTCTACTGTTGGTTTGAATAACTAGCTAAGGCCTAACTGATGCAGTGTCCAAGACAGTCGGTATTATAGAAATCAAGAATAGTCCATTCATGCATTTGAGTGATTCCATTCCCTGAGTTCTGATTGGCTGCTTGGTTTCTATGATATTGTGGAGTTTTATAAATACCCTGTTATTCTGTATTAGAATTGCGACAGGACGGGATTGTATTAAGTTACAACCGCTTGTTGCCGTGTCTTACCAATTCGACGGTAATTGGAATTTAGCTTGATTATTCTTCAATACACATTTATATAAGCGCCATTCTTTGCTGAGACAAAAATAAACAGGCGCTATAGCTAACGTACTGGACTGCGATATTGTAATAAGTGAGTTCGAACTCTAATCGTGCTATCATTCACTATTGGACTATACTCTTGGGAAGAGCATGAACTCTCTAATCGCCATTTTATTAAACTTTCTGCAATTTCAGGATCATCATCAGCTGAATTGTCACGCTTTTCTTATATCGGCTTAAACTGCAGAATACGCCAACAGTCCCTCTGCAGAAGGGTAAGACCCTTCCTAATAGGGACTCCCTGTTGACCGTTGATAGCGTCCCGTAATTCCTACCATTTCTCGCAAGATCACCGACGTTGAGCGGCAATGTGCCTGTTCAATATTTAATAATAGCTTGATTATTCTTCAGTAACTAACACTTCGCGCGCGCAGTTGAGTTCAACCGAAGCAAAAGGGTCGTATCCTCCTACCTGAGGATCTAACTCAAAATCACGTGACATGTGAGATTTCCAGTTTTACTGTATCTTTCCATGAAAACTGCCGCCCGTGATATGAAAAAAAAAGACTATCCCTACAGAATTACAGCGTGTTGCCAATAATCTATGCCACCACATAGATTAGGCAACACGATTACAGTGTTGTTCCGTGATTAATACTATAGAATTTACATACGCTTACATTCTAACCACTTGCATCGTTTATGAAGAACAGCTGCCGTGCCATGAGTTTGTCATGCACGTCTGGCAGACCGTTTTGCCTCTGTAGTAAGTTAGATATCTATTTAGTACACTACTTCTGTGGTCTCGTGCCACATTAATCTTTCGTAAATAAACATATATTTTTAAAAGCGAGGATGATTATGCCTCGGTGGTTAGTGTATAGGTCAGGCTGTCATTTTCTCACGAAGAATCACTTTGCATTCTGTAGACTGGGGTGAAATCGAGAAACTAGTAGAAAATAAAAACTGCCTAACGTATATTCATTTTTATCGCAATGTACTCAGAAGCGTATCGGATTTCAATGAAAATATTCGATGATTTAAATAACTAATTACTAAGCCTAACTTAGAAAATAAACTGAGAAAGAAAGAAGGGAAGAAAGGAGATTTGAATGAAATCATGAAAAAATAACGAAGGAATGAAAGTGTTAGAAGTACTAAAGAACAGAAAACTAGAAGTCCGGACAAAAAAAGAGAATTTTTAAAAAGTACAAAAGAAAGAATAATGAATGCAAAAGAAAGAACAACGAAAAAGAAAGAATAATGAATGGAAAAAAAGGAAAAAGGAAAGAACGAATAAAAGAAAGAAGAATGAATAAAAAAAAAGACAAAAAAAGAACGAACAAAAGAAAGAACAAATTGAAGAAAAGACGAAATAAAGAAAGGGTTAAATAAAGACAAAAAGGAACAGAGCAAGACCTACGAAAGAAAGAACGAATAAAAAGAGAACGAAAGAAAGAACAAACGAAAGAATAAAGAAAATACAAACGAAAGAAAAAAGGAAGGAACAAAGGAAAGGAAGAAGAATGAACAAAAGAAAGAACGAAAGAAAAAAGGAGGAAAGAAAGAATAAAACCAAACAAGTTCATATTTAACTATTTCCCCACAATTCAGATTTTACATATTGTCAGATTAACGTACCCATGATTAAAGGCAAAAAAAATTGCCGGACTATGTGACCAGTGTCCCACAAGCGTCGGACAACACCTTTGCAATGGTGGAGGGGCTACCAGAGAGTTCGAATTCCTGGGTTTAGCCTCGTCTGCATTTTTTCTTCGTCCAACACGAACTCAATAACAAGCGTAAGAGAGATGAACAGATAACATATTCTAATCCCAACTCGAAAGCCGAGGAGTTTTGAAACTTGTAAGAAAAAGAACAATTTGTTTTGTTTTTTTGAAAAGGAAAAAAAGCAAAAATTTGGCAAAAAGGTCAAATCGAAGTAGGATGATTAAGTTACGCCCATCTAGCACCATGTGTCATGCCTTAGAAAATCACAAGTCAACATATTTGCATCTTTGCCAGAGATCGAACACCGACGTTTTGGTAAATATAAAAATGCATAATGCACCGATGTTGGATCACTCACAAGTTTGGTCTTTTGAAAAGGTTGCCACTAGATCATGATAACATAAGAACAGATATTTCTGGATAATACAAGTGTGTGTGTATATATATAATATATATATATATATATATATATATATATATTGTGTGTGTGTGAAGATAGGAGGGTTGGAGTAAATCCGACAGAATGTGGTAAGGATAAAGGTAAGATGGACAAAAAGGAATAACTCAAAACAAATAGATGTGGAGAGATATATTTTGTTCCGCGTTAAGCGGTACTTCTTCAGTCAATTTATTAAAGCATTGTACATATACTTGTATTTATAGAAGAGAAAGTGAGTGGGTGGAGGAGAGTTTGGTGAGTAATTCAGAATGGACGGGAATGGTTTATGAGGATTTGGTTGGTCAGAGGACATCTATCATGGAAATTAGAGGGAGAAAGATCAAAAGATTGGGATTTGTTCGTGGTGATAAGTTGAGGAGGTGACTAAGTGCTTGTTGGGGGTAGGGTGAGGTAGTGAGGAGTTGGTTAGAAGGAAATTTTGATATATATATATATATACACGTATGTGGGCTCGGGCTATGATAGTTATCATCGTAGGAAATGGACCCGGCTAGCCGTTAAAATCCTGGATGAGCTATTTGCATTTCATTTAGCACTAATACCCTAGGAAAAGGTATGAATCAAACTATCACCCGGCTATAGTAAAATGTAGGGAAGCCGATCTAGGAGAAAGAATCGGATTTATGTGTTAGTGCAATCAGACAAATAAAAACCTGGAAGTTCGTAAATATTTTTAGGAAATACTATTTTCCTTCTTTGGAGATGAAAATTTAAATTTCTTTACCATAGATAATGGGTTTTTAAACACAAACAAGGCACAAAATAGATAAACATTAAACTTCAGTTTTTATTTCGTTTTTTTTTTTTTTTTTTTTTTTTTTTTTTCGTTACGGGGAGAGAAAACTAATTCCTTTCTTCACCTACAAAATAACTCCTACTTCAGGAAATCTTACTTTTTTGTTCCAGTAATCTCAACATTTCAGATAATACTGTTTTATATTCTACAGCAGAAAATAATGGCTGTATTTGAATTAGATATGAAACCTTCTCTTAGCTTATAAAAAAATCAACAAATAAACTAGATATTTTCACAAAAGCGAGCACCTGCGACACGCAACGTTCGATCATCTTAAATGCACATTCTTTCTCAAGAATGCAAAATATTTGGGCAGCAGTCACCACAACCAGAAGTCGTCCCGGTGAGAATCGAAATTGTGACCTTTGTGTTTGCGTCAAGTGAACGCGAAAAAGGCACATGCCTGCACTCTCTTGCCCCAAACTGAGGAAAGGGATAGAATTTCAGAATGAACAGATCTGCACTGTGTTACCTTCGAGTAAAGAGTTGAGATTATATTGAGGGTGGTGATGGTTGTAATGGTATGGATGGTGGTATCGGTGGTGGTGAATGGACGGCTGGGGATTTTAGTGAAAGAGGAAAGTGCAGATGCGACTCAGATGAGAATGTGGCAAGCAGGTGCTTGACTGAGGTAAAGTGTCTGTACGGTCGTTGGCTTTTAATGTTGGCTGTTGTATTTGTTGTTTAATTTTGTTTCTTGCTCTTGAATTTCTGCTATCTGTAAATCCTCAACGCACTTTCATCTACGTTCGTGCGAATAGAAGAGCAAAGAGAGTATTATCTCTGAAGAAAAAAAATGGTGGAAAAAAAAGAAAGAAAGAAAGATAAGCTGAGAGCCACTAAAGATCTGATTTTTCAAACTAAAAGACGAGAAAAGGAAGATTTTTTTTAAAGAATAAGGTGAAAAAATAAAGGTTGGTTGGATTTTACGGCATGTCAACACTTGTTGGGTTATTTTATGCGGAAGACTGTTTTTACTTATTTTTTGTTTTAATTGTTGATGGATACTTAATTTTAGTTTAAACTCGATTTTTTTAAACACATTTTTAACTAATTTATCTTTTTTTCTTATTTTTCATTTTTACTTATCGTTGACATGTACTCAATTTTGTGTATTTAACCCATAGATGGGACCCTAACAAAGACAACCTCTCCGAGTCAGAGTGGACCTGGAAGTAATTTTCTACTCCATATTCCCCAAAATTGGAACTTCACCAACAGATAGTCTAACCTCATACCCAGGACGTTGAGACCCCTAGCCACTGCCTTCTAACACGTATATGATAAACCCCAAACTTTTTTTTTATCATGAGCGTAATATGGTTAGGAAAATTATATAGAGGCTAGACGTGACTAGCCGACTGATCGGAAGGGTCCTTTCCGACCGCCCGTTTAGCCTAAGTCAGGGCCAAAGCGGATTGTTGCATGTCATGGACTTCTCACCCACCAAGATTCCATTCTTAAGCATCATGGGTCGCCACCCACAGCCCAAAGGTAGCCCCATTGTGTGTTCGTACCCCTCTATAGTGGTGCAATTTGTGCATTCTACAACCCCAGCCGACAGGACGGAAAATTTAAAAGGATTAATAAAAAAGTAAGAAAAGTTAGGGAAATAATTAATGGCAAGTAAGATAATTAAAAATTGAAATTAAAAAAGATAGAGTCTAATGAATAAAGACAAATTCTAACAAACTTGATGAAGAAAGGAAGAAATTTCTTATTGTTTTTTTTTAATGTAAAGAAAAGAAAAATAAACGATTTGTTATATACATACATATTTACCAACTCCTCCGCACGAGTAGGATGTGATACAAGGTCAATTTCTTCAGCGGAATTTAACAGGGTTTTATTCAGAGATTTCCTTCTCCTAGACAGATTGTCTAAAAAAGATTAAAGAGCCCAACCTGTCCTAATATTTTCCCATATCTTGAAGGAAAATAATTGGATTCATACATTTCCCAGGCGTATTAGAATTATGTGAAATGCAAAGAACACGTTTCGCTATTTCCTACGATGGAAACCATTACACTATGCGCCTCCAACGAATCGTTATATAAATATTGTTATGCTATGTTGTATTTGCCACTGTTACTGCTATAAATATAGTCAAAGTGTAGTTGAGGCTGCAGTAACTTAGTTAAACAAATTCACCCGTATGAAAACCAAAGATTTTCTTGGAGTAATATTGGTCCAAAAGATATTTAATGGGAGGGGGGGGGTGAAGATAGATATGAACATAGATATATAGGTAGTTAGATAGATATGAAAATATTTAGAATATAAACATGTATACATATATGTATACACACACCACACACACACACACACACACACATATATATATATATATATATATATTATAAGAAAAAATCCGAACACTTCAAAATTCTCTGTATTTTGACCGTTTTAACTTCAAATATCAAACATTTTAATCTGATGAAGGCCGTTTTTCTTTGTATGCTTAAAGATTTTATAATTTTCGATTATTATCATTTTATGATTATTAAAATAATAATAATAATTTATTACTACATTATTTTAAAATGAAAAAAAAAATGTATTCCAAAAGAAAGAAAAAAAAAACAGAAAACAAAACTGATTTATTAAGAAAAACATGAGGAAATTATGATTTGTTTCGGATAGAAAAAAAAAGGTGAAATGAAAATCCTAGGTTATCAATTAAAGATTAAATAAAATCTTAAAACCCGATTAATGTCACTGTAACAACACTTCTGAAATTATAATTAATGAAAGATTTTCCAAAATAAATGGAAAATAGAGGTAACATACATCATGCCTAAAGTAGTTTTGTATTTCTCACATGTAGCACATTTGTATGTCCCTATATATATATATAATATATATATATATATATATATATATATATATATATATATATATATGTGTGTGTGTGTGTGCGTGGTGTGTAATATAATCCACTTGAATGTAAGTGATGATTCTATTTTGGAACATTTAAATCTTACTGTAAAAACATACTGTATGCTCTTGTAGGTGCAAACATATAGACTCCTACAATGATGTTTATAAATACCTAAGAGAGCTCAATGTATAAGTAATAAATCAATTATATAAAAAGCAATATTAGAGTATACCAAGCAATCATTTTCCCGATAGTAAATTTTAAAAATTTCTAGGGAATGATTTTTCTATTAGATTTTCCCTCTATTTGTAAAATCTGTCTGAAGAGGCTAGACTCATTTTGAGTTTCTTGTCGGAATTTATTGTAACAGATATATGATGGTTTGTTAAATTTTTTTCTTTGGAAGTTATATATACGTCAGGATTTTAAAGATAGAAATAATATATATATATATATATATATATATAAAGTAAAGTCGTCGGGGTGGCCTACTGTCGGTATCAACCAGACAGCGAGGGAGTCTATCCCCTTTTCACTAGCGCTAGACCAAGGAGATTATTTTTTAGCATCTGAGGTGGAGCGCCACACCTACCATCAGCTCCTTACTTTACCGCACATATCCCTGTGCTGCTCATACGCTGAGTTGGCGGGGGCCGATATCGAACTTGGAACCTTGTGGTTTCTAGCCGAACACTCTACCGACTGAGCTAAATCGGCCACTATATATATATAATAAAATTATTTCTATCTTTAAAATCCTGACGATGAAAAAAAAGAAGATAATACCATTTTATAAGGGATGATATACAAACTGCTGTATGGATATATAATATATATATATATATATATATATATATATATATATATATATATATATATATATATATAATGTGTGTGTTGTGAGAGAAGAAGAAAACAAAACATCCGTACTACTTGAAAATAATAAATTAGTGCTTTAATTAGATGACCAAACGGAAATATAAATAATGCCCATTATTACTAAGGTTTTTTTTTA
>CM042143.1:109760493-109792993 GCA_023376005.1 Doryteuthis pealeii | reverse complement strand
CACTGAAGAGACTTGATAAGTCATAACACGTGTCTGTGGATGACCATATATATATATATATACATACCCCTCCGCACAAGTAGGATGCGACACAAGTTCAATTTCTTAAGCGGAGTTCAACAGGTTCGAATTCAAAGTTTTCCTTCTCATATACCGGTTGCCTAACCAAGGTTAAAGAGCCCAGTCTGTCCTACCATTTATCCATAGCTGGAGGGAGAGTAGGATTCATACCTTTCCCATATATATGTATATATATGTATATATTTGTGTGTGTATATATATGTGTGTATATATATATATATATATATATATATATATTTGTGTGTATGTGTATATATATGCGTGCGCGCGTTTCTCTGGTGTATTAATATATCATGAGAAAGATATACAGGCAAGTACATGACAGAAAGATGTTTATTAACCAGTCTTTGCTCCTGCTTTTCTTCTCTTTTTTCCCTGATAGTTTTGTTAAAGAAAAGAAATCATAAATTCATTTCGAAAAGAAAGAAAAAATGGACAAAGATGAAGGCAAAGTTCAGCAGAGAAAAAAGAAACTAAAATAAAATAAAATAGAAAGAAAACCCGACATTCGCGATTTTTGATTAGACGATGTCAGGAAGTTTGTTTTTTTAGATGACAGTTCTGTAAGGAAGTGAAAATAAACAATATGGCGTATAGTTTATAAGGAATTATATCATGTCCAAATAACATAAACCACTGACTTGACCCTGGTTGACATAACAAACCCGCCCGATATTGTTGAGAGGGAAATTTATATTCTCTCGCTGACATGAAGAATAAATCGAAATGTGGAGAAAAAAAAATGAGAGAAGAAACAAAGAAAGAACAGGAGGAAGTGAAGGGAATTACAAACACAGTAGGATGCAAAGTCTGTGTAGTTGATAAATAATTCTGAATGTGTCAGTGGAATAATTTTGCGCCCGAGGCGTAAAATACAGCTGGTCTGTGTTAGCCTTGACTAGTGGCTGAATCTGTAGGGCTTCAATGTCCAAATCTTGAGTTAAAAAAAAAACAAACAAAAACAACTACGATGTCGAATAATATTTTATATCTGTTAATACCCAAATGTCATTGATTATGTAAGATACCCTTTACAGATTCATGCCATCTTTTCGGTTAGGCTTACCATCGTGCGATTATATATATATATATATTAATAAATAAGTTATCCACAGACACGTGTTTCGAGGTTTCACCTCTCATCAGTGTGGCTACACTTTAAAAGGTACCTCTAGCCGGGTTTGAGACCTGAATGAGTTTTCGCCTGCTAGGTCTCTTAAACATGTGGCCATTAGCTGCTGACAAATGTAGGAGAATATTTAATTGATACATTTCTAAGCGGAAAGGAATTCACTAGAGTCCTCTAACTTTGTAAACAAAGTGAGGGTTAGCTATATATATATATATATATATATATATATATATATTATATATATAAAGTTCAATCTAATTAGTCAGATATACCTACTAAGCGAAACTATTAGTAGGTATATCTGACTCATTAGTTTTAACTTTATTATTTGCTCTACTTAAGTATTAAGCACTTTTTACTTTTTAGCTTTAGATAATCCTAGCGGTTTATATATATACTTTTCATATAATATATATATATATATATATATATATATATATATATTGTTTTACTTTTGGCCAAGTGTTGTAGTATTAACTGATTAGTTTCGGTTGGTACGACCCTCTTGGTCTTTTTATTTTTTTTTATTGTTTTTCATTTTTACCCCAGGTCAAGTTTGGTAGTACATTTTTACTATCAAACTATTTGCCGGGTTACTTCTTACCGCAAGGGTTTACCAATAAGTTTGGTATATGTGTGCGTGTGTGTCGTTTGATTTAAGCTTTATTTCACTCTTGTTATCAGTGTTTCATTTAGTGGACGTTTTAATTGTCGTTGTTCATTTGGATTTTTTTAATTTACAATAAGGGAAAGGACAATTTAATTATTAATTTTTAATGATCTAATTATATAATTCAATATCAACCAATCTGTGGAACTCTTCACAGTTCTTCATGAGTAAGTACAAAAAGAACACCCACCATGTTTAAATCTAGTGTTCCTAAAATCCTTTTAGTCCGGGTACTTCTGTAAGATTTATAATATATACATACATACCTACATATATATATATATATATATATATATATATATATGAGAAGTAAACAAACAAACAATGTGTTTGATATGGCTGAAATGTACATACAGGGATTGACTTTTTCTCGATTTGTTTAGCCTTACATTTGAACAGGTATGCCCACCTAATTCATTATCAATTAATTTTCAAAATTAGGTACGACTTCAATTAAGCACATATTCTCCCAAATATATATATATATATGTGAGGATTTCAAATATTTTAATCTGTTAATTCCCAAATGGCCTTAGTTATAAAAAGAATTCCCTTTATTACAAATCATGCCGTGTCTTTAGCACTAATGTGAATAATATAAACTTTCCAATAATGGTGTCTAGTCTCTGGGGAATTGTTCTATTGTTGGCCTACACTAGTCACGGGAAAACTGCGGCCCGTTGTGCTTTTTGAATCACCCTCCTAATTTTATGAGAAAAATAACGTTTATTATAATTTTATTTGTCACGTTTCGTCCCAGTACCATAGTTTGTTTAACTAGACCACATACAATACAATGATTAAAAGAATGGCCCAATCATCCTTTGTAGTCAATACTTAATTATTACTGATATTCGTCAATCTCACAAGGCCATGAATCTGGGCAAGGATCCCGGCATTGACCTGGACAAGGTTATATCGAGAACCATCAGTTCCCCGGGTCTCTTCTCTCCACAAGTCTTTTTTGGGTGAGGTTAAGGTAATGATATTTACCAAACTTGGTCACTCTGGTAAGATCAAACTCGCAATTCAGTTGTTATGGATCTGTGAAACCACCATAATTGAATCGATTGTTTGTGTTGGCTATTCACTTTTCCTTTTATATTCGTTACATTTGGTCGTGTTTTCTTAATCTGGTGTTTTCTTCATATATATATATACACACACACACACACATACTATATATATATATATATATATATATATATATATATAGGCAATTCCATGTCGAATCATCCCGAAAAAAGTAAAATTTTCACCCACCCACTTCAATTTTTTCACATTTAGTGTGCTTCCGTTCTGGAAAAAAACACCTTTTTGGTACAAATAATGTTCAATGGATAGGAAATAATAATAGAAAAAACATTTTTTTCATAGATGTAGTGCCACATCGGGATATTGATCTTACTATGAAAAAATTACAATTCATCAATAATTTAAAATTGGTTGGATTTCAGACTTTTCCAATAGCATTTTTTAATTCATTGGGCAAAAATGCTTTTATAAACCAATTTTTAGGAGTAAGGGAAGCTTTAGAACTCATTTTACAGTCAGAAATAGATTACAAATAGTCGCGACTCAAATTTTTAAATTGACATAACTCCGCCAATTCTTGGAATTGGAAACTAAAATTTTGGTGAATGTCAAACGTTAATATACTGCACATTTCACAAAAATTGAAGGGGGTGGGTGACATGGCCTTGATGATTTGAAATAGAATTACCCATGTATAAATTCTGCTTATAACAAAAAATGTGTTTTCGAAGAATATTGGAAGATTTCACACACACACACACACACACACATATATATATATATATATATATATATAGAGAGAGAGAGAGAGGGAGAGAGTTTGTGGGTACGTAGATACAGAATTTAGTGTGCTATATTTGGAAATAAATAGTGTTCAATATCATTGATAAGTATGTATACCTAAACTAGGGTAGCGTGGACACGAAGTACATGGTGTTTCTCACCTATGCGATTTTTAAACCAAGTGCATATATATATATATATATATATATAATGGAAGTGAATCCGACGGTATGTTGAAAAGAGAAATAAAGGAAAGAAAGTATTGAATGGATAGAATAGTATATTTTAATTAATTTAACTTAGACGTGTTTCGGTCAGGAGTTTATCCATGTGTACATTGTTCTATCTATTATTATTTTTAAATAACGAAATGAAATAATAATAGAAAAAATGTTAAAATGTTCCGCACACAAAGAAATATCGACCTTCCTCAGAGTAAATCTTTATTTTTTTTTAAATAAAATTCGTTGGAACGCGGAGAATTTTTGAAATGTTCGAAAAATCACGTGATGGAAGTGTTCAAACGCGGTGGCAAAAAGACAGTTATAATAACGTCATACATACATATATATATATATATATATATATATATATATATATATATTATATATATATATATATGCTTGTATCTCTTATGTTTAGTGAAAAGCAGAAGTACATATAAAATAACACGAGTCATCTATCATCCGAAAATTTACATTCATCCACATCTTGTCTTATTAATTACTCTCTGTTTATTCTCTTCCCTTCTACCTTTTCTTTTAAAAATTTTGATTTATTCCCAGTTCTTATCTCTTCATATTCCTATCCCCTAGCATCTGACATCCTCTTCACACATGTTCATCGGAGCATTCAAGTGCCTTTTTATACTGAAGTGTTTTAATACATATTCTATTAACGTGTTTTCTTCTGCATAGTATAAGAGAAAATGAATGAAGTGTACCTAAGGTGAAATTGAGGAAGAAAATATGAAGGTAGGAAGGAATCGGTAGGTATCTAGACTGCTAGGTAGAGACACAAGGAAAAAAAAGAACGAAATCAATGAAGAGAGAATAAACTACAGATAACGAAAGGAGAAAAATGAGACTGCTATATAGTATCCAGAAGAAAGAAAAAAAGAGTGAGAGAGAGAGTTAAATCAAGATTATTATACTTTTTACATATTGAACTATTTCCCAATAAATTTTAAGTAAAATATCAAACGTTGTAATAATTAAATTATCCTACTGTGGTATATCTGCTAGTATGGTTTAATGTAAATGGTTTGGTTTGTTAATTGGCTGGCTGGTTGGTTGGTTGGGTTTTACGGCATATAGCATCCAAATAAAAAGAATGTGATCATATGTTTTTCCTAAAAGTAATGGCTGAGGAAATATCGGTAGTGAGAAACAAGAAAATATCACGGGACTGGTTAATTGAACCTAGTAATTGCTAATTACACTGTTCACCTTGTATTTTTGCTTAGTAAATGTTTTTCCTTAGCCTTAATGATCGTTGTTTCTTCCTGTTATTTTTTTTTTGTTAAATCTTATACTCGTGTTACAACAGAAACATATGAGATAGGATAGACGGACTAGGCATACAGGACATTGCTGGAGAAGCGAGGACGAGCTCATAAGCGACGTTCTCCCGTGGAAGCCAACACATGGACACGTAACGTAAGACGCCCACTAAGGACCTACATTGACCAACTATGCGAGGACTCGGGATGCTGCACGGAGGACCTCCTAGGGGCCATGAGTAATAGGGAAGGCTAGTGAGTGATAGTCATGAATATCCGTGCTGCTTGCGCGACATGATGATGATTTGAATGAACGAAAGAAAAAATGAAAATTCTAGAAGAAAAACTAATACGGGAGGAAAGGAAACGAAAAAAAATAAGAGTAAATACATCAAGTCGAAGGAAAGAAGACCAATTAAAGAATGAAATATGAGAAAAGAACGAGGTATAGAGGAAAATACACAAGGAAAAATAATCAGGATCACCGAATAAAAAAAGAGAATGAAAAATAAAGAATGAATTTGCAATAAACAATATAAATATGTATCAGTTAAAAAGTAAATACATCCCTTATATATCTATAAATTATTTTTATTATTTTTATTTTTTTTTTGGTTACGGAGTTTTTACTTTTGTAGACTATGGTACGAAATGATGCTTAATAATATCCATTTTCAGTGTATAATGGTCGATTAAAAAATAAAATCAATATATAATTTGTTAGGGGTTTGCTTATTTATGGGTCTCTTTTTCTGTATTCTCTTTCGATCTATCTCTCTTTGTTTCTCTATTTATCTCTTTTTCCGTTCCTATCTATCTCTTTATTTCTCTTTCTCCAGGAATTTCTCTCTCTCTCTCTCTCTCTCTCTCTCTCTCTCTCTCTCTCTCTCTCTCTCTCTCTCTCTCGTATATATATAGATGAGAGGTATCCAAAACTTGGTTGTGAGGGATGATTCTATATGTGATTTCTAAGACACACTGTATTATTATTGTATGATCCAGTATGTATAAATACAGTGAATCTTTAAATCACTACAGAGAGCTCAATGTATAATAAACATTTTTGGTTATATACAGAGCAATATTTATCTTAGAAAGGAAGGAAAAACTTAACACCGTAATTCCATAATAAATTTATTTCGACCAAAATTGGGGCCTTTATAAATCTAAGTTGATTTATATATATATATATATATATATATATATATATATATATATATATATAAAGGGATGCATGTACTTAAGTGCTGAGATAGGTATTTCTACCGATGCCGGTGGCCGAGACAAGGTAAAAACCAGAATTCTATAATTCCAAAATTCACTACAGACACATCTACCTGCTCTAAATACATTCTTTACCTTCAATGCGGCCACATAAAATGTTATCTTCTGTGAAGATTTAGAAATATCAAAAAAGGAATAATTTGATGAAATTAATGAATAATTGAAGAAAATAAAGGAACATAAACGTAATATTCGAGAGAAGAGAACTGACCTGTTTTGAAATTGAGGTGGATATCAGTGGTCGAACCCTGATAAAAGCCAGAATTAGTGTTCTTATTGTCTAAGCAGACGGGCTTAACACAATCTGAATTTTGTGCGCACCTCAATCTTCCTATCTGATTTCAGTCACAATCAGTAAACATGCAACCTTTTACCTTATATATATATATATATATATATATATATATATATATATATATATATATATATTATATATATTGGAGGATATGTGCTTAATTGAAGTCATACTAATTTTGAAAATTAATTAGTTAATGATTAATGAATTTAGGCGGGCATATATGTTCAAATATAAGGCTAAACGAATCATGACATTTGAACATATATGCCCGCCTAAATTTATTAATTATTAACTAATTAATTTTCAGAATTAGATATGACTTCAATTAAGCACATATCCTCCAAAAAGTGTCGGCTTAAAGCCATATAAAAAAAATAAATGAACACATTTGTTTGTTTACTTAACCTTATATATATATATATATATATATATAAAAATTTTCTTAGCAGTTACTAACACTTTAAATATATTGATCTATATTTATCTTGTTATATATATATAAACTTACAAACATCATATAAAAAGTACTTACAGAACACAGTTCTAAAATTCATCGCTTATGTCAAAATATTATCAAGATTGAAGCTGTATTTACCAGGATAGGAATGAAAATAAACGTAACATTAATTTTGTTCAGAATACAAGCTGTGAAAAGTATAGATTTTAAAACTGTATTCACCGAAATAGAAATGAAGAATGAATGGAACGTTAATTTTTCAGAATACAATGTTTGTTAAAAAGTACCGAAAATCTTGATCCTTTTTTTTACACACCTTTATATATATATATATATATATATATATATGTGTGTGTGTGTGCGTGTAAGGTGTGTAAAAAGCACACCTTATGTATATAAATATATACTTTTTTACACACCTTATATATGTGTGTGTGTGTGTGTGTGTGTGTGTGTACCTATGATTAAAGTTATATCACAATATCTGTTACTATGAAATATAACAAAATAGGATAAAAACTTACAACTATGGATGTGTGTTGTGCTGAAGTTTTCTACATAATGTCTGAAAATGGACAAATATATGAAAAAGACTTCTAGCACAAAAATCACCAGTCAACAGCCAGTGATTTTGAAAATCTTACATTTTCCCCCTCTAATCAAATATTATAGCACTTTTTTTCAAAATAGATGTTTAATAAGTCAATGTGAATACTAATATTTTGTAATGTTTATCCGTTTTTTTTTTTTTTTTTGTTGTTTTTTTTGTGCTATCTTCCACAATAGTTATGCAGCCGTGGATTTAAAATAAGCTCCTGGCAAGTTTGAACTCGTATCTGATCGTGAAACAGTCTTAGTGATTTATTATGAACACGTCATCAGAACAAACTAAAAGATCAATAAAAATAATTCATCAAAAAAATTTGGACAACATGAAAAAATAATATTGTCATAGTAAAGTTAACAGCTGTTGTTTTATTTTAGTTTCACTAATTAATAACTCCAAAGTTTTGAATGTTTTTTTTCGTTTGTGTAAGATATGTTGTGCCAACAAAAACTGCCGATAGATTTGACAGGAAAGATAACGTTTTTCTATATTTCTTTTTAACTTGCATTGAATCTTGTCATTTGGACGTTTTTCAATACATTTACATGACTTTCAAGAATGGGGCGCTGAATTTTATGTGGAACTGTCACTTCTAATGTCATATGTCACCTTTTACTTTGTACTTAATTACCGAAAGATTACAAACATTTTTCTGTAAACTTGACACACATACTCACTCACATACACATATATATATATATATATATATAAGGAAAAGGTGACTTACCGGTGAATTTGGTCACGATGGTTAGTAAGTGTGGAATTCAGGGGGTAAGTCAGTGATATAACAAATACAAAGTGCTCAATACTAATTTGAACAAATTTATTATAAAATGGGTACAATAGATAACCTACTCCAATTTCACCATAAGGATCTTCAGGGTTAAATCTACTGAATTAATCGAGACACCGATTAATAGCAGTCGATTTCACGTGTGTATGTAATGAACACACACGTGAAATCGACTGCTATTAATCGGTGTCTCGATTAATTCAGTGGATTTAACCCTGAAGATCCTTATGGTGAAACTCGAGTAGGTTATATCTTCTACTCATTTTATAATAAATAATATATATATATGAGAGGGAGATTACTTAGTTTGTTACTGGTTCAACCCATTTGAGAAATATTTGTTTTGTACCAAATTTTAGCTTGGTTTGGTTTCTTTATTCAATGGAATATCAACCTTCGTGGGTTATTTGATGCCAAAATCATCCTTATAGAAAAACAGTAGTAAAACTATTGAACCCATTACTTGGGGGAATTAAGAGGTTCTTGTCTCTTCCAACGGTATTAGTCCGACAATGAACGTAATAGCACGTCTGGAGTTCGAACCCGCCCTCAAATAAATAAATAAATTAGGCCTTCCAACATTGAAAATTAGGACTCGAAACGCTAGTCTTCCATGTGTTTTGAAGAGCAACACCGGCCATCTTTGATAAATTGACAACTACCTCTGCCATCAGTTAAACACATGTTATAAATGTAAGTAAACACACATAACTATATGTATCTATGTATTTATGTACCTATATACTTTACTAGGAATAACCTAGATTAATGATCCAAGACTATCCATAGCTGGAGGGAGAATATTTGGATGCATACATTTTACAAGTGTATTAATGTAGTAAAATACAATCTCGTCCAGGATTTGAACTCGAGTCACCGAGTCCATTTTCTACGGTGGTAACCATTGCACTACGGCTGCCTCGATTCAGTGTTCATAAGATAAATTCTTTATCTTCATGTTTTGTTCTCTTTTTCTATTTGTCGTTGGTTGACATTAGAATATACTAGCTTTAACTAAAATATAATTGTATAGTTAAAATTGTTATATAAAATGTTATATATGAAAGATTTTTATCTAAAATCGGGGTATTTTTATCAACAGACTTCAAACGTAATTTTTAAAATTACTGACGGGTTACTTCATTAGTATAACAAAACGCTAACATTTAGAATCCGTGGTGATTTTTTTTGTCTCAAGCAACAAAACAACCCGGATTTTAACATATCACATATTCAACCAAAAACAAAAAAACAAATATTAAAACAAAATTCGACTTGAATTGGTAAGTTCAGCCAGAAGAGTATTTTCCTAGGAATCGTGAGGTTCCGTTTTCGATACTGATCATTGCCAATTCACCTTATGGAATAGCACAATTTTGTTAATCTCATCAGTACAGTAAAGTGGGAAACTTACTGTAGGTGTGGCGCTCCAACCCAGCAAAAAATCTCTCTGGTCTAGCAAAAATTGTACAGACTGCTCCGTTGTCCGGTTGATATTGATAATAAACTACTCCGGCTAAATTCTTACTACATATTCACTCATAATTTATTATCACCCAATGTTCTACTTCGTATATAACAGTAATATTTAGAAATCCTCTAATTTATAGCTTAAATAACAGCCATGCACATAATTTCAAAATCCTTTTCATTCCCACTTTTAATATTCCTAAGATCTGGCATTCCTAATTACAGTGCCTTGACAATTTCAGAGTTTAGATTTTTCTACTATTGTTTCTTAAATTTTCAAGTTTTTTCCAAATTTTTATATGATGCATTTATGGTGGCGTCGCAGGAAATGGACTCATCGACCCGAGTTCAACTCCTGGACGAATCTGTTTAAATTTCACATAGCGCTTGTACACTTGGGAAATGTATGAATCCAACTACTCCTCTTCCAGCTATGGGTTACTAGTAGAATAGACTGGGTTATTTAACCTTTGTAAGGCAACCAGTTGAGAAGGAAATCTCTAAATTAAGACCTGCAAAACTCCGCTTAAGAAATTGACCACGTGTCACATCCTGGTCGTGCGTAGGTGTTTTTAAATATATATATATATATATATATATATATATGTGTGTGTGTGTGTACATGATGTATTATGCTTCTTTTGTTCTTTCATAATTAAGAAATTGACTTTAATATAGAAAAAGGGTATGTGCAATTTATATAGTAAGTAGTGTAAATAATAGAACGTGTTAAATGTGTAGAATGTTTCGTGCTTGAGATTGCTGGCCGAACTCTGCTCTCTTTAGACTAATTGCGTTTGATACCAATCAAATCAAGACAATTACTTGATGATAATCAACGTGGAAGATAATCAACCAACGCATAATGCCCAAATGAAGCGTTGAAAATCACCTGCGCCAGTTTGCTAATATTAGTTTGATGAACAAGCAAAATGAACCACTATTAACCGTACTAAATATCAGTACCCGTACAAAGAAAATGAAGCTGTGTATATTATGGGATTGGAAGGGAGTTCCTTCAATTAAGAGTTCCTTCCGAAATGAGTGACTCGAACAAGTACTGCTCTCGATTAACCCCAATTGAAAGCAGCGTTCAGGAGATGTATGAGATTAATTTGTAGAAAACAAATTTGTAGAAAAGGCACTCTAATCCATAAACCGTATGAAAATGGATAATCACAGCTCAAAACCGTGAGATTAGACTGTCTCAACATAATGCACTAGAGAGAGAGATGAACACACACACACACACACACACACATAGTATTCGGCTACAGTCTTCCTTTTTGTCTGGTGATTGGACGTAAAAGCATGATGTTAATCCTACACGGAATTATCGTTAGACTGCCTATTTATTTAGTGATCAGAAATAAAAGTTTTTCCACTTAAAAAAGTTCTCACTCATTATGTGTATTTACCAGAGATCAGCCGAAGCTTTTCGTATTTCATATCCCGCCAGTGCTCTTGGGATAAAATGAATCAAACTACCCCCCTCCACCTATCGATAAACAACTTGGCTCTTTAACGTAGTTATGGTTACTTAGGAGAAGGAAAAATCTGAACTAATCCCCTAAAAAATGACCTTTTGTCTCATACTGTTCGTGGGGGAGGCGTTAGGTAAATATATATTATTATGCAAAATAGCTTTGTATAAGAGAGTATTAGTTTATAGAAAAATATATCCAATTTCTGTTATGTTTTTAGAGTCCTATCACTTCTTATAATACGTAATAACATGCAACATTATTTTTACAAGATAGTAGTGGTTTGTTTTAGTTATAGTTTCAATTTCTATTACGTTTTTTAGAGTCCTATTACTTCTTATTCAAGTTATATATCTGTTACGTTGTTATATATACTAGCAAATATATGCACCCTCCGGGTGCAAGTATTTAAGTTTTAATGTAATAAAATATTATATTGAATCAGAAAGGCTAATGAAACTAATTAAGAATTCAAATAAAAAGATTTGAAACAGAGGAGGGTATAATCGGAAAATAGAACAACTGAAACTTACTCTTTCATCATTTCCGTTTTTCAATGCTAAATTTTCCTAGTTTAACTATTTAGTTAAAATAGGAAGTAAAGAATAAATTTACAGTTATTTCTTCTTGTTAATGAATTTCTTTTAGGATTTATTGAAGAGATTTTTACTCATATTCATTAAGATAAAACCAAACAATTAGAAATCAATAATACCAAGCACATTTTTATTAAAATCAGTTTTTTTTAATATCAATATGCAAATTAGCTTTACGTTTACACTGAAAACTGGTACTTTGTTGTATATAAATACAATTGCATGTTATTAGTATTTAGGTAAGGCCAACAGTATTAATAATGTCAAACAGTTTTATTATTAATTGAGGTTTAAATAGAAATAGAATCATGGAGAATGTGTCGTTAATAACTAAGGAAATTGAGACATGAGTAGTAATATAGTTTCGGTTACAGACAGAAAAACACACAATCTCCATTATAATAAGATATATATATAACCGGGTGTTATATAGTTTTATGTATTAAAACAAAATAATTTGTTCAGCTATAAGCTTTCAAGTCTTCTACAAGTTATTTACATAGTTATATGGTTTCAATCATTCCTTAGTAATACAAATAATTTTCAAACGTAACAGTATGTAATTAGGTAGGTTATATAAATAAATAAATAAATATATATATATATATATATATATTGTATGTGTGTGTGTGTTTATCTATGTATATTAATTTGGCTGTGAATGAATTCCTATTTTTGTTTTATCTTTATATCATTTTTGAAAAATAAAAGTTCTAGTTATGACATAATTTTTCATCGTTTCCACTTTTAAGTACTATATAGAGATACTGCTATGTTATTATGAAATTATCTATTCTAAATAGTGTTTTTATAGAAGAGCAAATATTTGCAATGGTACATATATGTACCATTACGTGCATCAGTATGATACATAGTGGTACTTACGTTTGCCGATAAGTAGTCAACTTAATAAGCAACAGGATGCTCTGTAAACAACCCGAGTTTTTTGTTTATCAAAATGGCTTGATTCAGCATTAAATTACCCCAAAAGCGTTGATATGCCGTAAAACAATCAAATCAATGAAACAAAATCGTACGAAAACTCAAATGCCTAAGAGAAAACTATGTGAAAAATATTTGGTTTGTTTTGTTTTACGGCATATCAATCTCAGTGGGTCATTTAATGCCGATAAAGTTTTGAAATAAATTAATTCTTAATGTATACTCTATTTTTTATAAACACATTTTTCTATTTAACCGATAGATGGAACGCTATGAAAAATATTATTTAAAAAGCGGTTTATAGGTTATTTCCAATAAGTCCAACATAAACAAAGGGAATCACTCTTGACTGATAAATTATTTATTTATTGATCTACTAGGAAAAAATAGACGGGGTTAGAGTTAGATTTTAGAGTTAGTTTAATGGGAAAATAAATAATTTATCAGTCAAGAGTGGTTTCTTTTTGTTTATGTTGGACTTAAAGAAAAATAACCCGGTTTAAATTTATATACTCTGATCTCGAAAAAAAATTGTTTAAATTACTCTGAAATAAAGTGGTATGTTCATACCTAATTATTTAGACTTTATCCAAAAATAAATTTTGATAAATCGTTTTTGGATTGGACAGGAATATTTCATTCGGTTCTGATTAGTCAGTTTTCTGGTGCGTTAGAAAAATGATTGACAAAATTAAAATTCTTGTAAGTTGAGAGTCGGAATTAGACAGAATTTGGCGTAATATTATCTGCAATAAACCCAAAAGTAATAAACAGAATATTTGGGGCCAACTTATTTCTTTGGCATTAGTATCCCTCTCCAAATGAAATGGATACAAAATCTCTCCAAATAATCAGTCTATTGAAATAAACCTTGCAGAAAAGCCACGCTTTCATTGCCCTGCCATTGCCCACCCACAGCGCAGCTTCATGGCACGAAATCCTAATTCAGAGTAGACAGAATTTAAAATAAAAACATATCAGCTCACATATTTCCCTCACATTTTGTCCCTTTAGATAAAAAAGAAAAGAAAAATTCGGCAAAAGGCAACAAAACATTGTGAAGTAACATAATTAAATAAGTTTGTCCTCCAGCAACAGAGCTACATAGATTGAATAAGATAAGATTGATTGATTTTAACGTCACGTCAACCCACGTAGTGTTATTTTATATCTAGAGGTTATGGAATAGCGTTTAATATACGTTCAAACTTAGATTTTTTGTGTATGTACTTATAGACCCCTCAACACTAGCAGGATGCCACCCATGGTCAATTTCTTGAGCAGAGTTTAACAGGTTTGAATCCAGAGTTTTCCTTCTCCAAGACTGGTTTCCTAACCAGGGTTAAAGAGTCCAGTCCGCTCTTCTATTTAGCCATAGTGGGAGAAAAAAGCGTTGCATTCATACCTTTCCAAACGGTATTAGCTCTATATGAAATGCAAACAGCCGCATACATAATTTGAAAGAAATACTCGGGAGAGTCTTTCCTTTGACGATAACCATTACAACACGCGCCTCCCCTTTCTTTAATTTTGACTTGCTACCATATAACTAAATGCAATATATTTGCATTAAGAATATTTATTTGCAGTTATGATTGTTCAATTAGGGTTATTATTTTACACCTAACGAGATATTCACACCAGTTTTAACTGAAGTCTTGGTGACAGTAAAACTCCCCACGTCTACCGAACTATTCTAAATATTCTAGCAGATCTTAACATTGTTGTGGTCTGATTGATCTCGATGCTTCCTCTGATTCCCTGTTCCGGCAGTCTATTTTTCAGACCTTTGGGGACAATTCCACATGCTTTAACTACAACATGAATCGCCACCATCACTTTCATGTTCCTTCAGCTCTCTAGCAAGATCCAAGTATTTGTCAACACTTTCGCTTTCACAATATTACTATGATCCGCTGGAACGACAAAATTGGGTGATCCGTTTTTATCTCAAAGTCTCAGCTGGATTATTATTATTAGTTTTTCACACCGGCGTTAGTTGATGGTCTTTCACTGGAGTTTGAGTGACAACAAGTCTCCTCAGGTATTCATGAGTCTCCTGAGTATTCTATTTGTATTAGAGGGGAATATAAATCATATATTCTTACACTGTAATTTGACCTCCAGCTACTATCTAAAAAGTAATGTTGTCGGAGTGGTCTAAAGTCGTTATCAGCCAGATAGCGAGGGAGTATATCCCCTTTTCACTAGCACTAGACCAAGAAGATTGTTTGTGCGTCTGAGGTGGAGCGCCACACCTATCATCAGCTTTTCACTTTACCGGACATATCCAGGTGCTAATCATACGCTGAGTTGGTGAGGGCAGGAATCGAACCAAGAACCTCGAGGTTCCCAGCCGGACACTCTACCGACTGAGCTAAGCCGGCCCTTAAACTGCTGTGTAATGTGGGTTTTTTTTTTTTTGTAATGAAAAGTTTGAAATGAATGCATTATCGACATTAGCGTATTTAACGGCGTAAAGGACGCATTTTCCCAAAGTTTTCGCTCAAAAATTGCCCTGCGTCTTATACATCGTAGGTAAAGTTTAAGACTTCCCGGTGGCCTAGGCTATCATTATTATTATTTCCTGCTATTGAGATATCTTGTGTATGCTTATTGCTTGCCTATACTGTCAAATGGCTTTTATACAGCTATGTTTCTGCTTGTGTAATACACAGCTGGGCTGTTTTCAACAATATATGCTTAAATACACTAAAAAACCTTTTTTCCTGAATCTGACCTGCTGAAATGGGGGTGCGTCTTATATTCCGTCAAATACGCTAACTAACCCACAAGGAATTGATATGCCGCTAAACAAATATACCGAAACAAACCAATCAAAAGAAAAGTCTTGTCATGCATTCTAGTTTTAATTATGACAGTAAACTCTTGCAAAAACAGAACTCAAAGATACCATGTGTGGGCCTTGTATCGCAGCTGAGACGAACAATATCCCCAGGTATAATAATTCTATAAAATTGTACCCACGTGCCAAAAATCCCGATAAAATCGAAGGAGAGGGCAAAATGTGTGGGTTTGAGGTTGAGGATAATTCATTGATAAAGCAAAAAATGATAACTTTTGTCTGCAAAATGGATCTAATCATGAAATTATATTTCATTAAGCATTTAGGTTGAGTGAATGGAGGATCCAGTCACCGTCATAATCCATCCATTAGTATTGCAGTAAGGCTACCGTTTTTCAAAGTTTATGGTCGCTGTTTTCCAGCTGTGAGGCACAATTATCTCGTTTTATTATCAAATGACCCTTAGGAGTCAGACAGGAGTGGACCCTTCCGTTACTCTCTCCCACACTTTTATTTGTTGTTTTTTTGTTTTTTTTTTGTTTTTTTTGTCGTGTTTTTGTTTTGTTTTTTCTTTCCGGTTACAATTTTTTTATCAGGTTTGACTGGTCAAGTTGTAGGCTCAACCGGGGTAACACGTGTTTGCTTTAAAAAAAAAAGAAGAAAAAAAGAGATGCGTCTAACTGTACGAAGAATTGTTCATGCTTCTTTTTCTTCCTGGTGATATAAAGGCAGAAATCCTGTAAAAATCATACGATGCATTGAAAATATATTTGGAAACTGAGAAAATTCTAGTTCACTGATATTTCAAAATATTGGTTGGCATATTAAAGAGAAAAATATTTTTTCAGGGAATATCTAAGTCCCATTTCTTAATATTCATCACACACACACATAAATAGATATATAAGTAAGTTTGCATTAAGTATTCGATAACTTTTTTTTTCATATAATATCCTCCTATGATAACCCCTATCATAGGAGGATATAATATGGAAAAAGTTATCGGATACTTACTGCAAACTTACTTATATATCTATTTATGTGTGTGTGTGATGAATGTTAGGAAACCATTTGATGGGAGTCTTAGAAGCACAGAAAAATATGTTGAAGAGTCTGATCTATACTCTTAAACATATATTTTCAATGCTTCTAAGACAATCGAATTTTCCCCCAACATTTATCACATATGAAGCATACATGGACTCCGTAACAACATTATTTATATATATATATATATATATATATATATATAAAGAAAGAAAATGAATCCGACCGTATGAGTATAGATAAAAGAATATGAAAACACAATATGCTGTTAAAATGAAAATATTTTATATCATAGCTATTATTGAACAATATTTCGATTATAAAAAATCATCTTCAGAGCTTGTTTTTACTCCGGACTCATTCAGCTCTTCTCTCGATGAGTCCGGAGTAAAAAAACAAGCTCTGAAGATGATTTTTATAAATCGAAACATTGTTCAATATTAGCTATGAATATGATATAAAATATTTTCAGTTTAACAGCATATTGTGTGTTTTCATATCCTTTTATCTCTCTCTCTCTCTCTCTATATATATATATATATATATATATATATATATATATATATATATATATTCCTTCATACACATATATAAGTTAGCACAGACATGAAGTCAACGGCGCTTGGCAACTGAAACTTTCTTGCCTATACGATTAAACCGACACATACACAGACGCACATATACTCGTGCATGTGTATGTATGTATTTATATATTCATATATCTGAGTGAATTTATCTCATTCAAAATGAAAACGTGAGATTATTTCGTAAATAAAAACAAAGCATACTAAATAATAGACCAATTTGATGTTGAAATAAACTATTTCCCATATTCATTATCATTTTCTTTATTCGTATTTGTGTAAATTAATTTCTCCTTTTCAATTAGCAATGTGGGCACATATATTATTGTTTCGTTTACAAATAAGTTAATATTACTTATTAATACAATAAGATACACAAGTGTGTATGTATCAATTCATAAAATGTTTATTCTTAACTGATCTTTGACACTGGGTAACTTGTACGAAAGCTCAGTGAGATCGAATTTGGCGCCAGCATGGAAACTATTGTCTGACAAAGATGTTGTACATTTATGTAAAGGGAAATAATTTCTTCGTTGTAGAGCTTAGAATATTCATATAGATTGGGCAGTCATTGGTCACTAAGTAAGGATTCAACTCACCAAACTAGTGGATAGTATACATAATAGCATAGATATAGGTTTATATACTGAAATAAATACTAAATGCATTGACAACGAATCCAGTGAACCGAACTGAATGAAATTGAATGTAGTCCATAAAATGTGAAAAAATTAGTTTGTTTTCTTGGAAACGAACGTAAAATTTAACAATCATTTTTATTCGGTGGGTTTTATAGACGAACACGTGTGTAAGCATACATCCAGTAAGACACACACACACACACACACACACATTATATATATTATATTATATATACTCCAGAGAGCTCATACACACAAAGAAATGGATGTATATGAATGTACACACACAACCTAAGAGCTCGCAAACGTACACCCACCACTTACTTACACACACACACACACACACACACACACACACACACACACACACAACACATATATATATATATATATATATATATATATATATATATATATAAGGGTAAGTGCGTGGTGTAATGGTTAAAGTCGTGGGAAATTGACACGTCAATTCGAGTTCAAATCCTGGGTGTGGTTATTGCATTTCACTTAGCGCTAATACCCTTGGGAAAGGTGTGAACCCTACTCATATATATATATATATATATATATATATATATATATATAACTAAAGTCGGCTGAGTGGTCTCTGTCGATATAGGCCGGACAACGAGCGAGTCTATTTCCATTTAGCTACCGCTAGATCAGGAAGATGTGTGTGTATGTTGGGCGCCAAATTTACTGTCAACTTCCACCGCACAGTTTTTATTAATTAAGTGGTGCTACTCATGCGCTGTGTTGGCGATGATCGGTATCGAATCCGAAATCTTGCAATTTCTATGTTGATGCTTCACCCACTGAGCTAAATCGCCCATATCCACACACACACACACACACATATATATATAAGAAAATTCGCCGGGGTGGCCTAAAGTCGGTATCAGCCAGACAGCGAGGGAGTCTATCCCCTTTTCACTAGCGCTAGACTAAGATTATTTTAGCATCTGAGGTGCACCTACCATCAGCTCCTTACTTTACCGCACATATCCCTGTGCTATTCATACGCTGAGTTGGCGAGGGTCGGTATTGAACCAGGAACCTTGTGATTCCTAGCCGAACGCTCTACTGACTGAGCTAAACCGGCCCAAAAACTAGACAAATTCCATAAAATGTTCATGTGACTGGAGGTGTATGTAGACACTGGGTATGTATTTTAGAATTTACACAATATTTTATTGTACTTATGCTCAATGGTTTGTGAGATAAACCTATTCACCATCGACTTATACCGATACTAAAAAAAAAACTTGTGATACTCTATTTAAAAAAAAAAGCAACCATTTACTTAAATTATCGTAAAAAAAAGAAATTAAAAATATCAAACAATACCAACATTTTCCCTAGAATATTACATAATACCATTCGAAAAGTGGGTGGTGAGTATTGTGTGCTTACCATGAAACCCAGCGTACAAAACTATAAAATTATGTAAGCGTAAAGGTCTGTTATAGATATTATTCATGTAGAATTTTTATGAATTCCTGTCTTGTGAAGAGAGTAAATGTAACTAAGAACTCTAATGCATATCCAGTTAATATTCCACGTGTGAATATGCATTTTGTTTGAAGACATTTACACCTGTGCAAGATGCATCATGCAAAGCTATAATAAAAATCATTGGTATAGACCAATACACCCAGACACGAATTAGGGCCACACAAGACTTCCTTCAGATGAAGTAAACATTTTTTACACAGATATATAAACAGGTTTCCGCATTTCTGAACATCTTTAAAGCTTTCTTTTTTTTTTCTTTCTTCAAATAGACAGGTGGTCCTAACACTGGGGGTATCGGGCGTGAGTGATTATTTCCAAAGACTACTTCATCAAAGTAAAGAATATAAAAACCTAACACAACCTATTTCTCTGAATGTTTGAGATGAGGCTTGAAGATTAGTATTATCTGCGTTATTCGGACTATTGTCCCCATCTTCATTGTTATTTTTACAACGTTTCGGCCGAAATGCCCTCGCCCGACAAGAAATACCTGAAGAAGGCCGGAGGGCATACCGGCCGAAACGTTGTACAAATAACAATGAAGATGGGGACAATAGTCCGAACAACGCAGATAATACTAACAAAACCTCTCTCATATTAATTGGAGAGGAGATGGGCCCTTCCAAGTAACCCTCACTGCTCATAGAAATCAAATAAAGGAAAATATTCACCAGGGAACCCTGATGACTTTATAATTTAAAGGAAAATTCTATCCATCAATCCAACGTCATGGTATCTTTTTTGCATCTTGTATCTTTCAAACAATCATTTATTAGATATATAAAAAAAAAGTTTTGATGCTTTTTTGGTCTAGCAGAATGTTTTTCCTTTTTTAACCACCCCATTTCTTTTATATTTCCACGACATTTTAGACACAGCACTGCTCACGTGACTTTCAGAAACATTTCTTCACGCTCAGAATTACAGAGGCATGGAATAAGCTGCCCGCGTCTGCTGTAGGCTGCCGAAACACTGAATCTTTCAAAGCCTCAATGCTTCCTGTAGTCCGCCGACACTATACCTAATGCCACTCTCCACGCACGCGGACACATACATGCATATTACTACTGTAAACTGTTCATGTTCCTGACACTAATACATTATTCTGTGTATTTGACGTGAGACTTTGATGAGTTGTGGTGCACCTGAGCACTGTACATAATAAATTCCATTATCATTCTGAGTCAGGTAGCATATGAAAACTTCAATGATCCTACCAAGATACATATTTATTTAGTTTGGTTTGGTTTCTTTAGTCTTAATAGTATATAAACCTTTGTTAGGGCACGTTGTGTAATGGTTGGAACTCTTGAGCCTCAGGCAATCATTCTAAAAGAAAAAAACAACCCTAAATTCAAATCTGTTAAACTCAGCTTAAGAAATTGACCTTGTTTCACATCCTAACCGTATGGAGAAATTTGTAAATATGTATCAACCTTCGTAGTTTTTTTATCCAAGAATCATCCTTGTAGAAGAATAGTAGCGACAATATTTAACCAATAGCCGGGAAATGAGAGGTTTTCATATATTTCGCAAAAGTATTAGGCCAAAGGTCAATGTATAAGCGTGACTGGAGTTTGAACTCGCTTACCAAACTGGTTTGTTTAATTTCCCTTTCATCAACATGGTTAGTTTTGGGCATAATTCGATTCGTTTTAATGCACTTAATTCTTGGAACACTGTTCAGTCGGTATTGTTTGATGAAGAAAAGGAGGAAAAGGTGAAGATTGTTTCAGTAAATTATTTTGTCCTTAAAAAAAACTTTTGAAAAAGCATTTTATTGCCTCTTATAAACAATAGATTTGCATTTAGATTCTCTCACGGCTAATTTGTCTCATGATATATATTATATGTTTGTGTTGTCTGGTGTTTTTGTATCGTTTCCTGTGAGCGTCCAAGGGTGGTCTGTCCAGGGCTTAGCGTCACGCTATTAGGCATGGCTTCCCTTCAATAGTAAGTTTAACAAAAATAATTTTTTTCTTTTACTTATTCTTTATAACTTGACCTACTATTGATAAATAAATTTTCTTTCTTACTAGATATCGCAGCCCACTACGTTACCTACTACCCCCCGGAAGTGTCTTATCATAAAAATACATTTACAAATAAAGAAATTGCACCAAGTGTTAAATTATTCAAGCTGATGATAATCAGTTTTTGGTTTTATTCCTTGTTTATGGCATATCAAGCTTTGTGGGTTATCTAATACCAAAATCATACTAGTAGAAGAACAGTATAGCTTGATGTGTGAGTGTTTCCTATCATTGCGCGGGAATTAGTCCGAAAGGGGTCATTAATAGCGCGACTGAAGTTTGAAATAGTTTACTTCGATGTCGCAGTCACAGTACATTATTTAATAACCCATGGCTTTAGTGTTACACGAACATGACAACTTTATTCTCCAACATTGCACTCCTATTAAAATTTCGTACATGTTCACTTAATACCGCTATGAGGACCCCATTTCACTAGGTCTTCTGGATTCTATACATATCCATAAAGATTTCAATATATCAAAGAGAAAGGATTAATTAATATTGAATACTATAGTAGCTCAAGCAAACGTTTCTTGAGGTTGTATAAAGTTATATATTGTTATTAATAAGATGCTGCATGTTGTTCCAAACACATAAGATTCTCAGCAAACATAAGCACAATAATATACACACATGGAAAGCTGATTAGATACACATGTTTTGGAGCAAGCAGAATACACCCGCCTGTCGACTGGAACGTTAGAATGCACCTCCAGAGGATAAGATTCCCCCAATGGGGCCACCTGTTGGCCGTAGGTGGCGACCCGTGAGTTTAAGGATAGAGCCCAGTGGATGATCAGTTCATGATTTGCAATACCCACTTTGGCCCTATCTTGGCTAACGGCAAGCCCCAACCCCTTTTTATCAATATGGGTGCTAGGAAGGCTGTGTTATCTGCTTGCTCCAAAACATGTGTAATCTAATCAGCTTTCCATGTGTGTATATTTATTGTGCTTATGTTTTTGCTTGATGAAATCTTATGTGTATTGGATAGCACCATGCATGCATCTTATTAAATAACAATATATTAACTTTATACATACGGAATGAACGTTTTGCTTGACTACTAAATGTATTCAATATTAATACCATCCCTTCTCTTGTGATTATATTTGGGAAAAAAAAAAAAATCTTTTTTTTTTTTTTTTTTTTTTAACCTGGATGTTTTATTTGGTTAAGAATCGCAGAACACGCTAGGAAATGGGGTCCTATAGCGTATGTATAGACTGAACATGTACGAAATTGTAATAGGAGTGCAGAATTGGAGAATAAAGTTGTCTGTTCGTGTAACATAAAGGCCAGTGGTGTATAAATAAATGTACTGGAACTGCGACATCGAAGTAAACTATTTCAAACTTCAGTCGCGCTTATTATGACCCTTTCGGACTAATCCCGCGCAAATGAAGGAAACACTCACACATCAAGCTATACTGTTCTTCTACTAGTATGATTTTGGTTATTAGATAACGCACAAAGCTTGATATGCCATTAAAAAGGAAATAAAACAAAACCTGATTATCATGCAGCTTGATAATTTAACACTTGGTGGCAATTTCCTTTATTTGTAAATGTATTTTATGATAAGACACTTCCGGGGGGGTAGTAAGGTAACGTAGTGGACTGCGATATCGAGTAAGAAGAATAAATTTATTTATCAATAGTAGGTACAAGTTATAAAGAAAAGTAAAAGAAAAAATATTTTTTGTTAAAACTTTACTATTGAAGGGAAGCCATGCCTAATAGCGTGACGACTAACGGCCCATGGACAAGACGCACCGTTGACGCTACAGGAAACGATACAAGACACACCAGAAACACAAACATAATATGATATATATTATTGAGACAAATTAGCCGTGAGAGAATCAATGCAAATTCTATTGTTTATAAGGAGCAATAATGCTTTTTCAAAAGTTTTTTTTAAGGACAAATAATTTACTGAACATATCTTCACCTTTTCCTCCTTTTCTTCATCAATACATACGACTGAAAACAGTGTTCCAAGAATAAGTGCATTAAACGAATCGATTTATGCCCAAAACTAAATCCATGTTGATGAAAGGGAATTAAAAAGTTTGGTAAGCGAGTTCAACTCGAGTCACGCTTATGACATTGACCTTTGCCTATAATACTTTTGCGAAATATATGAAAACGCTCTCATTTCCGGCTATTGGTTAAATAACTTGTCGCTACTATTCTTTTACAGGTGATTCTTGGATAAAAACTACGAAGTTGATACATATTTACAAATTTCCCATACGGTTAGGATGTGCAAACCAAGGTCAATTTCTTTAAGCTAGTAACAGATTTGAATTTAGGGTTGTTTTTTTCTTTTAAGACATGATTGGCCTGAGGCTCAAGAGTTCAACCATTACACAAACGTGCCCTAACAAAGGTTATATACTATTAAAGCTAAAGAACAAACGCAAACTAAATAATATGTATCTTGGTAGGATCATTGAAGTTTTCAATATTGCTACCTGACTCAGAGTTTGAATAATGGAATTTATTATGTCATGCTTCAGGTGCACCACAACTCATCAAAGTCTCACGTCAAAATACACAAGAATAAGTGTATTAGTGTCAGGAACATGAACAGTTTACAGTAGTATATCTGTATGTGTCGTCGTGCGTGGAGATAGTGGCATTAGGTATAGTTGTCGCGGACTACAGAAGCATTGAGGCTTTGAAAGATTCAGTGTTTGGCAGCTACAGCAGACGCGGGCAGCTTTATTCCAGTGCCTCTTAATTCTGACGGAAAGAAATGTTCTGAAAGTCAAAGTGGAGTGCTGTTCTAATAATGGTCGTGGAAATATAAAAGAAATGGGGTGTTAAAAAGGAAAAACATTCTGCTAGACCAAAAAAGCATAAAAACTTTTTTTTATATATCTAATAAATGATTGTTTTGAAAAGATACAAGATGCAAAAAAGATACCATGACGTTGGATTGAGATGGATAGAATTTCCTTTAAATTATAAAGTCATCAGGGTTCCCGGTGAATATTTTCGCTTTATTTGAATTTCTATGAGCAGTGAGGGTTATTGGAAGGGCCCTCTCATCCCAATAATATGAGAGAGGTTTTGTTAGTATTATCTGCGTTGTTCGGACAGTCCCATCTTTCATTGTTTTATTTGTACAACTTTTCGTGCGGTATGCCGCTCCCGTGCCTCTTCAGGTATTTCTTGCGGGCGAGGGCAATTTTCGGCCGAAAACGTGGTAAAAATACATGAAAGATGGGTGACATAGTCCGAATAACGCAGATAATTACTAATCTCAAGCCTCATCTCAAAACATTCAGAGAAATAGGTTGTGTTAGGTTTTTATATTCTTTTACTTGTGAAGTAGTCTTTGAAATAACACTCACGCCCGGATACCCCCATGTAGACCACCTGTCTATTTGAAGAAAGAAAAAAAGAAAGCTTTAAAAGATGTTCAGAAATGCGGAAACCTGTTTATATATCTGTGTAAAAATGTTTACTTCTCTGAAGGAATCTTTGTGTGGCCCTAATTGTGTCTGGGTTGTATTGGTTATACCAATGATTTTTTATTATAGCTTTTTGCATGAAATGCATCTTGCAGCAGGTTGTAATGTTCAAACAAATGCAATATTCCACACGTGGAATATTAACTGGATACATGTAGAGTTACTTAGTTTATACATTTACTCTCTTCACAAGACAGGATTTCATAAAAATTCTACATGAAATCAAATTATAACAGACCTTTACGCTTAACATAATTTTATAGTTTGTAACCTGGGTTTCATGTAAAGCACACAATACTCACCACCCACTTGTTTCGAATGGGTATTATTAAATATTCTAAGGAAAATGTTGGTATTGTTGATATTTTTAATTCTTTTTTTTACGATAATTTAAGTAAATGGTTTTGCTTTTTTTTTTAAATAGAGTATCACAAGTTTTTTTTTTTAGTATCGGTTAAGTCGATGGTGAATATTTTATCTCACAAACCATTGAGCATAAGTAACATAAAATATTGTGTAAATTCTAAAATACTTACCCAGTGTCTACATAACACTCCAGTCACATGACATTTTAATGGAATTTGTCTAGTTTTGGGCCGGTTTAGCTCAGTCAGTAGAGGCGTTCGGCTAGGAATCACAAGGTTCCTGGTTCAATACCGACCCTCGCCAACTCAGCGTATGAATAGCACAGGGATATGTGCGGTAAAGTAAGGAGCTGATGGTAGGTGCACCTCAGATGCTAAATAATTTAGTCTAGCGCTAGTGAAAAGGGATAGACTCCCTCGCTGTCGGCTGATACCGACTTTAGCCACCCCGGCGAAATTTCTTATATATATATGTGTGTGTGGTGTGTGTGTGATATGGGCGATTTAGCTCAGTGGGTGAAGCATCAACAGAAATTGCAAGATTTCGGATTCGATACCGATCATCGCCAACACAGCGCAATGAGTAGACCACTTAATTAATAAAACTGTGCGGTGGAAGTTGAAGCAGTAATTTGGCGCCCAACATAACACACACATCTTCCTGATCTAGCGGTAAGCTAAATGGAAATAGACTCGCTCGTTGTCCGGCCTATATCGACAAAGACCACTCAGCCGACTTTAGTTATATATATATATATATAATATTATAATATATATATATATGAGTAGGTTCACACCTTTCCCAAGGGTATTAGCGCTAAGTGAAATGCAATAACCACACCAGGATTTGAACTCGAATTGACGTGTCAATTTCCCACGACTTTAAACCATTACACCACGGCACTTACCCTTGATATATTATATATAATATATATATAATATATATATATTGTTGTGTGTGTGTTGTGTGTGTGTGTGGTGTGTGTGTGTGTGTGTGTAAGTAATGGTGGGTGTACGTTTGCGAGCTCTTAGGTGTGTGGTACATTCATATACATCCATTCTTTGTGTGTAGAGCTCTCTGGAATAATAAATATAAATATATATGTGTGGTGTGGTGTGTGTGTGTGTGTCTTACTGGATGTATGCTTACACACGTGTTCGTCTATAAAACCCACCGAATAAAAATGATTGTTCAATTTTACGTTCGTTTCCAAGAAAAACAAACTAATTTTTTCACATTTTATGGACTACATTCAATTTCATTCAGTTCGGTTCACTGGATCGTTGTCAATGCATTTAGTATTTTTTCAGTATATAAACCTATATCTATGCTATTATGTATACTATCCACTAGTTTGGTGAGTTGGAATCCTTACTTAGTGACCAAGTGACTGCCAATCTAATATGATATTCTAAGCTCTACAACGAAGAAATTATTTCCCTTTACATAATGTACAACATCTTTTGTCAGACAATAGTTTTCCATGCTGGCGCCAAATTCGATCTCACTGAGCTTTCGCTACAAGTTACCAGTGTCAAGATCATTAAGAATAAACATTTTATGAATTGATACATACACACTTGTGTATCTTATTGTATTATAATGTAATATTAACTTATTTTGTAAACGAAACAATAAATATGTGCCCACATTGCTAATTGAAAAGGAAGAAATTAATTTACACAAAATACAAAAATAAGGAAAAAATTTTGATATGAATAAATGGGAATTAGTTTATTCAACATCAAATTTTTTGGTGGTTCAAAATTTTTTTTTATTTAGTATATGCTTTGGTTTTTTATTTACGAAATAAATCTCACGTTTTCATTTTGAATGAGATAAATTCACTCAGTATATATGAATATATAAATACATACATACACATGCACGAGTATATGTGCGTCGTGTATGTGTCGGTTTAATCGTATATGGCAAGAAAGTTTCAGTTGCCAAGCGCCGTTGAACTCATGTCTGTGTAACTTATATATGTGATGAAGGAATATGATATATATATATATATAATTATATATATATATATATATAGTATATAGAGAGAGAGAGAGAGAGATAAAGATATGAAAACACACAATATGCGTTAAACTGAAAATATTTTATATCATATTCATAGCTATATGAACAATGTTTCGATTTATAAAATCATCTCAGAGCTTGTTTTTTTAACTCCGGACTCATCGAGAGAAGAGCTGAATGAGCCGGAGTAAAACAAGCTCTGAAAGATGTTTTTTATAAATCGAAATATTGTTCAATAATAGCTATGATATAAAATATTTTCATTTTAACAGCATATTGTGTTTTCATATTCTTTTATCTAATACTCATACGGTCGGATTCATTTTCTTTCTTTATATATATATATTAATATAATATATATTAAATAATGTTGTTACGGATCCATGTATGCTTCATATGTGATAAATGTTGGGGGAAAAAATTCGATTGTCTTAGAAGCATTGGGAAATATATATGTTTAAGAGTATAGATCAGACTCTTCAACCATATTTTTTCTGTGCTTCTAAGACTCCATCAATGGTTTCCTAACATTCATCACACACACACATAAAAATAGATATATAAGTAAGTTTGCAGTAAGTATCGCGATAACTTTTTTTCCATATTATATTCCTCCTATGATAGGGGTTATCATAGGAGGATATTATATATAAATAAAAAAAAGTTTATCGAATACTTAATGCAAACTTACTTATATATCATTTTATTTGTGTGTGATGATATTAAGAATGGGAATTAGAATATTCCCTGAAAAAAATATTTTTCTCTTTAATATGCCAACCAATATTTTGAAATATCAGTGAACTAGAATTTTCTCAGTTTCCAAATATATTTTCAATGCATCGTATGATTTTGTAACAGGATTTCTGCCTTTATATCACCAGGAAGAAAAAGAGCATGAAACAATTCTTCGTACAGTAACGCATTCTCTTTTTTCTTCTTTTTTTTTTTAAACAAACACGTGTTATCCCGGTTGAGCCTCAACTTGACCAGTCAAACCTAAAAAAATTGTAACGAAAGAAAAACAAAACAAAAACACGACAAAAACAAAAAAAACAACAAAAACAACAAATAAAAGTGTGGGGAGAGAGTAACGGAAGGGTCACTCCTGTCTGACTCCTAAGGGTCATTTTGATAATAAAACGGATATTGTGCCTCACAGCTGGAAAACAGCGACCATAACTTGAAAAACGGTAGCCTTACTGCAATACTAATGGATGGATTATGACGGTGACTGATCCTCCATTCATCACCTAAATGCTTAATGAAATATAATTTCATGATTAATCCATTTTGCAGACAAAGTTATCATTTTTTTGCTTTTAATCAATAATATCCTCAACCTCAAAAAACCCACACATTTTGCCTCTCCTTCGATTTATCGGGATTTTTGGCAGTGGGTACAATTTTATAGAATTATTATACCTGGGATATTGTCGTCTCAGCTGCGATACAAGGCCCACACATGGTATCTTTTGAGTTCTGTTTTGCAAGAGTTTACTGTCATAATTAAACACTAGAATGCATGACAAGACTTTCTTTTGATTGGTTTGTTTTCGGTATATTTTGTTTAGCGGCATATATCAATTCCTTGTGGGTTAGTTATGCGTATTTGACGAATATAAGACTGCACCCCCATTCAGCAGGTCAGATCAGGAAAAAAGGTTTTTTAGTGTATTTAAGCAATATATTGTTGAAAACAGCCCAGCTGTGTATTACACAAGCAGAAACATACTTATAAGCCATTTGACAGATAGGCAAGCAATAAGCATACACAAGAACTCAATAGCAGGAAATAAAATAATGATACCTAGGCCACCGGGAAGTCCTAAACTTTAGCCTACGATGATAAGACGCAGGGCAATTTTTGAGCGAAACTTTTTGGGAACAATGCGTCCCCTTTACGCCGTTAAATACGCTTAATGTCGATAATGCATTCATTCAAATTTTCATTACAAAAAAAAAACCACATTACACAGCAGTTAAAGGGCCGGCTTAGCTCAGTCGGTAGGTGTCCTGCTGGGAACCTCGAGGTTTTGGTTCGATTCCTGCCCTCACCAACTCAGCGTATGATTAGCACCTGGATACTGTCCGGTAAAGTGAAAAAGCTGATAATAGGTGTGGCGCTCCACCTCAGACGCACAAAACAATCTTCTTGGTCTAGTGCTAGTGAAAAGGGGATATACTCCTCGCTATCTGGCTGATAACGACTTTAGACCACTCCGACACATTACTTTTTTAGATAGTAGCTGGAGGTCAAATTACAGTGTAAGAATATATGATTAAATATTCCCCTCTAATACAAATAGAATATCAGGAGACTCATGAATACCTGAGGAGACTTGTTGTCACTCAAACTCCAGTGAAAGACCATTCAACTAAGCCAGGTGTGAAAAACTAATAATAAAATCCAGCTGAGACTTGAGATATAAAACGGATCACCCAATTTTGTCGTTCCAGCGGATCATAGTAATATTGTGAAAGCGGAAAAGTGTTGACAAAATACTTGGAGTCTTTGACTAGAGAGCGAAGGACATGAAAGTGATGGTGGCGATTCAATGTTTGTAGTTAAAGCCATGTGGAATGTCCCAAAGGTCTGAAAATAGACTGCCGAACAGGGAATCAGAGGACAGCATCGAGATCAATAGACCACAATCAAGTTAAGATCTGCTAGAATATTTAAGAAAAGTTCGGTAGACGTGGGGAGTTTTACTGTCACCAGACTTAGTTAAAAGCTGGTGTGAATATTCTCGTTAGGGTGTAAAAATAATACCTATTGAAACAATCATAACTGCAAAAATAATCTTAATGCAAATATATTGCATTTTAGTTATATGGTAGCAAGTCAAAATTAAAGAAGGGAGGCGCGTGTTGTAATGGTTATCGTTCCAAAGGAAAGACTCTCCGAGTTTCTTTCAAATTATGTATGCGCTGTTGCTTCATATAGAGCTAATACCGTTTGGAAGGTATGAATGCGAACGCTTTTTTCTCCCCTATGGCTAAATAAAGAAGAGCGGACTGGGACTTTTAACCCTGGTTAGGAAACCAGTCTTGGAGAAGGAGAAACTTTGGATTCAAACCTGTTAAACTCTGCTCAAGAATTGCCATGGGTGGCATCCTGCTAGTGTTGAGGGGTCTATACAGTACAGTCACAAAAAATCTAAGTTTGAACGTATATTAAACGGCTATTCCCTAACCTCTAGACTTAGAATAACACGTATCGTGGGTTGACGGTGACGTTAAAAATCAATCAATCTTAATCTTATTCAATCTATGTGCTCTGTTGCTGGAGTGACAAACTTAATTTAATTATGTTACTTCACAATGTTTTTGTTGCCTTTTGCCGAATTTCTTTCTTTTTATCTAAAGGGACAAAATTGAGAAATTGTGAGCTGATATGTTTTTTATTTTAAATTCTGTCTACTCTGAATTAGATTTCGTCATGAAGCTGCGCTGTGGGTGGCAATGGCAGGCATATGATAAGCGGGCTTTTCTGCAGGTTTATTTCATAGACTGATTTATTGGAGAGATTTTGGTATCCATTCCATTTGGAGAGGGAATATGCAAAGAAATAAGTTGGCCCCAACATATTCTGTTTTATTACTTCTGTGGGGTTTATTGCAGAATAAGATTAACGCCAAATTCTGATCTAAATTCCGACTCTCTACTTACAAAGAATTTTAGATTTTGTTCAATCATTTTTCCTAACGCACCAGAAAACTGACAATCCAGAAACCGAATGAAAATATTCTGCCAATCCAAAAACGATTTATCAATAATTTATTTTTGGCATAAAGTCTAAATAATTAGGTATGAACATACACTTTATTTCAGAGGTAATTTAAACAATTTTTCGGATCGAGTATATAAAGTTTAAACCGGGTTATTTTTCTTTTAAAAGTCACATAAACAAAAAGAAACCACTCTTGATGAATAATTATTTATTTTCCCTTAAAACTAATCTAAATCTAACTTACCCCGTCTATTTTTCTAGTAGATCAATAAATATAATAATTTATCAGTCAGAGTGTTCCCTTTGTTTATGTGGACTTATCGGAAATATCCTATAAACCGCTTTTAATAATATTTCATTAGCGTATTCGCATCTATGCGGTTAAATAGAAAAAATTGTGTTTATTAAAAAATAGAGTATACATTTAAGAATTAATTATTTAAAACTTTATTGGCATTAAAATGACCACTGAGATTGATATGCCGTAAAACAAACAAACCAAATAGTTTTCACATAGGTTTTTCTCTTAGGCATTTGATGTTTTCGTACGATTTGTTTCATTGATTTGATGTTACGGCATATCACGCTTTTGGGGTATTTAATGCTGCATCAAAGCCGATTTTTGATAAACAAAAAACCGGGTTGTTTACAGAGCATCCTGTTGCTTATTAAGTTGAACTACTTTCGGCAAACGTAAGTACCACTATTATCATACTATGCACGTATTGGGGTACATATAATGTACCATTGCAAGATATTTGCTTTCTATAAAAAACTATTTAAGAATAGATAATTTCATAATAACATAGCAGTATCTCTATATAGTACTTAAAAGTGGAAAACGATGAAAATTATGTCATAACTAGAACTTTTATTTTCAAAAAATGATATAAATGATAAACAAAAATAGGAATTCATCACAAGCCAAATTAATTACATAGATAAACACACAACACATACAATATAGTATATATATATGATTATTTATTTATTTATTATATAACTACCTAAACATACTGTTACGTTTGAAAATTATTTGTATACTAAGGAATGATTGAAAACCATTAACTATGTAAATACTTGTAGAAGACTTGAAGCTTATTAGCTGAACAAATTATTA